>JBBBDQ010001539.1:70000-432500 GCA_037127315.1 Ascarosepion bandense
AAAATGCATCCTGCACAAATGCTATATAGTTTATAAAGGAAAACTCAAAACGTCATTTCAATTGGTTATAAACTATAGCTCATTTCAATGAGTTTAATTAGCTCATATCATCAGACCTTACAATATATCCTCCATCTGGTACAAAATTTCTGCCGGAATGAGTCTTTTCTTAAAATGAAGAGAGGGATAACAAGAAAAATTATAATAATAAACATAAAACTAGAAACAAACAAATAAATAACAATAAATTACGGGGAAAGAGGAGAAAGAAGGAAAGAGAGAAGAAAGAATTAAAAAAGGAAAGAGTCCAGTTCCAAATAATGGCGCCGGATCTGTTTGAAATTGTACAGACCGTCTTGAAAGGGTTTAACCTCTGAAAAAAAACAAAACAATTCCCTTGACTGTTGGCGTCTGTTTGACCCCATTAGGTCAACTTACTTACTTATACTAACTTCTCTCCACATATACATATGTGTACATTCCCACATATACTTACAATGTGACTTTGCTTAAGTTTACATATATCCACTGATTTGTTTTTCTTTTTTCTTTTTTCTTTCTGGGTCTTAACGTTCTCATACTCACACATGTATACGTTTCATAAGTATAGACTTTCCGAGCGCTCAAGTAGTGCTGTATATATATGCACACATATATCACTGCTAAATAGATTTTGTCGCATTCTCAATCCCGCAAATACTTTATATACACAATATTAAAGTAGATGGACTAAACTGTCGCCCGGTTCACACACCACCCACGTCTTTTGAACAGGTGAAGAGGCTTATCCCTTGTTCCCTGTTTAGGATGTGGTTTCCGGTTTTCTTTTTTCCAATCTTCTTACTCATTTTTTTTCTCAATTGGAGTAGACAGACTAAAACTATCGCCCGGTTCACACACCACCCACGTCTATTGAACAGGTGAAGAGGCTCATCCCTTGTTCCCTGTTTAGGATGTGGTTTCCGGCTTTCTCTTTTCCAATCTTTTTACTCTTAAGTAGCCCCCTGCGCATCAGTGGCGTTACCGCCTTGCTTGGGGTGATATGATTAAAAAAAAAAAGAACAATCACACACATATATATGCCCATATACCCAAATACAGTTATATACACATATATGTGCATACGTACACAAACATGACTACATATAAACGCACACGTCCACACATATAACTTATATAAGTGTATAAGTAGTTTTCCATATACCGGCGTATAAGGACCCTGTATAAAGTCCCTGTACGTTTGTGTACATTGAATTTCCAGATGAGGTGGTAATTTTTTTTTTTTTCATTTCATAATAAACATTACTTGTTTATATTTATTTGTATCATTCTACTTCATTTGGGTATATATATATATATATATATATATATATATATATATTAAAAAAAGGATTAATTCCATGATGTTGAATGACCATTTCAATATGAAAATCCCCACGGGGGATAACACATGACCTTAGCAACCGAAAAATCCTTTCAGAATCTGGAGAAAAATCAGATTGAATTAATCCTTTTTTAATTTATATTTGCTCTGTAATATTTTATTACATGGAGCTCTCTTCCTGTATCATTTTTTAATATTAAAATAAAATTTTTAATATTAATTAGGATCGGGTTTTTGGAATTTACCTTCCTGCTTTTTTCGCTTGGATTAAAGTATCTGAATTAAAATATATATATATATATATATATATATATATATATATATATATATATATATATAGTTATGAATTAATTGTACATTGCGGCACGGAAATTTCTATGTTTTGAGATAGATTCTCTTCATCAGGCAATGTTTGATGTTGGTTGTACAGATGATTTAGATTTAAATACAAAATCCTTCGGTTTGCTGTGTATGTATGTGGCAAGATATAACATTTACATGTGTGTTTCTTCTGACTAATCAGAGCGAAGATTCATTTTGGGATTTGGCCGCAAAGAGTACATACTGACCCTTTCTTTTTTTTCCTCCTATTTCCCTTCCCTTATTTTACTTTTCTCCTTTCTTCTTTTCCCTCCTGCTTTTAACCTAATCTTGTCATTTTCCTTTTTACCTCTTTTATATTTTCTCGCTTAGATGTATTGTCTTTCATGTGATGTGTCCATTTATTACCAAGACTGTCTTTTTCACTTTCCTATCATTTTTGGTCTCCTAGTTGTAATTTTCTCGAAACCTTTGATTTATAAGTATCTTTTTTGTTCTTTCTTTTTTCTGATTTACTTCCTGCTATCTTTATCCCATCTTTTTAATATCTATTTATTTGTTATATGTATGTTAGTGTGTGTATGTGTGTGTCTGTGTGTGTGTATGTGTGTGTGTGTGTGTGTGTGTGTGTGTGTGTGTGTATGTGTGTGCGTCTGTGTGTGTGTATGTGTGTGTGTGTGTATGTGTGTGTGTGTGTGTATGTGTGTGTGTATGTGTGTGCGTCTGTGTATGTGAATGTGTGAGTGTATGTGTGTGTGTGTATGTGTGTGTGTATGTGTGTGTGTAAATGTGTGTGTGTATGTGTGTGTCTGTGTGTGTGTATGTGTGTGTATGTGTGTGTGTATGTGTGTGTGTGTGTATGTGTGCATGTGTGTGTGTCTGTGTGTGTGTATGTGTGTGTGTATGTGTGTGTGTGTCTGTGTGTGTGTATGTGTGTGTGTGTGTGTGTATGTGTGTGTGTAAAATCTTAAATGAAGTATAAAGGACAATATGAATAAAGAAAAACGAATGAATTAACCGACGCGTTTTGTCCTCCGATCAAAGCAAATTCAAAGATTTTATTTTGTAACTATGCAAAAGCAATAATACTATTGGTCTGAAAAGTTTAATATCTCATTTCATAAAAGAATTACAACATTCCCAATCCACCATCAGTCAGTTAAGTGCCATACGTGATACACGCTTGGGCGATCATGTCTCGAAAGAGACATGACTGACTGGGCAGAAGATTATCCCGCAGTAGGTTGCCATTGCTTTCTGCGGTAGACTGGTTGCCGACCAAGGCTACAGAACCCAATCTGTCCTGTTATTTAACCCATAACTGGAGGGAAGAGACGGATTAATACTTTTCCCAAGAGTATTTGCGCGTAAGTGAATGCAATGAATTCGGCTGGAATTCGAACTCGGCTAACCGATTTCTCGTTCCGAGCCGATATCCAATGGCACCACAACGCACATCCGCCATACATAACTATAAAATCTAAACGAGAAGAGTTAAACCAATAACTTTATGTTATTTAAAATATATAACACAAAAAGCAATTCCCAAAATAATTTAATACTAAATTCCAAAAATACTTTAAAATCGGCATTAGAAAATAATTCAAGAACGTCATTAACTCACTTTCGTTTCTTAAACATTGAATTGTGTCATTTAATGTCCTCCATAGATTGCTTGATTTTTTGGCTAAATTGGTGAATATTTATGAGCGTTTTTGGATTAAAAAATGCTGAAAACTCTTACAAAATAAAATCCTTGCATTTGCCTCGATAAAGCCCTTTATATGATAAAACGCGTCAGCTAAGATTAGTTTCCCGTTTGTCTTTATATATATATATATATATATATATATATATATATATATATATATATATATATATATCAGCATGCGTTGTAGATATAGAATAATCTAACGGAGTATCCTGTACATACAGTGGTAGGATAACGCTTTAAGAGAGCCCTAAATATATATGTATATGAATACATATCGAGGAAATAAAAGAAAAATTAAGGTAGACACGTTATTTCATGGTAAATCGGAACTAGGGGCCTATTTCAGGCGAACCATCATCAGCTTCCGTCTTTATTGTACAAAGATTTTAAACGAATCACAAAAATTTTCGCACGGGGAGTGTTGTCGGGACCGGAGAGAGAGAGAAAGCCAGCATCCATACTGATATATCTCGAAAAGGAATACAGTATAAGAAGATCAGTTGAAGAATGGAACTCCACACCAGGAATAAGAAATACAGATTTATTGTACTAAGGTACTATTAACAATAATACATATAGAGGCAAGCCACGGGTTGGAGCGGAATCGACTATCGAATAGTGAATGCCTTCGCCTAAGACTTTTTCTGTATTTACTAGCCTTCCCACGCAAGGCCAGATGTGACATATGGTCATTTTATAGTGGGTATTCCCGGCCATATAGCCGGGCCAAAAAATGTCTATTTTTCCCCAGTTGTGGTTCTACTCTTCGGCTGAACAACGACTGGGTTTGTGCTCTTTACTCGGAAGCAGAGAGTGCCCTCTACTCGAAGGCAGAGAGCTGACACTGTCATAGAGCTGTCAGGCGAATGCCTAAGACCTTTTTGAATTTACTAGCCTTCCCACGCAAGGCAAGATGTGACACATGGTCATTTTATAGTGGTATTCCCGGCCATATAGCCGGGCCAAAAAATCTCTGTCTATTCTTCCCCAGTCGTGGTTCTACCCTTCGGTGGTACCACGACTGGGTTTGTACTCTCTGCTCGGAAGCAGAGACCGCCCTCTACCCGAAGGCAGAGATCTGACAGTGTCATAGATCAGTCAGGCGAATACCTAAGAGCTTTTTCTGTATTTAACTAGCCTTCCCACGCAAGGCCAGATGTGACACATGGTCATTTTATAGTGGGTATTCCCGGCTCTATGACACTGTCAGCTCTCTGCTTCCTACAAAGAATTAAAAATGGTAGAAATCCTTAACAGGTCATTCAATAGAGTCCTGAGTTTGACTTCCCAGTTAATGCTCAGAATGTACAGCTCTATTCAAAAGTTTTGCAACACCATAAAAATCAGAGCTGTCGATAACAAAACACAACTATTTTTGCTTTAGCGTTTTAAAATAATAATTTAAACTATTTCAAAGTAAAAAAAAATATTTATTATGATGTATGTTAAATTTTGATGTTAAATTCAATACTTTATGTACCTTCTTCTATTTTTAAGAACAAGTTATTATCGCTTTAACATAAACTAAACTATCGCCCGGTTCACACTCTACCCACGTCTATTGAACAGGTGTAGAGGCTCATCCCTTGTTCCCTGTTTAGGACGTGGTTCCCGGCTTTCTCGTTTCCAATCTTTTCACTCTTTTCTTTTTTTTCTTTCTTTTTTTCAATTGAAGTAGATAGACTAAACTATCGCCCGGTTCACACTCCACCCACGTCTATTGAATAAATGAAGAGGCTCATCCCTTGTTCCCTGTTTAGGATGTGGTTTCCGGTTTTTTCTTTTCCAATATTTTCACTCTTACGTAGCCTCCTGCAGATCAGTTGTGTTACCGCTTTGGGTGATATGATAAAAGAAAGAAATTATTCAATTAGTAATTTTAGACTGTTAGATCGAATAGCAGTCCAACATTTTTGTAGGACAGCTTCAAGTTCAATTCTTGTTGTTGGAGCAGCTTCACGCATCTTTGGTTCCAGGATGGACCATAAATTTTTGATGGGATTGAGATCAGGTGAATTACCAAGCCAGTTTTGTAGAACTCTGAAGTTATTGTCCTTGAACCACTTCGTCACAGCTTTTGCTTTAGGGCAAGGTGCACCATCATGTTGAAACACCGCATCTCGATCAGGGTAGTGTTCTATCAAAAATTGTGGTAATCTTTTTTTGATAATGTCCATATACCCTTTCTTTGTTCATTGACGTACCTTTGTGTACAATCACTAATTCACCGACGCCATAAAAGGAGAAGCACCCCCAAATATGAACAAGGTCCGGATGCTTGACTGTGGATACCACACAATCAGGGTGGAATCTTTCACCGACTCGTCTTCTGACCTGGAGGACCGGTGGACCATTGTTGGTCCTTACGTTTACAGCACCTGGTATTCCCAAACAGTCACTCATCTAAGTACTTACCAGGATCGATGTTACTTAACTTCGGTGATCGGACGAGAACCGATGCATTCAACACGATATAGCCGTAGACTTTCTACCCTAAATAGAAATCAAAATTTTTTACGTGCCCTTGTGGACGGAGAATTATTTTCAACCCAATTCTGGTATTCCCAAACAGTCACCCATCTAATTACTGACCAGCATCGATGCTGCTTAACTTCGGTAATCGGACGAGAACCGGTGCATTCAACCCAATTCTTACTACCGCACAGACCAAACCTTGCAAGTCAGTCGCTATTTATTGCTATTTCCAAGGCAAATGTGCTGACAGGCTGCATTTTTTTGTTCGACCAATTAAAACATTTTAAGCTGAGGCACGAATATTGATGTTATATTTGGACTGGATTTGTTCAGTCCTTACTTACCAACTTTGATAGAATAGTTTACGCGTCCTTTGGCTGATGAATACTTTTCTGCCATACAAACCTCTTTGCACAGATGAAACACTGCTAGCCAGTTGCTACTCTATTGTTATTTCAATGGTAAATTTTCTGACGAGCCTACATTCCTTAGTTCGACCAGTTCGGAGATTTCAAGCGAAAACCCGCAATGTCACATCTACAGGATCCAATCCGCATCATCCTTTTCGTATTCCATTAGTAAGAAAGAAGTTCCGTTTGAACAGCTTCTTCTCAAGAAATGCTACTTTATGGAAGACTTCCGATGTTTCCCTGATCACGACAGTCTTAGACTCTTCAAGTCTCAGATCAATCATTGTCAACTTTCAACCACATTATTCAGTCACCCTCGGCATTGAGTGGGTCTTTCACGTCTTACCGAGTCTTTCACGTCTTACCGAGTCTTTCACGTCATACCGAGTCAACAACAGTTAAAAAAGAGTCAACATACTTGGACCAACTTAAAATTGCCATATTTTTTTTAAAAGCAATTGATACAAAACATACAGTGATTCAAACTGGATTTGATTTATTAACCCGGACAAGGCCGTGTATTTTAGCTACTATTTATTTAAGTTTGGATCATACAAGGTCCTGTGCAAGAAGGTAAACTACATCCAGCAGCAAAACCTTTGATTGGGAGGTTGTGAGGAGCATAGAACCACCTCTTAATTGCTGTTGTTCTCAGGTCCACCCTGACTCGGAGTGGTAGCACCTGTTAGGGTCTCAGGTATGGGCAAGTAATTAACACCAAACTGGCGTCAAAACACGATGAAAATATAAAAATACACTTTTATAGAAATATATACATAAAAATAGATTTTTATAGAAAATATAGATTTTTGAAGGAAAAACATTACCAACAATACATTTTTGAAGAAAAAATTGTTACCATAAAACATTTTTGAAGAAAAATTATTACCATAAAACATTTTTGAAAGAAAAAATTATTACCATAAAACATTTTTGAAAGAAAAAATTATTACCATAAAACATTTTTGAAAGAAAAAATTATTACCATAAAACATTTTTGAAGAAAAAATTATTACCATAAAACATTTTTAAAAGAAAAAAATTATTACCATAAAACATTTTTGAAAGAAAAAATTATTGCCATAAAACATTTTTGAAGAAAAAATTATTACCATAAAACATTTTTGAAGAAAAATTATTACCATAAAACATTTTTGAAAGAAAAAATTATTACCATAAAACATTTTTGAAAGAAAAAATTATTACCATAAAACATTTTTGAAAGAAAAAATTATTACCATAAAACATTTTTGGATACAAAACTAAAAGACATCTTCAGTTTTCTAAAATAAAAAAGAATTAAAAAAAACATTTTCATTAAAATCTGACTTCTCACTATAACCAAACATTAATAAAAATACCTTAAAACCCCACCTTTTTGGCATGAAATAACCCACAGAGGTATTGATATGCCATTAAACAAAACAAACTCAAACATTAACTTATACTATCACAGATTCACTGTAATCAGATATATGTAATCGACTGTGTTTGGTGTGAATAGAAAGCAGAAGTTATTTAAAAAACAATTTCAGTCCGAATTACACAGAATAATTGAAGATGAGACTTACATAAAAGCAATAACAATGACATTTATTTGATAAACAACGTATTTTCTTGTCTTCAGAATGTTTCAAAAATAACGTTTTTATATCATGCACATAACAGGAAATGCTGTAAGCGACATGTACATAGAGAAAACGGAATTATGTCGTGTAAATATTTGTTTATGTATAAGGATTTCGCTTTGTTGGTTGGTGCATTTAACAATAGATCAACGCTTATGAGGTTATCTAATATAAATCTTGTTTTTTAATATACTTGATCCTGTAGGTAGGCAATGGTCGTGTTCATATTTGAGTCAATAGGTAGAAAAATTCATGTTTATACTTGAGGCTACATAGGTTGTTTATACATGAGTCTATAGGTAATTATAGGCAGTGTTCATACTTGAGTCTATGAGTAGATATATATATATATAGTTCTTACTTGAGTCAGACAGAAGAAATTTGTCACGTTTATACTTAGGTATAAAGGTCAAGAGAAGTTATATTTATATTCCGTCAGGAAATATTAATTTATCATGCTTATGTTTCAAACTATCAGAAAATAAACAGTACTGTGCAAAAATATTAGGACAAGAACTATTTTATCTTTTATGAGGCATCAATATAAAGTTTAAAATCACCCTTGTCCTAACAGTTTTGCAAACTACCGGCAGTGTGCAAAAGTATTAGGACAGGGGTGATTTTTCTAAAAACCTCACTGAAATTCAAATACAGGCTTAAAGGCCAAGTAAATTGCTAATAAATGTTGATTAGGTGTAAAAGAAATGTATTAAAAAGAAGTTATATTTAATTTTTCCTATTTTATATCAAACAAATTATTTTGAAAATACTCATTATTCTATCCTTGGATATGACTGACTTTTTTCTTATTCCCCCCTCTCGAATTGATAAATCTAATGTTACTTCACAAGACACACTTTGGGAACAAATACAAGCTGCTTGGCAGGAGATAACATTATATACATTGAAGAAGCTTGTGATGTCAATGCCTGATAGAATGAAGGCTGTGATTAAAGCAAAAGGCTATTATACTAAATATTAAATTTATTTTGCAACAAGTATTTTTTCGTGTTAAAGTATTTGTTGAGTAAATAAAATAAAATTACTTTAATTAAATTGTTTATTTTCTGTCAATATGCCTCATAAAAGATAAAATAGTTCTTGTCCTAATACTTTTGCACAGTATTGTAGGTCGGGTTTATAGTTTAGACCAATGATTTCCAACCTTTTTGCTGCGATTACCCCAAAATATGATAATATAGATTTGATCCCCCACTTTATATCCATTTATGAACAGTTGTCATATATCTTTTTCGTCTATGTGTCCTGTCCTTTCAGGACGTAGGCGATCATGGCTTTCTACATCTCCCTGTCCCTGGTAACTCTTAGCACACATTTTCCTGTTGCACCATGCAACCCTCGTTCCATCATCCACCTGATTAGGTCCTTCAAATATGTTATCCATTGCTTTCCCCTGTCTCTTTTTCCCTCTATCTGGCCTGTTAGTATCAGAGTTCTTTTTTTTTTTTAACAGTAAGTTTTACTCTGTACAAACCCGGGTAGATGGGTTGCGTTAAGGGGTACTTTAAGGATAGGAAGGAAACTAACAGTTAACTATATCGTCTGGTGTCCCCGCTGTTCATCATCGTATTTTTGACAGGCTCCAAAGGTGAATCAGTAATGTGATAGGTACCGATTTGGCGGCTCGACTACAGCCACTTTCCCACCGACGGGATGTGGCTTCCCTTTGTCTGCTCTAAAAATACTTTCATGGCTTCTGTTCCAATGAACTTAAGCCCCTGCACATCAGTTTTTTTTTATCATGTCGCCCCGAGCAAGGCGGTAATGCCACTGATGTGCAGGGGCTACATAAGTGAAAAATATTAGGAGATTGAAGAGAAGGATGAACCAGTTAGAAAGGAGCAAGAGAAGGAAGGGAATACAGGTGTGATGACAGTTGCAAAGGTGGAGAGAAAGGAAAGGATATACAGGGCGGTGAGGAAAGAATTAGAGTAATGTAGTTAAGAGATGAGTATTGACCTTGCATTTAAATTCCTGGAGGTTGTAGCCGTCAGGAAAGCAAGAATAAGGAAGCGAGTTCCACTGGCGGGAAGTGCGAGGAAAAAAGCTGCAGTAGTAGAACTGTCGTCTGCATTTGGTTGAGCACACTGTGAATAAGTGGGACCCAGTTGCCAGTCTGGTTGCACGAGTAAACACCTGTTGCAGAAGCAACAGGGACTTAAGTTCATTGGAACAGAAGCCATGAAAGTATTTTTAGAACAGACAAAGGGAAGCCACATCCCGTCGGTGGGAAAGTGGCTGTAGTCGAGCCGCCAAATCGGTACCTATCACATAACTGATTCACCTTTGGAGCCTGTCAAGAATACGGTGATGAACAGCGGGGACACCAGACGATATAGTTAACTGTTATTTTCCTTCCTATCCTTAAAGTACCCCTTAACGCAACCCATCTATCCGGGTTTGTACAGAGTAAAACTTACTGTTAAAAAAAAAAGAACTCTAGACGGAGTTACTTGAGAACCTCGACGTGGTGTAATGGTTAGCAAGCTGGTCTCGCTTGAATCATTACAAGTGATTAGAGCGTCCCATCTTCATCGGGTCTACAAAAATTTCAGCATTGTGCAACATATAAACTGCGCTGAGAAAATCACCATATACCGAGATATTTGAATTGCTTAGCAGTTATTAATTCGGCATTTGGGTATTTTTTTAATGATAAATTTAATGTAGAAAGAGAATAATAGAAAGGGATGTAAGACAAGGAGGTGTCTTTTCACCGGATCTATTCAACTCGTACAGCTAGACTATTCTGAGGACCCTAAATGTTATGCGAGGATTCGTCATCGGAGGCCATAATTTGAACAACATAAGGTACACAGATGATACCGTGTTGATAGCAGACACAAAAAGGAAACTACAAGACCTCCTACAGAAGGTAGCTGAAGAGTGTCACAAAAAAGAACTGCAAATAAACTGCAAGAAAACCGAATGCATGGTCATCAGCAAAAAGAGCAACCGAAAATTCCAAATACAGGTGGGTGATACTAAAATCCGTGATTGCATCAGACTTTCCTAAATATACCATTTCAACACCCTGTAACCCCGCGACTACCAGTTCTGTTCTTTTCCACTTTGTGACCGTTGTTAACCAAAAACCCCTCCACACTCTAACTCAGGGCCTTCGCCATTTGGAAAAACAATGTCGCTGATGTGATGTAGAGTCTCTATTAGAGATCCTATGTCGAAATGTACACCCGACACCTTTGAATTTTGAAAATTTTCTCTAATTTATATTGGCTCTGTATTCTTAATACATTGAGCTCTCTGGCTGCATCACTTTCTAATGTTAAATTTTTTTAATATTCATTAGTATGAGGTTCTTGGAATTTACCTTCCTACTCTTCCACTTCGGATTAAAGAAAAACAATATATATATATATATATATATATATATATATATATATATAGTTTATAAAGGAAAACTCAACGTGCCATATTTGTTATAAACTATAATTCATTTCAATGAGTTTAATTAGCTCATATCATCAGACGTTTTACAATATTTTCTCCATCTGGTACAAATGCCCAAAACTTGTCATCCATAGACAAAAATCCTGACGAGATGAGGAAAAACGGATTCTGAATTAGCATAGCAAAATTGATAATATTGATCTAAAATAATTCCAATAACCATGATTTTTTTTTATTCGTCATCGGAGGCCACAATTTAAACAATATAAGGCACACAGATGATACAGTGGTGGTAGCAGACACAGAAAGAAAACTGCAAGACCTCCTACAGAAGGTAGCTGAAGAAAGTGACAAGAAAGGACTACAAATATATTGCAAGAAAACCGAATGCATGGTCATCAGCAAAAAGAGTAGCGCAAAATGCCAAATACAGGCGGTGTATACTAAAATCAAGCAGGTACAAAAATTCTAATATCTGGTAAGTGTTCTAACAGAAGACGGAAAGTCCGACATAGAGATCCGACGGCGAATTACCATGGTGATGGACGCGTTCCAGAAGCTGAGTAGAGTATTAAGTGACATGAAATTTTCGCTAGAATCAAAGAAAAGACTACTGGATTGCTATATGATGTCAGTTCTTCAATATGGCAGTGAATGCTCGACAATATCATTAAAGATGAAAGAAAAACTTGAAGCAACTGAAATGTGGTTCCACAGAAGGATGCTGCGGATATCATGGTTCGAGCATGTGAGCAATGATGAGGTTTTGGAAAGGATGGAAACGAAAAAGAAATTAATACTGAACGTCAGGAAAAGACAGCTAATGTTTCTGGGATATGCAATGAGGAAAGAGGGCTTGGAGAACCTGATATTAACAAGCCAGATAGAAGGAAAAAGAGACAGGGGAAAGCAGCGGATAACATATTTGAAAGGCCTGATCAGGTGGATGACGGAACAAGGTTTGCGTAGTGTAACAGGAGAAAGCTTGCTAAGAGCCACCAGGGATAGGGAGACGTGGAAAGTCATGATCGCCTACGTCCTGAAAGGACAAGGCACATAGAAGAAAAAGATGAAGAAGAAGAATTACTACTTTCATTGCAGACTTTTGTCTTTGGTTTGGAAATGTTAATCCTAAATCCTGTTTTTTTTTTTGAAAACTTTGAGCATTATGGCCACATCACATTAAAACATCGCTCACCGAAGTTAATCAACACTAAGCCCTGTCAGCACCTCTATGGCTGACACTTGTAAATACAAGGTGATGTAAGCTTGAATATTCAAGTGGCGTGATGGATAACAGCTCGGTAGCCGTGCTCCAATTCCATTTGAGTTCGTTATATTTGCATCCGCGCAAATATCTTTGAGATAGGTATGATCCCCAATGCTAAGGGTTAATTAGTACAACTCGTATCACTAAAACTTTATTATCTCTAAAAATCTTTTTATAATCTAAAAATGTTTTCTGGCTTTAAATAACCTGCAATAGGTTCATGAGTCGTGAAAGTGCGAGTCAATTGGCCGAAAACTTGGTAAAGAATGTTAATTTTTCATTCCAGATCGTTCTTATAAAAACTAGGAGTTTCATTTTGCTTCAGCATAGCTCTCCCCACCGTCGTCTGTACCCTGGCCTCACGCAGGTGACGGAAGATTTTCTGTTGGATGCCTGTTTATCGAAGCTGTTGACACGGAGACAAAGTTGTTGTTTGTAAGTTCGACAATCGAAATTGCTTCAAGGAAAATACTGTTTTTCCTCAGTATTTTCAGACGTTTGTTGTAAAAACAAAACACGTAGCTGACTTGATTGATAGGTAGATAAAAACAGGGAGATGAAGAGAGCGAGAGAGAGACGGTGGGAGAGAGAGAGACAGTGTGAGTGTTGTCAAGTGAGTCAGACAAAATGAAAAAAAAAGAGGAATTAAGAAATCGTGGGAAAGAAAGCGAAATAAAAAAAAGCTAGAAAATAAAAACAAGGACGAAAAAAAAAAGAGAATGGAACAACAAGAAAGAATAATAAGAAAAAAGCAGTAACAAAAACAAGAAGAAAGATACAAACAAACAATGGAGAAAGAAAGAAAGAAAGGATCAGTACAAAAGAAAGAAAGAATAAATGAATAAAAGAAAGAAAGAAAGAAAAATAGAAAGGATCAGTACAAAAGAAAGAATAAAAGGATAAAAGAAAGAAAGAAAAAACGAAAGGATCAGTACAAAAGAAAGAAAGAATAAATGAATAAAAGAAAGAAAGAAGGAAAGAAAGAAAGCTAGAAAGCTAGAAAGAAAGAAAGAAACGATCATTACAAAAGAAAAAAGAATAAATGAATAAAAGAAAGAAGGAAAGAAAGAAAGAAAGAAAGAAAGAAAGAAAGAAAAAAATTAGAAAGGATCAGTACAAAAGAAAGAAAGAATAAATGAATACAAGAAAGAAAGAAAGAAAGAAAGAAAGAAAGAAAGAAAGAAAGAAAGAAAGAATCAGTACAAAGGAAAGAAAAAAAGAAAATGAATAAAAGAAAGAGAGAAAAAAGAAAGAGAGAATAATTAGAAAAGAAAGAAAGAAAGAAAGAAAGAAAGGATCATTACAAAAGAAAGAAAGAATAAATGGAAGAAAGAAAGAAAGAAAGAAAGAAAGAAAGAAAGAAAAAAGGAAAGATTAGTACAAAAGAAAGAAAGAAAGGATCAGCACAAAAGAAAGAAAGAGAGAATGGATAAAAGAAAGAAAGAATGGATAAAAGAAAGAAAGAAAGAAAGAGAGAATGGATCAAAGAAAGAAAGAAAGAAAGAAAGAAAGAAAGGATCAGTACAAGAAAGAAAGAAAGAAAGTATGAATAAATGCAAACAAGAAAGAAAGAAAGAAAGAAGAAAGGAAACAAACAAACAAACAAAGGATCAGTACAGGAGAAAAAAACCAAAAGGCATAAAGATAATATATATTAAAAGTAAAGATAAAGTGTAAAAATATAGAGTCACAAGAAAGAAACAAAGGAAATACAGAAAATTAACTAATTATGAGAGCAAATCAAAGAAGACGAAAAATTGAGCAAAACGAAAGAAAATGAAGTGTTTCAAAACGAAATAAAAATATAAAAAATATTTCTTAAAAGAAAAGATAAAGAGAAGAAAAATAAAACCACAAGAAAGAAGATGGCACAGGAGATACAAATAATCACCAAAGAATTACGAGATCAAATCCAAGAAAAGGACAAATTGAAGAAAGCGAATGAAAATAAAATGTTTCAAAAAGAAAGAAAAAATGTCGATAAATTTTTATAGAAAGAGAAACAAGACCAAAAAAAACTGGTAAAAAATGTTAGTTTGGAAAAGATAGAAAGAAAATGTATGACAGAACTGACAATTCTGTTCAACTTGAACCACACTGAATATATCATTGATACGGTGTGGTCTGTCTTGACAGAAATAGCCTCGTTTTTCGATATATGTAGGTATTTTTTATCGTTTCCCACGTATCATTTAATTTGCGTCGGTCCCCTACGGCCATTGTTGTACACCAATGATTAACCGACCACCACTCTCTTCCGCCATCAACATCTTTCTCACTGTCTTTACTCTTTTAACAGTCTTCATCGTAAAGAGATGCGTACGGAAAAAGGCGAAATTAAATGAACTCAACTAAATAAGAAAGAAAGAAATAGAAAAAAACAATCTTCTCCTCAAAATGAACTTAGACAAGTCCAGATTTGAATTTATCATCTTCGCTATTTTTAAGAAATTTGTTTGTTTTTTGCTTGGGTGTTTGTGTCGTCTATTCGTCGCAGACGAAGAGAGCGCTTATTTCAGTAGCGGGAATAGAATGTCGTCTGTTTTAGTCAATTTCTGTTTTAAGAATAAGAATTATTTGAAAATAAAAAATAAAAAAAAACTTCTTCACTAGTTTCGGTTGTTATTTCGCTAAATAAATCAGAAAGGAGATTTTTAAAAAGAAAATAAACTATGCAAAAACAAAAGAATCGAGAAAAGAAAGCGTAAAGGCAATTTAAACAACTATAAATACACGGGACACGTATATATATATATATATATATATATATATATATATATATATATATATATATATAATAAACAACATGACGCTGGACATGCGAAAAGTTAATTCGAATTTCTTTCTTTGCATTTTTTTCTATGTGATTTACTCTTTCGTCGACTTTTTGTCCAAACCTAAAATAATTACGAAGTACAAAATAAAATGACTTCTACGAAAATGCTCATGCTGCTCTTTTACAAACCAAATCTGAAAATGACTAGAATGGAGACAAACCCATTTTAGTTAACTGCACTGGTTCGGCCAAAGAATTGAACTATTTCTTCAATTTATTTCACTAATTTAAAACGATCAATCAAAAATAAAAAATAAAAATAAAAAAATATAATAATAATTAAAACAACAACATCTTGAAGTATCATGAAACTACCCGATTTTCATTTTTGAATTTTCTGATGAATCCTAATTCTTAATTTAACGATTGAATAAACTTCCCACGAGTTCCAACTATAAAATAGTCATAAAAAATTCCCTACTACACTTTTATATCAGTCAGCTAAGTGCCATACGTGATACACGCTTGGGCGATCATGTCTCGAAAGAGACATAACTGATTGGGCAGAAGATTATCTCACAGTAGGTTGCCATTGCTTTCTGCGGTAGACTGGTTGCCAGTCAAGGCTATAAAACCCAATCTGTCCTGTTATTTGACTAATAGCTAAAGGGGAAGAGATATATTATTAAGGAGAAATAAGTGGGGGATAAGTTTATTACTTCCTAACAATATAAAATTGATCCCTCACTTTATGCCCAGTAGAGACCTTAATCATGTTTTCAACAATTATATTCATTCAGTCAGTAAAGTGATACAGGCTTTGGGCGATCATGTCTCGAAAGAGGCATGACTGACTGGGCAGAAGATTATCCCGCAATGGGTTGCCATTGCTTTCTGCGGTAAACTGGTTGCTTACCAAGGCTATAGAACCCTATCTGTCCTGTTATTTGACTCATAGCTAGAGGAAGAGGAGATGTATTATATTATTAAGTAGTAATTAGTGGGGGACCAGGAATGTCCGGTCGTTAAAAGGCACGAACTCGAACACAAGCTCTCCTATCATTCTGAAGATGAGATTTTGATCTCGAAATATTAATGTATAATAGATAGGTAATACCCAACAACTTCTTTACCTTCCTTTATTTTACTAAACGCATTGTGACAGCCTTCAAGATCTAACCATACATCTAATATTTATAGTAATACAAAAAAAAACACAGAACTTTGCAAATGACTCATATTTTACCATATAAACTGCCATTATTTATTTAAAATAAGAGTGGAGTGGCTTCTCTTTTCCACCGTCTCAATGGTCTCGAATTCAGAGATTAAACTTAATGTCCACAAATATTTGAAATCCTAACGTTTCTTGATATTTATCCCACAGTTAGTAGGGTATCTTAAAACCTATCAACAACTCCTCGCCATTGACGAGGGGTCATCGATGCTTCTGTAGCTTGTCTTTATTACAGGTAGGGGTGTTGATTCTACTAGTTAGTGGGGTACGGTGGATAGGTTTCTTTAATTTTTTCTTCCCAACGGTTTTCAGAGGTTAAGCTAGTTGTTACGAAAGACTAGACAGCCTAGCCTTCTTTGATTATTAACCCATGGTTGTTGAGAATATAAAAGAAATACATCCATGTCTTTTCCAAGATAATAGTGTGATATCAACAGAACAGACTAGGATGGAATTTGAAACCGGTTTACGGATTCTATTTTCAGCACAAATAGCCATCACCCTACCCACACATTCGATTAAATTAAAATTATTTATTCAAATAAAGCCATTGTCTGCCCTGAAAGTAGTAAGGAACTTAGTATTTTGATCACAACTTTAAGGTTATTTATAAGATTAAGTAATGAATATTGAGACTTTTTAAGGCGTTAGAATCAACCCTGTACAAAAAATGTAACTATCTGGCAAGTGTTTTAATATACGACATAGAAATCCGAACGCACTTTGGATTAGCGAAAGATGCCTTCTAAAAGTGCCTGGTCAGTACTTAGATGGGTGACCGCTTGGGAATGTCAGGTGCTGTAAGCGTTTAGTGATGGATGTGCGTTGTGGTGCAGTGGATATCGGCTCGGAAAGAGAAATCGGTGAGCCGAGTTCGAATTCCAGTTGAATACCCTGCATTCACTTAAGAACTGGTACCCTTGGGAAAGGTATTAATCCGTCCCATCCCTCCAATTATGGGTTAAATAACAAGGGTAGAACCCTGCCCTTAAAAACAAATCCCAATGAATCTTGATACTCGAAAAGAAAAATATATTACTAGACACAAAACTTATTTAAAAAACAACAATAAATTGTTGAAAAGAAAAAGGTATTACCAGCAATAAATAAATAAAGTTTAGTTGGCAATAAATGACCCGCCGAGGTTGATTTGCCATAAAAACAAAACAACCAACCTTCTAAAAGTTACAGAATTTAGTAAACCACAGTAAATGCTTCATCATTCAAAACATTTTTATCTTTTCAACAGAGTTGTTTCATGGCATTAAGCTGGTGAAGGGAAATTCAGAGAAAGACACAAGACGTTTATTTTTGTTTACGTGCCTATTACATAAATGGAGAAAAATAATTTCAGATAGAAACAATTAAATGCAGGGACTCTCAACTACAGGAGGTTGGTCGTTTTTCTCTTTTTGTTCTCATATATATTTATACAGAGTTGTACCGTTTTAATGGTCCATTAATAAATGATTCTTCATGATTGTAAAAAAAAAACATATTTTCAAAAGCTAAAGTTTTTCCATCAAATTAGGTGGCTCATTTGTTTACCGCATATGTCGGCGTAGATTTTTAACATTAAAAATCCCCCATCCCAAAAACTAACAGGTCATTTTATACTCCAAGTATAAAATGTGAACCTTAAATCCTAAGTTGTTTACATGGGAGACTTTTTTGGGTTTTTTTTTTATTATGTAGTTGAACACGAACATAACTGGATGTGTGTCTCAAAAAGCCGTTTAAAAATCGCATTCAAAATCAGTGGATCGAGTGAATGGTTAGCTGGAGAATGTCATTCCGGCAACCGTAATAGCCTACGGAAAACAGCACTCACTCATGAGGTACGGTATATAGATTACTAGCAGTATAGCCCGGCGTTGCTCGGGTGTAATGAAAGCTTTAAAACTAATCCATGGTCCTGGAGCTCAGACGCAGCCTAAAGAATATTTGTGTGAAGTTTGGTGAGAATCGGATAAAAATTGTGGATTTGTATAATGGACATACAGACAGATAAACAGACACACACACAAACATCTTGCCTTTTATATATATATATTATCGATTTTCTGCACTACTGTAAGAAATGCAACCTTGAAACTTCTGAATATCGTTTCTTATGTCTTTGTTTATGAGTGTATCAAATTTGATTAAAATCGAGCCAATCCTTCTATAACCCGATTTTTTCGATTATCGATTTTCGATATTTATCGGGGGTACCTCGACACAAAACCTAGCTAAGAACACCCGCAGACGCTTATAGTACAACTGTGTAAATTTTCAAGAAAATCAGTTAAGCCGTTTCGAAGTCTATAGTTAATGGACACACACACACACACACACACACACACACACACACACACAGACAAAGTTTCATTTATAAATAAGTTTAGATGGTAGTGAATTGACAATATCTTCCTAACATTTTTTCATTGGAATTTGAGTGAAAACAAAGTTTATGCTTACTGAATTTATTCAATAAATTCAGTACATTTTAAAATAAGATTTAAGGTATTGTCTTGAACAATATAGCCCTAAACCAACATTTTAACTTAAAAATTTAGGAACCGTCTTATATACCCAGTCACCTTGTACGCCGGCATATAGGCTATTTATATTAATTGTAGCTCTTGATATGCTATTGAATAGAAAGTGTGGAGAGGTAGAAGCGTAATTTGTAGATTCATATTTTATTTTGCATTATTGCCAAGCATTGGAAACGGATTTTCCTTCGTCAACAAGTAAAGACCCATTACGAATACAAATTAAATAATCCCTGTATACAAAAGGCGATAAAAGCCCAGGAGAAATTGGGCCCCACCTGACTGATTGTTCTCTCATCCGACCGAGTTCTAACGGGTGAGAGATAGAAAGTCTGGCTTGGAACTTCATATACTTTCAAAAGCAAGCCGGTAAAATTTAATCACCATCTAGCAGACCCCGAATTCATTGAAGTCGTAATAAATGGTTGCACTAGCAATAAGAGGGTCTTGCTTTGAACGTCAGTTGAGGTTCAAGCAAAAATAACTATCTACACTGTTTACATTGTTCGGACTGTTGTCTTCATCTTTATTGTCATATTCACAACTTCTTCAGATAGTTGCTTGACCCAGTGGATAAAAACATTAGTTGAAGTAATCCAAAGAGTTGGAAGTTCAATATCTGGCCACAACAGGGGCGAACAAAAATGAAAACTTGGAGAGTTGAGCTTCTTTTTTTTTTTAATCACTTCACCTCAAGTAAGTGGAACCACCATAAGTGCACAGAGGGATACAATGAGAGAAAAGACTGGGTATAGAGTGTATTGAAGAAAGGATAAAAGATGAATGGGATTCAAGAAGATAGATGGTAGTTGACATTGCATTTAAATTTTTGGAGATTATAGCACCACTGGTGGGAAGTGGAAGAAAAGAAACTGTTTGAGTAGAAGTATCGGTTACATTTAAATATTTCAGTGGTAAAAGGGTGGGACCGAGAGGCCAATCTAGTAGCATGCTTCATGTGAACAGAGCACCCGGGAAGAAAGCTCATCAGATTGGGAGTTGAGTGTTGTATGTTATATATAATTCAACCCCTCGCTAAAGAAGCTAAAAAAAGTAGGCTTGCTGTACTGTTCCAGAAACCCTAACCTGGCTCTTTCAGTCATGCTTTATTATACAACAGTCAGACTGAAACAAAGTATTCATGCCGTATCTGAGCTGGGGTTGGTGAGTCTTCACTTTCCAGTCAAAATCTTTTACTCACACACGCCAATGGTCCAACCGACCCCAGTCTCTAGTGCCAAAAGCACGGAACTTTACAGCACAAAATCGCCTTGCTATGTCTATCAAGTTGGATCATTCTCCTTGGCAACGTATCGCTTTCGTAAAACGAAGCGTATCACCCTGAAAGCTTCTTCCCAAGAGGCGTTACTTCATGGTACAGACCCTGATGAATGAAACCTAGAATACGCCACATTTCTTACCTTATGGTTGGAGGTAGGTAACACGTTTCTACCAAAGGTACCTACTTCCGGATTAATAAACGCCAGCACCAGTATAAACCTCAGTACGGTTTATATCTTAGATCTAAACTTAATTATAAATGGAACTTTGTCTGTGTGTGTGTGTCTGTGTATGTGTCCGTTACCTGTAGACTCAGAATCGGCTGAACCGATTTTCTTAAAAATTTACACAATTGTACTATCAGCGTCTGCGAGTTTTCTTAGCTAGGTTTTGTGTTGAGATACCCCCGATAAATATCGAAAATCGATAATCGAAAAAATCGGGTTATAGAAGGAGTGGTCCGATTTTAATCAAATATGATACACTCATAGACAAAGACATAAGAAGTTTCAAGGTTGCAGTTCTCACAATAGTGCAGAAAATCTATAATATATATATATATATATATATATATATATATATATATATAAAAGGCAAGATGTTTGTATGTGAGTCTGTATGTCCTTTTTACAAATCCACAATTTTTATCCGATTCTCACCAAACTTCACACAAATATTCTTTAGGCTGAGTCTGAGCTCCAGGACCATGGATTAGTTTTAAAGCTTTCATTACACCCGAGCAACGCCGGGCTATACTGCTAATTCAACTATAAAAATATCTTGTCTACTATTTTGACTCAAGTGTAAATCGTAAAACCTTTTACTATCACTCCCATTCACATGCAAACGCACACATTTTCGTCTACCAGTATCTACTAAAAATAACGATTTTAAAAATATGATGGATTAATAAAAGCAGCCATTGTAAAATTCACTCTGTTCATATTTGGATACGAAATTACAAAGATATTTTGAGAGATTCTATGAGAGAAGAAATTTCGCTTGAAAGCCTGAAATATGGCCTCACCTGACTAAAAGCTCTTCGTGGCTAAGCCGTTTAAGGTGTGTCGGGTTTAACGGTAGCTTCCTCTGTTCCAAGAAACGCAGGTTCAAATCCTTCAAGAGAATGCAATTCTAATATTTATTAGGATTTCTGTTTGGTAGTCGAAAATCAATAAATAGAGCGTCTACTCAAATACGAGTATCCATTAAAATAATGTTTAAAGTGATACAAATATATATATATACTAGCATCATAGCCTGGCGTTGCCCATGCAACTCAAAACATTTTTAATTCGATGATTAATGCAGCGTGTTGCGATTTCCAAGTGCTTGTAATCGTTACCTCACTTTAAAACTCAGCTATAAAAAAAATAATTATATAAAAAATTGTTGTTTAAAAATTGTTCAAAAATTCCATTAAAAAAACCTATTTTCTTTTGTTTTGCGTAAACGTGTGTTGATGTTTTGTGTGACATTGTAAACAACATTGCGTTTGTTTTTGTTTCAAAATTACGGGGGAAAATATTTACATTTTTTGTTGACTAAATGAATTTCCAAAATTTTCAAAAAATATTTAAAAATGTAGACATTTAATTTTAAAGGAAATTAATGCCACATGAATTACAGACAGTTGATATCCTGCATGAAATATTGAGCAAAAAAAAGCTTTATTTTTTTTTTTTTATTGTCTGAAGTATGAAATATTAAATCTGAAAACAAAAAAGACTTAAATATTTAAATTAACCATTGGCACTTTGTTTTTTACATATTTTGTTTTTCTTTCAAAAAAACACTTTTTTGTTGTATATTTCTTTTGGTTCAAAATTACGGGGGAAAATATTCATATTTTTTGTTGCTCTGGATATCTCCAAGATTTTTGACAGGGTTTGACACTCTAGCCTCCTTTGCAAGCTACGGGGTTACGGCATTACCGGACGCCTGCTTGACCTAATGCAGTCTTTTTTAAACAACCGCAAAATGAAGGTCGTTTTGAATGGGCATGCCTCTTCATCCTACAGCACGAATGCCGGTGTCCCCCAGGGCTCTATCCTGGGCCCGACGCTCTTCCTTATTTTCATCAATGAACTCCCAGATGAGATCAAGTCCCAAGTAGGCATCTACGTAGATGACACTACAATATACTCCCGCACCAGTAAGAAACCTGGCATGGCGAACAGACACAATCTCGCTGCTGACCTTGAACGGGATCTACACTCTGTGGTGAATTGGGGCAAGAAGTGGCTTGTCAACTTCAATCCATCCAAGACCAAGCTGTTGTCTGTCAACCATCACAGGCAACCTCTCCTGCCTCTCATTATCATGGACCAAGCGATTCTCCCTGAGTGCAATACACTGCGCCTCCTCGGCCTTACCCTCTCTTATGATCTCAAATGGAACCACTACATCGAATCCATAGCTAAATCCACTGCTAAGAAGGTTGGGTCACTGTGTCGATCCAGGACGTTCTTTCCGCCTGAATCCATCCTGCATATATACAAGTCTACCATTCGACCCTGCATGGAGTACTGCTGCCATTTATGGTCAGGCGCCTCTGCCGCTCACCTCAGTGTTCTCGACAGGCTCCAAGCAGAGTTATTAACGTGACTTGGCGGCTCGACTACAGCCACTTCCCCACCGACGAGATGTGGCCTCCCTTTGTCTGTTCTATAAGTACTTTCATGGCTTCTGCTCAGATGAACTTAAGTCACTGGTGCCTCCTCAACAGGTGTTTACTCGTACAACCAGACTGGCAACTGGGTCCCACCCATTCACAGTTAGGTTATCCAAATGCAGACGACAATTCTACTCCTGCAGCTTCTTCTCTCGCATTTCCCGCCTGTGGAACTCGCTCCCATATTCTTGCTTTCCTGACGGCTACAACCTCCAGAAATTTAAATGCAATGTCAATACTCATCTACTAACCACTTGACTCTAGCCCTTCCCCCACCCCGTATATCCTTCCCTTTCTCCCCCCTTGCAACTGTCATCACACCTGCATTTTCATCTTTCTATTGCTTCTTCCTAATTGGTTTGTAATCCTCTTCTCCCTCCTCTAATTAATTTTCTTTCAGTTATGTAGCCCCCCACCCGCACATCAGTAGCTTTTACGCCTTGCCCGGGGTGAAACGATAAAAAAAAGATATTTGGCTCACGGCCTATCACGTTGAATACTCCGGTTCTCACTCGATCACCAAAGTTAAGCAACGTTGAGCCTGGTCAGTACTTAGATGGGTGACCGCTTGGGAATACTAGGTGCTGTACGCGTATAGTGACCGATGTGCGTTGTGGTGCAGTGGATATCGGCTCGGAAAGAGAAATCGGTGAGCCGAGTTCGAATTCCAGTTGAATACCCTGCATTCACTTAAGCACTGGTACCCTTGGAAAGGTATTAATCCGTACCTTCCCTTCAGTTATGGGTTAAATAACAAGGGTAGGACATGGGGATACTGCTCTTAAAAATAAATCTCAATGAAACTTGATACTCGAAAAGAAAAAAGTATTAATAGACACAAAACTTATATAAAAACAACAATAAATTGTTGAAAGGAAAAGGTATTACCATCAATAAATAAATAAAATTTAGTTGGCAATAAATGACCCGCTGAGGTGTTGATATGCCATAAAAACAACCAACCAACCAAGATGTTTCCGGAGATACTATGACGGAAGAAATTTCGCTTGAAAGCATGAAATATGGTCTCACCTGACTAAAAGCTCTTCGTGGTTAAGTCGTTTAAGGTGTGTCCAGTTTAACGGTAGCTTTCTCTGTCCTGAGAGACGCAGGTTCCAATCCTTCAAGAGAATGCAATTCTAATATTTATTTTACTTTTTATTGTAAAGTGAAACTAATAATAGATTAGTAATACTGATCTCCATTTTGAAATATTAGCAATAATGTCCCAATAAATTATTTTAGTCTGTTTTATGTTCTTAAATAACAAATTACTTGTATTGTGATTAGTCAACACAAGCCATGTAACAATGTCACCCTGATTGAGGGGGTTTGGCTACTTTTGAACGTTGTAAAACACTTCAACTTAAAAAACACCATCACTGGATAAGAAACAGGTAGTATTGCTACAAAATAGCTACTTTGTAGAGATATTGTAACCTATTTATGTTATAAATTCTAAAAAATATTATTCACTCTACTTTGTATAGAGCACTTTTTTTAAGAATAGTGGTTTTTGGATATGAAATTTTATTCCATCCATACCTACCCTATACTTGGATATCCATACGTTTATATATACACACATACACACACACATTATATATATATATATATATATATATAGCATATACGGGTATTTAAATTATTTATAAATGGAACTTTGTCTGTGTGTATGTGTATCTGTGTATGTGTCCGTTACCTATACTCTCTAAAACGACTAAACCGATTTTCTTGAAAATTTACACATTTGTATTAAAAGCGTCTGCGAGTGTTCTTAGCTAGGTTTTGTGTCGAGGTACCACCCCGATACATAAAAAATCGGGTTATAGAAGGAGTGGTCTGACTTTATTCAAATTTGATACACTCATAGACAAAGACATAAGAAACGATATTCAGAAGTTGCAAGGTTGCAGTTGTTACAATTGTGCAGAAAATCGATATATATATATATATATATATATAAGGCAAGATGTTTGTGTGTGTGTCTGTTTATCTGCCCGTATGCTTGTATTTTTTTCGGCCCTTTTATTTTAGTTTTTGCTTCGGGTTTGGCTCTAGCTTGGTATAATTGTAGTTCTTAGTCTCAGCCATGATACCATTTACTCAGAGGACTTATTTAGCCTTCAAAATTCAGTTTACTACTAAAAAAAATATTTGGTATCGATACCAGGAAATCAAAATTTGACTTACATCCATTTACTTTCCTTTCAGTCTACGGTTTCGCTTTAACTGGAAACAACTATTGCTTTTTAGTCTTTCGTGCCAACGTCCAAAGAGTCTAAGCTCCAGGACCATGGATTAGTTTTAAAGCTTTCATTACACCCGAGCAACGCCTGACTATACTGCTAGTATATCTATCTATCTATATATATATATATATATATATATACGCACACACACACACACACACACACGAGGTGCGATTGGTAAATTGTCGCAATAATTTTATTATTTCAAATTCTCTTTTGGCTGAGTCTGAACTCTAGGACCATGGATTAGTTTTAAAGCTTTCATTACACCCGAGTAACGCCGGGCTATACTGCTAGTTATTAAATAAGTTGAAAATAGTTCCTTGTATTCATAACAGAGCAATATATTTTTCTCTACATGCAGTTGATTCTATAATTAATTTGTTTTCTCTCTATCGTTTCGTATTTCCTCTATTATCTAAATTTTTTCTCACTTTTATTATATTTTATATAGTTTTTTATTACGTTTATTATGGTTATTATTTATTTTCTTATTATCATTTCTTTCTTTTTACTATAATTATTATGACAATTAGTTTTATTTTTTTTAATTTTTAGTTCTTTATTTTATTTTCTATCATTTCTATCATTTCTATCATTTTCTATCATTTAATAATATATAGTATTTATATTGCTTAATTATAATATTATAACGATTTGGTAATTAATTTATATGTGAGTTTCTTATTTATGAATTATTACTTTATTACGTAATTGTAATAATTTTAACACATAAATATCTCGTATTTTATTATTTCATTAAAAGATTCTAACCGTTAACATATCATTTTTTAAAGTTTATTTATTTATGAAAAGTTCGCTCATTACTTTTATACATTAATTCTGTTAGAATATTAAATGAAAATATATGTCAGACTCATAAACGCACACATTTATACATGATTTTCTCATATACATGCATTATTGATAACTGATTGTCTCACGTTATTTAGAATAGAAATTCATTCCATCATTTGGCACGTATGTACGATACTTGCTACGAGGGTCATTCAATAAATAAGGTGAATTTTTCGGTATAAAGACTTCTACGGGGGTCATTCAATAAATAAGGTGAATTTTTCGGTATAAAGACTTCTAATACAGATAGAAGATTACTTTTTTAATTATTTTCCTTTATTTCTTTTTCGAAGTAATTTAATTTTTTTTTTTTTTTTTTTTTTTTTTTGCAGATTAAAAAAACTTTGAGATCTTTGAAGATGACCGGCAAAGAAGCATTCCCCAGGATTGAACAGACGTCAGTTATCAAGTTTTTGGTTGCTGGAGGATGCAAACCGGTTGAAATTCATAGGCGAATTTCAACTGTGTATGGTGCCACATGTTTCAGCCAAAAAATGTCTACAAGTGAGCTAAATTGTTTAAAGAAGAAAGGAG
Source organism: Ascarosepion bandense (assembly GCA_037127315.1). Classification (NCBI taxonomy): domain Eukaryota; kingdom Metazoa; phylum Mollusca; class Cephalopoda; order Sepiida; family Sepiidae; genus Ascarosepion; species Ascarosepion bandense. The sequence goes on from JBBBDQ010001539.1 coordinate 96,784, forward strand.
CAGTGTTGAGGATGAAGACAGGCCTGGGAGGCCTACAGAAGTGAGGTCTCATAAGGTGATCGAATCAGTCAATGACCTCATTCATTCTGACAGAAGGGTGACAGTGGATTATATTTCAAGGACTTTGTGCTTATCTGTTGGGACAGCACACAAAATTGTCCATGATGACCTTGCCTGCTCGAAGGTCAGCTGCCGCTGGATGCCAAAGATGTTTACTGCAGAGCACAATCAGAAGAGCGTGAAGTTGTCATCCCCCTTACAGCCCAGACCTTGCTCCTTCAGACTTTCATCTGTTTGGTAACTTGAAAGCGTTTATGAGAGGCACGAACTTTGACAGTGACGATGAAGTCAAAAGTGCTGTGAGTGATGACTGAGACATCAGTTCAAAGATTTTTACGCTGAGGGAATACGGAAGCTTGTGCACAGATGGGAAAATTTGTGACACAGCTGGGAGACTAAGTTGAAAAAAAACAAACTTCTATCTGTATTAGAAGTCCTTATACTGAAAAATTCACCCTCTTTATTGAATGACCCTCTTAGAAGTCCTGATACCGTAAAATGCACCTTCTTTATTGAATGACACTCGTAGAAGTCCTTATACCGAAAAAAATCACCTTATTTATTGAATGACCCTCGTAGAAGCTCTAATACCGAAAAATTCACCTTGTTTATTGAATGACCTTCGGACATATTTTGAACGGAAATGTATTTCATCACTGTCATTCACACATATTAATGTTACCGACATATTCACACTCTTAACTCGTCTATAGTTTAAATACGCTTGAGTTACATTATTTTCGCTTACATATACTCACATTAATAATAAAAATATAATGTTTTTATTACTCGTTGCACACACACTCAAACAGACACAAGTTTTTTTCTTCTACATTTTTTTATTCATCCATTGCTTTATCACACGTGACATGTGTCTGACCAATGAAACTATACCTCAATCAACATAATGTCTCTTGGATGTTTAATAAGATATTGAAATCGTACGTCTTTAAAGTATCTCTGAAGAAACATGTTAAAGTGAAACATGTTAGATTAAAAACACTTTTTGCAACTTGTTCGTTACTTATTTTATTCATATATATATATATATATATATATATATATATATTAATAATAATAATAATAATAATAATAATTATTAAACCGACTCTGCGTGTATTCTAATCTCAAAATTTTATAGAAGGGACTTTCTAAGACTATGAATGACCAGCAGAATCTAAATCCGTTATTGCCCTCGGCTATAAAGCTTTGGGCAAAGAGGGGGAAAAAAAGAAAACTGCGTGGGACCGACAATACATACGGTTCCTCCCAGTAAAAAGAAAAAAAACCCTCAAACGGAACAAACAACCAGAAAAGAAAAGTGCTCGATACACACAACCGAAAAGTATTTAACTAGAAGGCAGTAACGCAGAGCAAACACACTAACAAAAAAGCAAGATCGCCAAGACCGACCGCGGTTTCGCACAACGGCTCGTCAGGGCACTATTTATTTTGTAAAATTTACAAAATTATGGCACAAGGCCTAAAAGGGGAGGGGGAGAGGTTGGTTCTCACTTAACTATCCTATACCTAGCTAAACACTATCACGACCCATTCACTCGTTACAATTTGCACAGTCACCAAAAGAACCCATCCATCTACTCCCAATCCTTCGTACACCACAATGCCAGAAACTTACAAGGGACACCTAAAAAGTGGGGAAATTAACCCGTGACAATAAAAATGTATTTATATACAATATAATATATACAATATAATGTAAAATATTTAATGAAAATGAAATGATGGGAGGGGGATGAACCCAAAAATAAACTAAAAATACAACAAATTTTGAACTAAAATAATAATCAATGTTAGTAAGAACCGACCATCCCAGAAAAAAGAGTGGCCGCTGTATTCCGCCCAATGGCGAAATCAAGAAGCACACTCGCTAAGGGAGTGGGGAGGGGGGTAAAAAATTAGCGGAAAGGGACAATAAAAGGCTGAACCAGCCGAGATAAAAAGAGACCAAAACAAACTGGGGAGGTTGGGAATCTCGGCATGGATTATAACAAAAGAGAAAGCCGGGTACAGGCTAGGAACACATTCATTCACTTTAACTAGGTACACAAGAGAGAACTAGCTTAACCAGGGGAGGGTTCCAGAGGAATCCACCCCGATGTAACCAGCAGATCTAAAAGAGAAAATCAAGATTAGCCCCGTTCAAACGAACCAGGCTCGCCACATTTACCCACCTTTTGCTAAAGTCTGTCGAAGTCAAACGTTTCCAATCAGTTCTAATCTTTATTTTGAGCTGATGCTCAAAATAACAGATCAGATCCTGATGTGAAAGACGCTGACCTCGCAAGACTTCCTCCAATCGCGTCGTCCAAATCACCATTCGAGCCGTGGCTAGCAGCGACAGAAACACCATACGCTTCATCCCAGAGAACGGGGGCGACACATTATCACAGGCGAATGCACGATCAATGAGCACAAGCTCTCGCGGCTCGATACGAGCAGTCAACTCGCCGACCCGGTCCCATAGAGGGCGAACCCGCGAACAATGGTAGAAGGCGTGCGAAGCCGTTTCTTCCAAGCCAAGGTTGCAGCGTTCACAATCTGGCAAATCCGCCAGGCCCCATATGAAGGCCATGTCATTGAGAGGCAAGCGATTCCGAGCTAATCGCCAGGTGAGCGAAAACTCAGAGTTGTTGAGATAATCACTCCCTGGCGCCCAAGACCAGAACGAGCGAAACTCGTCCTCCGACAAGCGCAGCACATCACGTAGTGAATCCTTTGCGACGCCCTCCACTAACCCACGATAGAAGACTCTCCTAGGCCGTGAAAGGTCACTGGACCGTGGAATGGCCCGCAGGGCCGCCAGACATTCGAGGAGAAAACTCGATCGCTCTCGAGGCTTACGGCACCGCCTCAAGATGGGGGGAGTGATAGTAAGTCTAGGGAACATGTCCCTCACTATCCCCCTAAGCAATGAGTCTTCGGAAATCGCTCGCCTGAGAAAAACCAACCTCGACGCAACCTTATGGCCCATCAGGTATGGCATTCCCAGGCCCCCATGACACGGACGTTGGTAACAGACACGTTTGTCGACATAGTGTTTGCGTCCTCTCCATAAAATGGAGAATAGCAAACGCTCGATCGCCTTCTTATGCCGTTTACAAAGTGGAAGTACTGACAACTGGTAAAGGATGATGGGAAAGACGTATGTAGCACACGCCTCAGCCATACCCTTTAAGGACAACCTCCTTCGGCGCCAAATCTTGGCCGACGCGCCTACCTTTGCCAGTACTTCAGACCAATTTTTCTCCAACTGTAGGTCGGGCCCGAACCACACTCCAAGAATGCAGACCGGGCCGTCCGTCCAGTCGAAGGGCCCCGGGAGGGTCAGACCCTTCCAGGCGCCTAACCGCAAGCCGGACGACTTGTTGCGGTTAATCTTGGCCCCTGTCACCTGTTCGTACCGTTCAAGCGCCTTCTGTACCACCTCGATGTCCCTGCGGGAGGACACGAAAGTAGTGACGTCATCGGCGTACGCGGAAACCCTGGCTCGAGCACCACCAGGGACAGCGATTCCACGTAGGGCCGGACTGCACGCCCTGTCCCTTAGCCGGCGAAGGAGGGGCTCCAACGCCAAAGCATAAAGTAGGGGCGACAGTGGACAACCCTGTCGGACCGACCTAGACAGCGCCAGAACGCCCGACAACTTTCCGTTCACCTGTACCACAGCCGTCGGGGATTGATACAGGAGGCTAATCCAGCGGCGGAAGTTGGTTTCGAATCCAGCTGCCTGCAGGACAGCCGCCAGATACCGATGGTCAACCCTATCAAATGCCTTGGACTGATCTAAATGGATCAGCGCGGCTTCGTCGTCGTCTTTTATCCCCTCTATGGATCGTGCGTATCAGATGCAGGTTGCTCTGAATTGTTCGGCCCTTCACAGCACAAGTCTGCTCAGGTCCCAACAGAGACTCGGCAACTAATTGCAAACGATTTTGCAAGATCTTGGCCAAAATCTTTAACTCTGTGTTTAGCAGAGTTATGGGCCGGTAACCCTCTAGCTCCCTCCCCACACCCTTGCCTTTTCTCAACAGCGTGATCACACCCCTGGTGAACCGTTTGGGGATGGACCCCTGCCGGAACCAGTTGTTGAACACGACAGTCAAAATCGGGACAAAGATGTGCGACAGCCTCAAGTACAATTCATAGGGCAAACCATCGAGACCCGGCGATTTGCCACTGCCGACCTTCTTCAGCGCCGCGTAGACTTCGCCCTCCGTAATCTCTCCCTCGCAGCTAGCTGCATCAGCCGGCAAAAGCCGGGGGAAGTCAGCCAAATAGCTGCGAAACTCCTCATCACGGAGACCGGGCTCCTTGGTAAACAGGATCTCGAAATGCCGCCGAAACGCCTCGCACATGTCGTCAGTCGACCGCAGAGTGTGTCCCTCCGGGTTGCGAACCTCTCGAATGTACCGGTCGCCTCCGCGGCGAATTTCTTCCTTGCGCAGTTCTGCGCCCATATTCACAGCTTCGGAAGACATCTTGCTTAACTTATGTCTAACTACCTGGCCCATGTAACGATCGCTATTCGACCGGTCCACGGCCTCCTTAGCTATGGCTATCTCTAGGGGATCCCCACCAGCCACCGCCCGGGAGTAGTTAGCTCTAAGTGTCTTCACCTTGTCAGCCTTATCTAGTTTGAGCCGAATGCTGAACTGAGTGGTGAAAGACCTAATACTATCCTTAAGGTTATCCCACCACTTATTCCCGATGACTCCCCCAGTTAACGCCCGCTGCACTAAGTTAATTAGCTGGCGCCGGAAGTCCCGCCTGTCCAGTAAGGACACGTTGAACTTCCAGTAACCAGCCATTCTAACCCTATTTTCTAAATTTACCCGGGCACAAACGAGTTTGTGGTCCGAGTAACCTAGCCAGTGGAACGTGGGACAATCTAAGAAATCTAGTTCGGCTTCACGAACTAACATTCTATCAAGGTAGCTAGCCACCTTGGTAGAAGGCCAACTATTAGCCCACGTCCACATTCTCCCGCCCTTGTGATCGGCCCGGTATCTATCGACTAGACCGAAGTCCTCGATGAGATCGACCAAGCTACGATCACGTTCCTTCCCTCTAGCTCCCCGCCCTCTATCCAACTTGGGGTTCAGGATGGCATTCCAGTCCCCCACTAAGACGAGTCGCTTGGAATCCACCAGGAAGGGCTCCAACCGCCGAAAAAACGAGACGCGCTCCTCCTGGTCGTTGGGCGCATAAACCGCAACCAGACGAAACGCATTGCTTTTCACTGCAATATCGGCCACGATCAGCCGGCCCTCGGCACCGACATGGACAAGATCCACCTTCGCGTCCAGGGTACGCTTGACCAGCAAAGACACTCCTCTGGCCAGCCGGTTCCCATATGCTGAATAGACGACGAAGTCGTTAGACAGCACACAAGCATCGACCTTGCAAACAAAGTGAGTATCTTGGATCGCGGCGACATCCACGCCGAAGGACAAGAGGTCCCGGAGCAGGCGGGCCGCCTTACTCCGATCCCTAAGGCCCTTCACGTTCATACTGGCTAACTTAATTGACATCGTTTAGACCTGAAAAGAGAGCAGAAAATTACTTCTGGTCACATACAGAGCGAAAATCTAATGGGAGTAGGGACCCCGACGGATTGTCCAAGGTTTCCTGTACCAATATCGGACGTAATTCGTCCGTCCTGGACAATGCCGCCGACGTCCGTAGGGAAGGTTAGCTTTACAGCCCTATATAAAGATGGGTGGAGGATGACGGGGACCCTCCCGGCACAGAAATGTGAAAGCCGCTGAAGATATTTTGTGCCCGTTTGGCACATTTGTATTTTAGGGAAGGCCTCGACGGCCCCCTGCACAAATTCCCAGGCTTTTGTTTTACATCCCCCGGTATTTCTGATCAAAGTCAGTACCCCGGGGGCGCCTGGGAAATTGGCAGGGTCCTCGATAGACTTCCCATCTATATTTTTTAATTTAAATAGAGGCCTTAGGAGGGCCTTCTTCTGAGAAGAAAGGTCCCTCTCTAAGGCCTGTCTGTCTACTTTGCAAACATCTACGTTTGCGAAAATGTTCTTTTTGTTTTTCTCCCGTTTCGGGGAGGGTTTTTCAGGATTCGGGGAGGGATGTTCAGATTTCGGGGAGGAAGGTACTGATTGGGAGGAGGGTGTGGGAGGTGTAGGGGAAGGAGAAGGTGAAGGTATATATCTCACTGGGGAGACAGAATGACTCCTCCCCTCAACAATAATAGTTCTCTCGGGTGATGCAGGGGCGGATTGGGTCCTGGGGGTAGCTATGATCCGTTCTGCTCTGCTACGCTCCTCCTTCTTTCCTTTCTTTATGGTCACATCCTCTTCCTCCTCTCGAGCCCTCTTCAAAGATGATGACCGTGGAGGAGGCATTTCCACGTCTTGCTGTTGTTGTTTATCTGCCTCCGGCAGCTGCTTCTGTGGTTCCTTGTGTTGTTGTTGTTGTTGCTGCTGTCGAGACTCCTGCTGCTGCTGTTGTTGCTTTGCCTCCTTGCGAGGCTTCTTCTTTTCTGGGGACGGAGATTTTTCATGTTGTGGAGGAGGTGAAGCAACTTTCTTCCCCCTCCTAACCACCTCCGTCCATTCACTGCTTTTGGGTTCGGCTTTTTCCTCAGGAGACACTGTTGTTTTCGACACCGGCGGTGTTTCCGGTGTCACCTGGTTTTCCTCCGGTTTCCTTGCCGGACACGTTTTGAAGGTGTGTCCGGCCAGACCACACGCCCAGCAGTGCGGCTTCCTTCCCTCCACCACTACAAAGAGCTTCCTTCCTCGACACAACAGGATGTCTGGGACCTTCAAAAAATTCACGCGGTCCATAACCACGATGACACATATCTTCCATGGCCACACCGGCCTTGCTCTTTATGCGTGCCACCTCCTCCACTGCGCCGAAAGCAGCAAAAAAGGCTCCGACATGGTCACAGGAAATGTCCACTGGCACGCCATGTATTGTCACTTTTGTTTTTCTCGTACCGAGGTACTCGGTTTGAAACCGAATACCCCTTGCTGTCAAAACATTTCCGGCCAGATCCTTTGCTTCACCCTCCGAGCCCAGCAAGATGTCCCACATTGCACGGGACCTTCTTGCCAGTACGCAAGGTACAATGTTTAGGGCATTCAGGGCTTCTTCCATATTCTCCCTACTGACAGCAATAAATTTTCGTGTTTTTTCATCGGCTGTCAGCAGAGAGATTGTCCTTCTTTGCCATTACGTCAACCACTTCTGGTATTGCTACCAATTCATTTTCCTTGATGTATTCCTGGTACTTTTCCCGCATTTGCGAATAGTACTTAGCATCTTTTGTTACTGGGGCCTTTTTCCATGCCGTCGGTGATGGAGTTACCGCCGGCATGCCCACAGCAGAAGTAGACGGCTGGGGAGACGAAGCCATAGCTTGGCTTGCCCCCCCTCACAAACACAAAAAGTTTTTACAAAAAAGTTCACCAAAGCGCCACGCGCAACAAAGACAGAACAAAACAAGGTACAAAACAGGTACTCACAAAAACTCCGTGTAACAGAAAAAACGTACAGTAATCCAATTTTTTTTTTTTAAGAAATCAAAACCGGCGGCGAGGCGCGCTCTGTTTCGAACAACGGCTCGTCAGGGCACTATTTATTTTGTAAAATACAAAATTATGGCACAAGGCCTAAAAGGGGAGGGGGAGAGGTTGGTTCTCACTTAACTATCCTATACCTAGCTAAACACTATCACGACCCATTCACTCGTTACAATTTGCACAGTCACCAAAAGAACCCATCCATCTACTCCCAATCCTTCGTACACCACAATGCCAGAAACTTACAAGGGACACCTAAAAAGTGGGGAAATTAACCCGTGACAATAAAAATGTATTTATGTACAATATAATATATACAATATAATGTAAAATATTTAATGAAAAATGAAATGATGGGAGGGGGATGAACCCAAAAATAAACTAAAAATACAACAAATTTTGAACTAAAATAATAATCAATGTTAGTAAGAACCGACCATCCCAGAAAAAAGAGTGGCCGCTGTATTCCGCCCAATGGCGAAATCAAGAAGCACACTCGCTAAGGGAGTGGGGAGGGGGGTAAAAAATTAGCGGAAAGGGACAATAAAACGCTGAACCAGCCGAGATAAAAAGAGACCAAAACAAACTGGGGAGGTTGGGAATCTCGGCATGGATTATAACAAAAGAGAAAGCCGGGTACAGGCTAGGAACACATTCATTCACTTTAACTAGGTACACAAGAGAGAACTAGCTTAACCAGGGGAGGGTTCCAGAGGAATCCACCCCGATGTAACCAGCAGATCTAAAAGAGAAAATCAAGATTAGCCCCGTTCAAACGAACCAGGCTCGCCACATTTACCCACCTTTTGCTAAAATCTGTCGAAGTCAAACGTTTCCAATCAGTTCTAATCTTTATTTTGAGCTGATGCTCAAAATAACAGATCAGATCCTGATGTGAAAGACGCTGACCTCGCAAGACTTCCTCCAATTCGCGTCGTCCAAATCACCATTCGAGCCGTGGCTAGCAGCGACAGAAACACCATACGCTTCATCCCAGAGAACGGGGGCGACACATTATCACAGGCGAATGCACGATCAATGAGCACAAGCTCTCGCGGCTCGATACGAGCAGTCAACTCGCCGACCCGGTCCCATAGAGGGCGAACCCGCGAACAATGGTAGAAGGCGTGCGAAGCCGTTTCTTCCAAGCCAAGGTTGCAGCGTTCACAATCTGGCAAATCCGCCAGGCCCCATATGAAGGCCATGTCATTGAGAGGCAAGCGATTCCGAGCTAATCGCCAGGTGAGCGAAAACTCAGAGTTGTTGAGATAATCACTCCCTGGCGCCCAAGACCAGAACGAGCGAAACTCGTCCTCCGACAAGCGCAGCACATCACGTAGTGAATCCTTTGCGACGCCCTCCACTAACCCACGATAGAAGACTCTCCTAGGCCGTGAAAGGTCACTGGACCGTGGAATGGCCCGCAGGGCCGCCAGACATTCGAGGAGAAAACTCGATCGCTCTCGAGGCTTACGGCACCGCCTCAAGATGGGGGGAGTGATAGTAAGTCTAGGGAACATGTCCCTCACTATCCCCCTAAGCAATGAGTCTTCGGAAATCGCTCGCCTGAGAAAAACCAACCTCGACGCAACCTTATGGCCCATCAGGTATGGCATTCCCAGGCCCCCATGACACGGACGTTGGTAACAGACACGTTTGTCGACATAGTGTTTGCGTCCTCTCCATAAAATGGAGAATAGCAAACGCTCGATCGCCTTCTTATGCCGTTTACAAAGTGGAAGTACTGACAACTGGTAAAGGATGATGGGAAAGACGTATGTAGCACACGCCTCAGCCATACCCTTTAAGGACAACCTCCTTCGGCGCCAAATCTTGGCCGACGCGCCTACCTTTGCCAGTACTTCAGACCAATTTTTCTCCAACTGTAGGTCGGGCCCGAACCACACTCCAAGAATGCAGACCGGGCCGTCCGTCCAGTCGAAGGGCCCCGGGAGGGTCAGACCCTTCCAGGCGCCTAACCGCAAGCCGGACGACTTGTTGCGGTTAATCTTGGCCCCTGTCACCTGTTCGTACCGTTCAAGCGCCTTCTGTACCACCTCGATGTCCCTGCGGGAGGACACGAAAGTAGTGACGTCATCGGCGTACGCGGAAACCCTGGCTCGAGCACCACCAGGGACAGCGATTCCACGTAGGGCCGGACTGCACGCCCTGTCCCTTAGCCGGCGAAGGAGGGGCTCCAACGCCAAAGCATAAAGTAGGGGCGACAGTGGACAACCCTGTCGGACCGACCTAGACAGCGCCAGAACGCCCGACAACTTTCCGTTCACCTGTACCACAGCCGTCGGGGATTGATACAGGAGGCTAATCCAGCGGCGGAAGTTGGTTTCGAATCCAGCTGCCTGCAGGACAGCCGCCAGATACCGATGGTCAACCCTATCAAATGCCTTGGACTGATCTAAATGGATCAGCGCGGCTTCGTCGTCGTCTTTTATCCCCTCTATGATCGTGCGTATCAGATGCAGGTTGCTCTGAATTGTTCGGCCCTTCACAGCACAAGTCTGCTCAGGTCCCAACAGAGACTCGGCAACTAATTGCAAACGATTTTGCAAGATCTTGGCCAAAATCTTTAACTCTGTGTTTAGCAGAGTTATGGGCCGGTAACCCTCTAGCTCCCTCCCCACACCCTTGCCTTTTCTCAACAGCGTGATCACACCCCTGGTGAACCGTTTGGGGATGGACCCCTGCCGGAACCAGTTGTTGAACACGACAGTCAAAATCGGGACAAAGATGTGCGACAGCCTCAAGTACAATTCATAGGGCAAACCATCGAGACCCGGCGATTTGCCACTGCCGACCTTCTTCAGCGCCGCGTAGACTTCGCCCTCCGTAATCTCTCCCTCGCAGCTAGCTGCATCAGCCGGCAAAAGCCGGGGGAAGTCAGCCAAATAGCTGCGAAACTCCTCATCACGGAGACCGGGCTCCTTGGTAAACAGGATCTCGAAATGCCGCCGAAACGCCTCGCACATGTCGTCAGTCGACCGCAGAGTGTGTCCCTCCGGGTTGCGAACCTCTCGAATGTACCGGTCGCCTCCGCGGCGAATTTCTTCCTTGCGCAGTTCTGCGCCCATATTCACAGCTTCGGAAGACATCTTGCTTAACTTATGTCTAACTACCTGGCCCATGTAACGATCGCTATTCGACCGGTCCACGGCCTCCTTAGCTATGGCTATCTCTAGGGGATCCCCACCAGCCACCGCCCGGGAGTAATTAGATCTAAGTGTCTTCACCTTGTCAGCCTTATCTAGTTTGAGCCGAATGCTGAACTGAGTGGTGAAAGACCTAATACTATCCTTAAGGTTATCCCACCACTTATTCCCGATGACTCCCCCAGTTAACGCCCGCTGCACTAAGTTAATTAGCTGGCGCCGGAAGTCCCGCCTGTCCAGTAAGGACACGTTGAACTTCCAGTAACCAGCCATTCTAACCCTATTTTCTAAATTTACCCGGGCACAAACGAGTTTGTGGTCCGAGTAACCTAGCCAGTGGAACGTGGGACAATCTAAGAAATCTAGTTCGGCTTCACGAACTAACATTCTATCAAGGTAGCTAGCCACCTTGGTAGAAGGCCAACTATTAGCCCACGTCCACATTCTCCCGCCCTTGTGATCGGCCCGGTATCTATCGACTAGACCGAAGTCCTCGATGAGATCGACCAAGCTACGATCACGTTCCTTCCCTCTAGCTCCCCGCCCTCTATCCAACTTGGGGTTCAGGATGGCATTCCAGTCCCCCACTAAGACGAGTCGCTTGGAATCCACCAGGAAGGGCTCCAACCGCCGAAAAAACGAGACGCGCTCCTCCTGGTCGTTGGGCGCATAAACCGCAACCAGACGAAACGCATTGCTTTTCACTGCAATATCGGCCACGATCAGCCGGCCCTCGGCACCGACATGGACAAGATCCACCTTCGCGTCCAGGGTACGCTTGACCAGCAAAGACACTCCTCTGGCCAGCCGGTTCCCATATGCTGAATAGACGACAAAGTCGTTAGACAGCACACAGGCATCGACCTTGCAAACAAAGTGAGTCTCTTGGATCGCGGCGACATCCACGCCGAAGGACAAGAGGTCCCGAAGCAGGCGGGCAGCCTTACTCCGATCCCTAAGGCCCTTCACGTTCATACTGGCTAACTTAATTGACATCATTTAGACCTGAAAAAGAGAAAGCAGAAAATTACTTCTGGTCACATACGGAGCGAAAATCATGGGAGTAGGGACCCCGACGGATTGTCCAAGGTTGCCTGTGCCAATATCGGACGTAATTCGTCCGTCCTGGACAATACCGCCGACGTCCGTGGGAAAGGTAAGTTTTACCGCCCTATATAAAGATGGGTGGAGGATGACGGGGACCCTCCCGGCACAGAAATGTGAAAGCCGCTGAAGATATTTTGTGCCCGTTTGGCACATTTGTATTTTAGGGAAGGCCTCGACGGCCCCCTGCACAAATTCCCAGGCTTTTGTTTTACATCCCCCGGTATTTCTGATCAAAGTCAGTACCCCGGGGGCGCCTGGGAAATTGGCAGGGTCCTCGATAGGACTTTCCCATCTATATTTTTTAATTTAAATAGAGGCCTTAGGAGGGCCTTCTTCTGAGAAGAAAGGTCCCTCTCTAAGGCCTGTCTATCTATTTTACAAATATCTTTTGTAAAAAAAATGTTTTTCTTTTTTTCCTTTTTCTCCTTTTTCGGGGAGGGTTTGTCTGGATTCGGGGAGGGTTTCGGGGAGGGATGATACGATTTCGGGGAGGAAGGTTCTGATTGGGAGGAGGGTGTGGGAGGTGTGGGGGAAGGAGAAGTTATTTTTCTTATCGGGGAGGTGGACTTACTCCTCCCCTCAAGAGACACAGTTCTGGTGGGTGATGTAGGGGCGGATTGGGTTCTGGTAATTTCGTTTACCCTCTCTGCCCTGCCTCGTTCATTTACTTCCTTCTTTCCCTTTTTTTGGGACACCTCCTCATCCTCCTCCCGTCCACTCTTCAACGATGAGGAACGGGGGGGAGGCATTTCTTCCTCCATTCCTTGTTCTTGTTGTTGCTGCTGTCGAGACTCCTGCTGCTGCTGTTGTTGCTTTGCCTCCTTGCGAGGCTTCTTCTTTTCTGGGGACGGAGATTTTTCATGTTGTGGAGGAGGTGAAGCAACCTTTCTTCCCCCTCCTAACCACCTCCGTCCATTCGCCGCTTTTTGTCTCGGTTTTTTTTTCCAGCGAAACTATTGTCTTTGACACCGGCGGTGTTGCCGGTGTCACCTGGTTTTCCTCCGGTTTCCTTGCCGGACACATTTTGAATGTGTGTCCGGCCAGTCCACACGCCCAGCAGTGCGGCCTCCTTCCCTCCACCACTACAAAGAGCTTCCTTCCTCGACACAACAGGATGTCTGGGACCTTCAAAAAATTCACGCGGTCCATAACCACGATGACACATATATCTTCCATGGCCACACCGGCCTTGCTCTTTATGCGTGCCACCTCCTCCACTGCGCCGAAAGCAGCAAAAAAGGCTCCGACATGGTCACAGGAAATGTCCACTGGCACGCCATGTATTGTCACTTTTGTTTTTCTCGTACCGAGGTACTCGGTTTGAAACCGAATACCCCTTGCTGTCAAAACATTTCCGGCCAGATCCTTTGCTTCACCCTCCGAGCCCAGCAAGATGTCCCACATTGCACGGGACCTTCTTGCCAGTACGCAAGGTACAATGTTTAGGGCATTCAGGGCTTCTTCCATATTCTCCCTACTGACAGCAATAAATTTTCGTGTTTTTTCATCGGCTGTCAGCAGAGAGATTGTCCTCTTTGCCATTACGTCAACCACTTCTGGTATTGCTACCAATTCATTTTCCTTGATGTATTCCTGGTACTTTTCCCGCATTTGCGAATAGTACTTAGCATCTTTTGTTACTGGGGCCTTTTTCCATGCCGTCGGTGATGGAGTTACCGCCGGCATGCCCACAGCAGAAGTAGACGGCTGGGGAGACGAAGCCATAGCTTGGCTTGCCCCCCCTCACAAAACACAAAAAGTTTTTACAAAAAAGTTCACCAAAGCGCCACGCGCAACAAAGACAGAACAAAACAAGGTACAAAACAGGTACTCACAAAAACTCCGTGTAACAGAAAAAACGTACAGTAATCCAATTTTTTTTTTTTAAGAAATCAAAACCGGCGGCGAGGCGCGCTCTGTTTCGAACAACGGCTCGTCAGGGCACTATTTATTTTGTAAAATACAAAATTATGGCACAAGGCCTAAAAGGGGAGGGGGAGAGGTTGGTTCTCACTTAACTATCCTATACCTAGCTAAACACTATCACGACCCATTCACTCGTTACAATTTGCACAGTCACCAAAAGAACCCATCCATCTACTCCCAATCCTTCGTACACCACAATGCCAGAAACTTACAAGGGACACCTAAAAAGTGGGGAAATTAACCCGTGACAATAAAAATGTATTTATGTACAATATAATATATACAATATAATGTAAAATATTTAATGAAAATGAAATGATGGGAGGGGGATGAACCCAAAAATAAACTAAAAATACAACAAATTTTGAACTAAAATAATAATCAATGTTAGTAAGAACCGACCATCCCAGAAAAAAGAGTGGCCGCTGTATTCCGCCAACCGGCGAAATCAAGAAGCACACTCGCTAAGGGAGTGGGGAGGGGGGTAAAAAATTAGCGGAAAGGGACAATAAAAGGCTGAACCAGCCGAGATAAAAAGAGACCAAAACAAACTGGGGAGGTTGGGAATCTCGGCATGGATTATAACAAAAGAGAAAGCCGGGTACAGGCTAGGAACACATTCATTCACTTTAACTAGGTACACAAGAGAGAACTAGCTTAACCAGGGGAGGGTTCCAGAGGAATCCACCCCGATGTAACCAGCAGATCTAAAAGAGAAAATCAAGATTAGCCCCGTTCAAACGAACCAGGCTCGCCACATTTACCCACCTTTTGCTAAAGTCTGTCGAAGTCAAACGTTTCCAATCAGTTCTAATCTTTATTTTGAGCTGATGCTCAAAATAACAGATCAGATCCTGATGTGAAAGACGCTGACCTCGCAAGACTTCCTCCATTCGCGTCGTCCAAATCACCATTCGAGCCGTGGCTAGCAGCGACAGAAACACCATACGCTTCATCCCAGAGAACGGGGGCGACACATTATCACAGGCGAATGCACGATCAATGAGCACAAGCTCTCGCGGCTCGATACGAGCAGTCAACTCGCCGACCCGGTCCCATAGAGGGCGAACCCGCGAACAATGGTAGAAGGCGTGCGAAGCCGTTTCTTCCAAGCCAAGGTTGCAGCGTTCACAATCTGGCAAATCCGCCAGGCCCCATATGAAGGCCATGTCATTGAGAGGCAAGCGATTCCGAGCTAATCGCCAGGTGAGCGAAAACTCAGAGTTGTTGAGATAATCACTCCCTGGCGCCCAAGACCAGAACGAGCGAAACTCGTCCTCCGACAAGCGCAGCACATCACGTAGTGAATCCTTTGCGACGCCCTCCACTAACCCACGATAGAAGACTCTCCTAGGCCGTGAAAGGTCACTGGACCGTGGAATGGCCCGCAGGGCCGCCAGACATTCGAGGAGAAAACTCGATCGCTCTCGAGGCTTACGGCACCGCCTCAAGATGGGGGGAGTGATAGTAAGTCTAGGGAACATGTCCCTCACTATCCCCCTAAGCAATGAGTCTTCGGAAATCGCTCGCCTGAGAAAAACCAACCTCGACGCAACCTTATGGCCCATCAGGTATGGCATTCCCAGGCCCCCATGACACGGACGTTGGTAACAGACACGTTTGTCGACATAGTGTTTGCGTCCTCTCCATAAAATGGAGAATAGCAAACGCTCGATCGCCTTCTTATGCCGTTTACAAAGTGGAAGTACTGACAACTGGTAAAGGATGATGGGAAAGACGTATGTAGCACACGCCTCAGCCATACCCTTTAAGGACAACCTCCTTCGGCGCCAAATCTTGGCCGACGCGCCTACCTTTGCCAGTACTTCAGACCAATTTTTCTCCAACTGTAGGTCGGGCCCGAACCACACTCCAAGAATGCAGACCGGGCCGTCCGTCCAGTCGAAGGGCCCCGGGAGGGTCAGACCCTTCCAGGCGCCTAACCGCAAGCCGGACGACTTGTTGCGGTTAATCTTGGCCCCTGTCACCTGTTCGTACCGTTCAAGCGCCTTCTGTACCACCTCGATGTCCCTGCGGGAGGACACGAAAGTAGTGACGTCATCGGCGTACGCGGAAACCCTGGCTCGAGCACCACCAGGGACAGCGATTCCACGTAGGGCCGGACTGCACGCCCTGTCCCTTAGCCGGCGAAGGAGGGGCTCCAACGCCAAAGCATAAAGTAGGGGCGACAGTGGACAACCCTGTCGGACCGACCTAGACAGCGCCAGAACGCCCGACAACTTTCCGTTCACCTGTACCACAGCCGTCGGGGATTGATACAGGAGGCTAATCCAGCGGCGGAAGTTGGTTTCGAATCCAGCTGCCTGCAGGACAGCCGCCAGATACCGATGGTCAACCCTATCAAATGCCTTGGACTGATCTAAATGGATCAGCGCGGCTTCGTCGTCGTCTTTTATCCCCTCTATGATCGTGCGTATCAGATGCAGGTTGCTCTGAATTGTTCGGCCCTTCACAGCACAAGTCTGCTCAGGTCCCAACAGAGACTCGGCAACTAATTGCAAACGATTTTGCAAGATCTTGGCCAAAATCTTTAACTCTGTGTTTAGCAGAGTTATGGGCCGGTAACCCTCTAGCTCCCTCCCCACACCCTTGCCTTTTCTCAACAGCGTGATCACACCCCTGGTGAACCGTTTGGGGATGGACCCCTGCCGGAACCAGTTGTTGAACACGACAGTCAAAATCGGGACAAAGATGTGCGACAGCCTCAAGTACAATTCATAGGGCAAACCATCGAGACCCGGCGATTTGCCACTGCCGACCTTCTTCAGCGCCGCGTAGACTTCGCCCTCCGTAATCTCTCCCTCGCAGCTAGCTGCATCAGCCGGCAAAAGCCGGGGGAAGTCAGCCAAATAGCTGCGAAACTCCTCATCACGGAGACCGGGCTCCTTGGTAAACAGGATCTCGAAATGCCGCCGAAACGCCTCGCACATGTCGTCAGTCGACCGCAGAGTGTGTCCCTCCGGGTTGCGAACCTCTCGAATGTACCGGTCGCCTCCGCGGCGAATTTCTTCCTTGCGCAGTTCTGCGCCCATATTCACAGCTTCGGAAGACATCTTGCTTAACTTATGTCTAACTACCTGGCCCATGTAACGATCGCTATTCGACCGGTCCACGGCCTCCTTAGCTATGGCTATCTCTAGGGGATCCCCACCAGCCACCGCCCGGGAGTAGTTAGCTCTAAGTGTCTTCACCTTGTCAGCCTTATCTAGTTTGAGCCGAATGCTGAACTGAGTGGTGAAAGACCTAATACTATCCTTAAGGTTATCCCACCACTTATTCCCGATGACTCCCCCAGTTAACGCCCGCTGCACTAAGTTAATTAGCTGGCGCCGGAAGTCCCGCCTGTCCAGTAAGGACACGTTGAACTTCCAGTAACCAGCCATTCTAACCCTATTTTCTAAATTTACCCGGGCACAAACGAGTTTGTGGTCCGAGTAACCTAGCCAGTGGAACGTGGGACAATCTAAGAAATCTAGTTCGGCTTCACGAACTAACATTCTATCAAGGTAGCTAGCCACCTTGGTAGAAGGCCAACTATTAGCCCACGTCCACATTCTCCCGCCCTTGTGATCGGCCCGGTATCTATCGACTAGACCGAAGTCCTCGATGAGATCGACCAAGCTACGATCACGTTCCTTCCCTCTAGCTCCCCGCCCTCTATCCAACTTGGGGTTCAGGATGGCATTCCAGTCCCCCACTAAGACGAGTCGCTTGGAATCCACCAGGAAGGGCCCCAACCGCCGAAAAAACGAGACGCGCTCCTCCTGGTCGTTGGGCGCATAAACCGCAACCAGACGAAACGCATTGCTTTTCACTGCAATATCGGCCACGATCAGCCGGCCCTCGGCACCGACATGGACAAGATCCACCTTCGCGTCCAGGGTACGCTTGACCAGCAAAGACACTCCTCTGGCCAGCCGGTTCCCATATGCTGAATAGACGACAAAGTCGTTAGACAGCACACAAGGCATCGACCTTGCAAACAAAGTGAGTCTCTTGGATCGCGGCGACATCCACGCCGAAGGACAAGAGGTCCCGAAGCAGGCGGGCAGCCTTACTCCGATCCCTAAGGCCCTTCACGTTCATACTGGCTAACTTAATTGACATCATTTAGACCTGTAAAGAGAAAGCAGAAAATTACTTCTGGTCACATACGGAGCGAAAATCAATGGGAGTAGGGACCCCGACGGATTGTCCAAGGTTGCCTGTGCCAATATCGGACGTAATTCGTCCGTCCTGGACAATGCCGCCGACGTCCGTGGGAAAGGTAAGTTTTACCGCCCTATATAAAGATGGGTGGAGGATGACGGGGACCCTCCCAGCACAAAAATGCGAAAGCCGCTGAAGATATTTTAGTGCCCGTTTGGGCCATTTTAATTTCCGGAAAGGCCTCGACAGCCCCCTGCACAAATTCCCAGGCTTTTGTTCTGCTACCCCCGGTATTTCTGATCAAAGTCAGTACTCCGGGGGCGCCTGGGAAATTGGCAGGGTCCTCGATGGACTTTCCATCAATGGATTTCAATTTGAATAAAGGCCTTAGGAGGGCCTTCTTCTGAGAAGAAAGGTCCCTCTCCAAGGCCTGTCTGTCAACTTTGCAAATATCTTGTTTGCAAAAAGTGTTCTTTTTGTTTTTCTCCCGTTTCGGGGAGGGTTTTTCAGGATTCGGGGAGGGATGTTCAGATTTCGGGGAGGAAGGTGCTGATTGGGAGGAGGGTGTGGGAGGTGTAGGGGAAGGAGAAGGTATGTGTCTCACTGGGGAGGCAGAATAACTCCTCCCCTCAACAGTGACAGTTCTGATAGGTGATGCAGGGGCGGATTGGGTTCTAGGGGTATCTGTGATCCGCTCCACTCTGCCACGCTCCTCCTTCTTTCCTTTCTTTGTTGTAATCGCTTCCTCCTCCTCCCGAGCTCTCTTCAATGACGACGACCGTGGAGGAGGCATTTCCATGCCCTGCTGCTGCTCATCCGGTTGCTGCTCCTGCGGTTCATTTTGTTGTTGTTGTTGTTGCTGTCGTCGAGATTCCTGCTGCTGCTGCTGTTGTTGTTGCTTTGCCTCCTTGCGAGGCTTCTTTTCGGGGGACGGAGATTTTTCATGTTGCGGAGGAGGGGAAGCAACCTTCTTCCCCCTCCTAACCACCTCCGTCCATTCACTGCTTTTGGGTTCGGTTTTCTTCTCCGGCGAAACTATTGTCTTTGACACCGGCGGTGCTTCCGGTGTCACCTGTGTCTCTTGCGGCTTCCTTGCCGGACACATTTTGAATGTGTGTCCGGCTAGACCACACGCCCAGCAGTGCGGCCTCCTCCCTTCCACCACAACAAAAAGCTTCCGGCCACGGCACAGCAGTACATCGGGGACTTTTAAAAAATTTGGCCTGTCCACCACTATGCTCACGTTTATGTCTTCCGTGGCTACACCGGCCTTACTATTTACCCTCGCCACCTCCTCAACAGCTCCAAATTGAGCAAAAAATGCTCCAATATGGTCACACGCAATGTCCACCGGCACTCCATGTATGGTAACTTTTGTTTTTCGAGTACCCAGATACTCCGTTTGCATCTGGATACCCTTGGCCTCCAGGGTATTCCCGGCCAAATTCTTCGCTTCCGTCTCTGTGCTTAATAAGACATCCCACATAGCACGGGACCTTCTCGCCAGTACGCAGGGTACAATATTTAAGGCATTCAAAGCCTCTTCCATGTTCTCCCTGCTTACACTGATGAATTTCCGTGTTTTGACATCGGATGTAAGCAGGGAGATCGTCCTTGGTGCGATAACATTCACCACCTCCGGGACCACTATCAATTCGTTATCGGAAATAAAGTCTTTATACTTTTCCTGCATTTGCAGGTAATACTTGGGGTCTTTTTTCACTGGTGCCTTTACCCATACCGTCGGTGAGGGAGCCACCGTGGGCACAGCGTCAGAAGTTGAGGGCTGGGGAGACAAAGCCATAGCTTGACTTGCCCCCCCCTCACAAAACAACACAAAAATCCAACAAAAGTTCAAAACGCGCGACGAAGACAGAACAAAAACAAGTAACAGAACACGTACTCACAGTTTCACAAAACTTCGGGTAACAAAATACGTAGATAATCCAATTTGCAATAAATCAAAAAGACGACGGCGACTCTGTTTCGAGCAACGGCTCGTCAGGGCACTATTTATTTTGTAAAATACAAAATTATGGCACAAGGCCTAAAAGGGGAGGGGGAGAGGTTGGTTCTCACTTAACTATCCTATACCTAGCTAAACAGTATCACGACCCATTCACTCGTTACAATTTGCACAGTCACCAAAAGAACCCATCCATCTACTCCCAATCCTTCGTACACCACAATGCCAGAAACTTACAAGGGACACCTAAAAAGTGGGGAAATTAACCCGTGACAATAAAAATGTATTTATATACAATATAATATATACAATATAATGTAAAATATTTAATGAAAAATGAAATGATGGGAGGGGGATGAACCCAAAAATAAACTAAAAATACAACAAATTTTGAACTAAAATAATAATCAATGTTAGTAAGAACCGACCATCCCAGAAAAAAGAGTGGCCGCTGTATTCCGCCCAATGGCGAAATCAAGAAGCACACTCGCTAAGGGAGTGGGGAGGGGGGTAAAAAATTAGCGGAAAGGGACAATAAAAGGCTGAACCAGCCGAGATAAAAAGAGACCAAAACAAACTGGGGAGGTTGGGAATCTCGGCATGGATTATAACAAAAGAGAAAGCCGGGTACAGGCTAGGAACACATTCATTCACTTTAACTAGGTACACAAGAGAGAACTAGCTTAACCAGGGGAGGGTTCCAGAGGAATCCACCCCGATGTAACCAGCAGATCTAAAAGAGAAAATCAAGATTAGCCCCGTTCAAACGAACCAGGCTCGCCACATTTACCCACCTTTTGCTAAAGTCTGTCGAAGTCAAACGTTTCCAATCAGTTCTAATCTTTATTTTGAGCTGATGCTCAAAATAACAGATCAGATCCTGATGTGAAAGACGCTGACCTCGCAAGACTTCCTCCATTCGCGTCGTCCAAATCACCATTCGAGCCGTGGCTAGCAGCGACAGAAACACCATACGCTTCATCCCAGAGAACGGGGGCGACACATTATCACAGGCGAATGCACGATCAATGAGCACAAGCTCTCGCGGCTCGATACGAGCAGTCAACTCGCCGACCCGGTCCCATAGAGGGCGAACCCGCGAACAATGGTAGAAGGCGTGCGAAGCCGTTTCTTCCAAGCCAAGGTTGCAGCGTTCACAATCTGGCAAATCCGCCAGGCCCCATATGAAGGCCATGTCATTGAGAGGCAAGCGATTCCGAGCTAATCGCCAGGTGAGCGAAAACTCAGAGTTGTTGAGATAATCACTCCCTGGCGCCCAAGACCAGAACGAGCGAAGAAACTCGTCCTCCGACAAGCGCAGCACATCACGTAGTGAATCCTTTGCGACGCCCTCCACTAACCCACGATAGAAGACTCTCCTAGGCCGTGAAAGGTCACTGGACCGTGGAATGGCCCGCAGGGCCGCCAGACATTCGAGGAGAAAACTCGATCGCTCTCGAGGCTTACGGCACCGCCTCAAGATGGGGGGAGTGATAGTAAGTCTAGGGAACATGTCCCTCACTATCCCCCTAAGCAATGAGTCTTCGGAAATCGCTCGCCTGAGAAAAACCAACCTCGACGCAACCTTATGGCCCATCAGGTATGGCATTCCCAGGCCCCCATGACACGGACGTTGGTAACAGACACGTTTGTCGACATAGTGTTTGCGTCCTCTCCATAAAATGGAGAATAGCAAACGCTCGATCGCCTTCTTATGCCGTTTACAAAGTGGAAGTACTGACAACTGGTAAAGGATGATGGGAAAGACGTATGTAGCACACGCCTCAGCCATACCCTTTAAGGACAACCTCCTTCGGCGCCAAATCTTGGCCGACGCGCCTACCTTTGCCAGTACTTCAGACCAATTTTTCTCCAACTGTAGGTCGGGCCCGAACCACACTCCAAGAATGCAGACCGGGCCGTCCGTCCAGTCGAAGGGCCCCGGGAGGGTCAGACCCTTCCAGGCGCCTAACCGCAAGCCGGACGACTTGTTGCGGTTAATCTTGGCCCCTGTCACCTGTTCGTACCGTTCAAGCGCCTTCTGTACCACCTCGATGTCCCTGCGGGAGGACACGAAAGTAGTGACGTCATCGGCGTACGCGGAAACCCTGGCTCGAGCACCACCAGGGACAGCGATTCCACGTAGGGCCGGACTGCACGCCCTGTCCCTTAGCCGGCGAAGGAGGGGCTCCAACGCCAAAGCATAAAGTAGGGGCGACAGTGGACAACCCTGTCGGACCGACCTAGACAGCGCCAGAACGCCCGACAACTTTCCGTTCACCTGTACCACAGCCGTCGGGGATTGATACAGGAGGCTAATCCAGCGGCGGAAGTTGGTTTCGAATCCAGCTGCCTGCAGGACAGCCGCCAGATACCGATGGTCAACCCTATCAAATGCCTTGGACTGATCTAAATGGATCAGCGCGGCTTCGTCGTCGTCTTTTATCCCCTCTATGATCGTGCGTATCAGATGCAGGTTGCTCTGAATTGTTCGGCCCTTCACAGCACAAGTCTGCTCAGGTCCCAACAGAGACTCGGCAACTAATTGCAAACGATTTTGCAAGATCTTGGCCAAAATCTTTAACTCTGTGTTTAGCAGAGTTATGGGCCGGTAACCCTCTAGCTCCCTCCCCACACCCTTGCCTTTTCTCAACAGCGTGATCACACCCCTGGTGAACCGTTTGGGGATGGACCCCTGCCGGAACCAGTTGTTGAACACGACAGTCAAAATCGGGACAAAGATGTGCGACAGCCTCAAGTACAATTCATAGGGCAAACCATCGAGACCCGGCGATTTGCCACTGCCGACCTTCTTCAGCGCCGCGTAGACTTCGCCCTCCGTAATCTCCCTCGCAGCTAGCTGCATCAGCCGGCAAAAGCCGGGGGAAGTCAGCCAAATAGCTGCGAAACTCCTCATCACGGAGACCGGGCTCCTTGGTAAACAGGATCTCGAAATGCCGCCGAAACGCCTCGCACATGTCGTCAGTCGACCGCAGAGTGTGTCCCTCCGGGTTGCGAACCTCTCGAATGTACCGGTCGCCTCCGCGGCGAATTTCTTCCTTGCGCAGTTCTGCGCCCATATTCACAGCTTCGGAAGACATCTTGCTTAACTTATGTCTAACTACCTGGCCCATGTAACGATCGCTATTCGACCGGTCCACGGCCTCCTTAGCTATGGCTATCTCTAGGGGATCCCCACCAGCCACCGCCCGGGAGTAATTAGATCTAAGTGTCTTCACCTTGTCAGCCTTATCTAGTTTGAGCCGAATGCTGAACTGAGTGGTGAAAGACCTAATACTATCCTTAAGGTTATCCCACCACTTATTCCCGATGACTCCCCCAGTTAACGCCCGCTGCACTAAGTTAATTAGCTGGCGCCGGAAGTCCCGCCTGTCCAGTAAGGACACGTTGAACTTCCAGTAACCAGCCATTCTAACCCTATTTTCTAAATTTACCCGGGCACAAACGAGTTTGTGGTCCGAGTAACCTAGCCAGTGGAACGTGGGACAATCTAAGAAATCTAGTTCGGCTTCACGAACTAACATTCTATCAAGGTAGCTAGCCACCTTGGTAGAAGGCCAACTATTAGCCCACGTCCACATTCTCCCGCCCTTGTGATCGGCCCGGTATCTATCGACTAGACCGAAGTCCTCGATGAGATCGACCAAGCTACGATCACGTTCCTTCCCTCTAGCTCCCCGCCCTCTATCCAACTTGGGGTTCAGGATGGCATTCCAGTCCCCCACTAAGACGAGTCGCTTGGAATCCACCAGGAAGGGCTCCAACCGCCGAAAAAACGAGACGCGCTCCTCCTGGTCGTTGGGCGCATAAACCGCAACCAGACGAAACGCATTGCTTTTCACTGCAATATCGGCCACGATCAGCCGGCCCTCGGCACCGACATGGACAAGATCCACCTTCGCGTCCAGGGTACGCTTGACCAGCAAAGACACTCCTCTGGCCAGCCGGTTCCCATATGCTGAATAGACGACAAAGTCGTTAGACAGCACACAAGCATCGACCTTGCAAACAAAGTGAGTCTCTTGGATCGCGGCGACATCCACGCCGAAGGACAAGAGGTCCCGAAGCAGGCGGGCAGCCTTACTCCGATCCCTAAGGCCCTTCACGTTCATACTGGCTAACTTAATTGACATCATTTAGACCTGTAAAGAGAAAGCAGAAAATTACTTCTGGTCACATACGGAGCGAAAATCATGGGAGTAGGGACCCCGACGGATTGTCCAAGGTTGCCTGTGCCAATATCGGACGTAATTCGTCCGTCCTGGACAATGCCGCCGACGTCCGTGGGAAAGGTAAGTTTTACCGCCCTATATAAAGATGGGTGGAGGATGACGGGGACCCTCCCAGCACAAAAATGCGAAAGCCGCTGAAGATATTTTAGTGCCCGTTTGGGCCATTTTAATTTCCGGAAAGGCCTCGACAGCCCCCTGCACAAATTCCCAGGCTTTTGTTCTGCTACCCCCGGTATTTCTGATTAAGGTCAGTACCCCGGGGGCCCCTGGGAAATTGGCAGGGTCCTCGATAGACTTTCCGTCTATGTTTTTTAATTTGAATAGAGGCCTTAGGAGGGCCTTCTTCTGAGAAGAAAGGTCCCTCTCCAAGGCCTGTCTGTCAACTTTGCAAATATCTTGTTTGCAAAAAGTGTTCTTGTTTTTCTCCCGTTTCGGGGAGGGTTTTTCAGGATTCGGGGAGGGATGTTCAGATTTCGGGGAGGAAGGTGCTGATTGGGAGGAGGGTGTGGGAGGTGTAGGGGAAGGAGAAGGTATGTGTCTCACTGGGGAGGCAGAATAACTCCTCCCCTCAACAGTGACAGTTCTGATAGGTGATGCAGGGGCGGATTGGGTTCTAGGGGTATCTGTGATCCGCTCCACTCTGCCACGCTCCTCCTTCCTTCTTTCCCTTTTTTTGGGTGTAATCGCTTCCTCCTCCTCCCGAGCTCTCTTCAATGACGACGACCGTGGAGGAGGCATTTCCATGCCCTGCTGCTGCTCATCCGGTTGCTGCTCCTGCGGTTCATTTTGTTGTTGTTGTTGTTGCTGTCGTCGAGATTCCTGCTGCTGCTGCTGTTGTTGTTGCTTTGCCTCCTTGCGAGGCTTCTTTTCGGGGGACGGAGATTTTTCATGTTGCGGAGGAGGGGAAGCAACCTTCTTCCCCCTCCTAACCACCTCCGTCCATTCACTGCTTTTGGGTTCGGTTTTCTTCTCCGGCGAAACTATTGTCTTTGACACCGGCGGTGCTTCCGGTGTCACCTGTGTCTCTTGCGGCTTCCTTGCCGGACACATTTTGAATGTGTGTCCGGCCAGACCACACGCCCAGCAGTGCGGCTTCCTCCCTTCCACCACAACAAAAAGCTTCCGGCCACGGCACAGCAGTACATCGGGGACTTTTAAAAAATTTGGCCTGTCCACCACTATGCTCACGTTTATGTCTTCCGTGGCTACACCGGCCTTACTATTTACCCTCGCCACCTCCTCAACAGCTCCAAATTGAGCAAAAAATGCTCCAATATGGTCACACGCAATGTCCACCGGCACTCCATGTATGGTAACTTTTGTTTTTCGAGTACCCAGATACTCCGTGCATCTGGATACCCTTGGCCTCCAGGGTATTCCCGGCCAAATTCTTCGCTTCCGTCTCTGTGCTTAATAGGACATCCCACATAGCACGGGACCTTCTTGCCAGTACGCAGGGTACAATATTTAGGGCCTTCAAAGCCTCTTCCATGTTCTCCCTGCTACACTGATGAATTTTCGTGTTTTGACATCGGATGTAAGCAGGGAGATCGTCCTTGGTGCGATAACATTCACCACTTCCGGGACCACTATCAATTCGTTATCGGAAATAAAGTCTTTATACTTTTCCTGCATTTGCAGGTAATACTTGGGGTCTTTTTTCACTGGTGCCTTTACCCATACCGTCGGTGAGGGAGTCACCGCGGGCACGGCATCAGAAGTTGAGGGCTGGGGAGACAAAGCCATAGCTTGACTTGCCCCCCCTCACAAAAACACAAAAATCCAACAAGAGTTCAAAACGCGCGACGAAGACAGAACAAAGACAGCAAAAAAACAGGTACTCACAATTAACTTCGGGCAACACGTAAATTCAACTTGTAATAAGTAAAAAGACAAAAATGCGAGGCGTACTCTGTTTCGAACAACGGCTCGTCAGGGCACTATTTATTTTGTAAAATACAAAATTATGGCACAAGGCCTAAAAGGGGAGGGGGAGAGGTTGGTTCTCACTTAACTATCCTATACCTAGCTAAACACTATCACGACCCATTCACTCGTTACAATTTGCACAGTCACCAAAAGAACCCATCCATCTACTCCCAATCCTTCGTACACCACAATGCCAGAAACTTACAAGGGACACCTAAAAAGTGGGGAAATTAACCCGTGACAATAAAAATGTATTTATGTACAATATAATATATACAATATAATGTAAAATATTTAATGAAAATGAAATGATGGGAGGGGGATGAACCCAAAAATAAACTAAAAATACAACAAATTTTGAACTAAAATAATAATCAATGTTAGTAAGAACCGACCATCCCAGAAAAAAGAGTGGCCGCTGTATTCCGCCCAATGGCGAAATCAAGAAGCACACTCGCTAAGGGAGTGGGGAGGGGGGTAAAAAATTAGCGGAAAGGGACAATAAAAGGCTGAACCAGCCGAGATAAAAAGAGACCAAAACAAACTGGGGAGGTTGGGAATCTCGGCATGGATTATAACAAAAGAGAAAGCCGGGTACAGGCTAGGAACACATTCATTCACTTTAACTAGGTACACAAGAGAGAACTAGCTTAACCAGGGGAGGGTTCCAGAGGAATCCACCCCGATGTAACCAGCAGATCTAAAAGAGAAAATCAAGATTAGCCCCGTTCAAACGAACCAGGCTCGCCACATTTACCCACCTTTTGCTAAAATCTGTCGAAGTCAAACGTTTCCAATCAGTTCTAATCTTTATTTTGAGCTGATGCTCAAAATAACAGATCAGATCCTGATGTGAAAGACGCTGACCTCGCAAGACTTCCTCCATTCGCGTCGTCCAAATCACCATTCGAGCCGTGGCTAGCAGCGACAGAAACACCATACGCTTCATCCCAGAGAACGGGGGCGACACATTATCACAGGCGAATGCACGATCAATGAGCACAAGCTCTCGCGGCTCGATACGAGCAGTCAACTCGCCGACCCGGTCCCATAGAGGGCGAACCCGCGAACAATGGTAGAAGGCGTGCGAAGCCGTTTCTTCCAAGCCAAGGTTGCAGCGTTCACAATCTGGCAAATCCGCCAGGCCCCATATGAAGGCCATGTCATTGAGAGGCAAGCGATTCCGAGCTAATCGCCAGGTGAGCGAAAACTCAGAGTTGTTGAGATAATCACTCCCTGGCGCCCAAGACCAGAACGAGCGAAACTCGTCCTCCGACAAGCGCAGCACATCACGTAGTGAATCCTTTGCGACGCCCTCCACTAACCCACGATAGAAGACTCTCCTAGGCCGTGAAAGGTCACTGGACCGTGGAATGGCCCGCAGGGCCGCCAGACATTCGAGGAGAAAACTCGATCGCTCTCGAGGCTTACGGCACCGCCTCAAGATGGGGGGAGTGATAGTAAGTCTAGGGAACATGTCCCTCACTATCCCCCTAAGCAATGAGTCTTCGGAAATCGCTCGCCTGAGAAAAACCAACCTCGACGCAACCTTATGGCCCATCAGGTATGGCATTCCCAGGCCCCCATGACACGGACGTTGGTAACAGACACGTTTGTCGACATAGTGTTTGCGTCCTCTCCATAAAATGGAGAATAGCAAACGCTCGATCGCCTTCTTATGCCGTTTACAAAGTGGAAGTACTGACAACTGGTAAAGGATGATGGGAAAGACGTATGTAGCACACGCCTCAGCCATACCCTTTAAGGACAACCTCCTTCGGCGCCAAATCTTGGCCGACGCGCCTACCTTTGCCAGTACTTCAGACCAATTTTTCTCCAACTGTAGGTCGGGCCCGAACCACACTCCAAGAATGCAGACCGGGCCGTCCGTCCAGTCGAAGGGCCCCGGGAGGGTCAGACCCTTCCAGGCGCCTAACCGCAAGCCGGACGACTTGTTGCGGTTAATCTTGGCCCCTGTCACCTGTTCGTACCGTTCAAGCGCCTTCTGTACCACCTCGATGTCCCTGCGGGAGGACACGAAAGTAGTGACGTCATCGGCGTACGCGGAAACCCTGGCTCGAGCACCACCAGGGACAGCGATTCCACGTAGGGCCGGACTGCACGCCCTGTCCCTTAGCCGGCGAAGGAGGGGCTCCAACGCCAAAGCATAAAGTAGGGGCGACAGTGGACAACCCTGTCGGACCGACCTAGACAGCGCCAGAACGCCCGACAACTTTCCGTTCACCTGTACCACAGCCGTCGGGGATTGATACAGGAGGCTAATCCAGCGGCGGAAGTTGGTTTCGAATCCAGCTGCCTGCAGGACAGCCGCCAGATACCGATGGTCAACCCTATCAAATGCCTTGGACTGATCTAAATGGATCAGCGCGGCTTCGTCGTCGTCTTTTATCCCCTCTATGATCGTGCGTATCAGATGCAGGTTGCTCTGAATTGTTCGGCCCTTCACAGCACAAGTCTGCTCAGGTCCCAACAGAGACTCGGCAACTAATTGCAAACGATTTTGCAAGATCTTGGCCAAAATCTTTAACTCTGTGTTTAGCAGAGTTATGGGCCGGTAACCCTCTAGCTCCCTCCCCACACCCTTGCCTTTTCTCAACAGCGTGATCACACCCCTGGTGAACCGTTTGGGGATGGACCCCTGCCGGAACCAGTTGTTGAACACGACAGTCAAAATCGGGACAAAGATGTGCGACAGCCTCAAGTACAATTCATAGGGCAAACCATCGAGACCCGGCGATTTGCCACTGCCGACCTTCTTCAGCGCCGCGTAGACTTCGCCCTCCGTAATCTCTCCCTCGCAGCTAGCTGCATCAGCCGGCAAAAGCCGGGGGAAGTCAGCCAAATAGCTGCGAAACTCCTCATCACGGAGACCGGGCTCCTTGGTAAACAGGATCTCGAAATGCCGCCGAAACGCCTCGCACATGTCGTCAGTCGACCGCAGAGTGTGTCCCTCCGGGTTGCGAACCTCTCGAATGTACCGGTCGCCTCCGCGGCGAATTTCTTCCTTGCGCAGTTCTGCGCCCATATTCACAGCTTCGGAAGACATCTTGCTTAACTTATGTCTAACTACCTGGCCCATGTAACGATCGCTATTCGACCGGTCCACGGCCTCCTTAGCTATGGCTATCTCTAGGGGATCCCCACCAGCCACCGCCCGGGAGTAATTAGATCTAAGTGTCTTCACCTTGTCAGCCTTATCTAGTTTGAGCCGAATGCTGAACTGAGTGGTGAAAGACCTAATACTATCCTTAAGGTTCTCCCACCACTTATTCCCGATGACTCCCCCAGTTAACGCCCGCTGCACTAAGTTAATTAGCTGGCGCCGGAAGTCCCGCCTGTCCAGTAAGGACACGTTGAACTTCCAGTAACCAGCCATTCTAACCCTATTTTCTAAATTTACCCGGGCACAAACGAGTTTGTGGTCCGAGTAACCTAGCCAGTGGAACGTGGGACAATCTAAGAAATCTAGTTCGGCTTCACGAACTAACATTCTATCAAGGTAGCTAGCCACCTTGGTAGAAGGCCAACTATTAGCCCACGTCCACATTCTCCCGCCCTTGTGATCGGCCCGGTATCTATCGACAAGACCGAAGTCCTCGATAAGATCGACCAAGCTACGATCACGTTCCTTCCCTCTAGCTCCCCGCCCTCTATCCAACTTGGGGTTCAGGATGGCATTCCAGTCCCCCACTAAGACGAGTCGCTTGGAATCCACCAGGAAGGGCCCCAACCGCCGAAAAAACGAGACGCGCTCCTCCTGGTCGTTGGGCGCATAAACCGCAACCAGACGAAACGCATTGCTTTTCACTGCAATATCGGCCACGATCAGCCGGCCCTCGGCACCGACATGGACAAGATCCACCTTCGCGTCCAGGGTACGCTTGACCAGCAAAGACACTCCTCTGGCCAGCCGGTTCCCATATGCTGAATAGACGACAAAGTCGTTAGACAGCACACAGGCATCGACCTTGCAAACAAAGTGAGTCTCTTGGATCGCGGCGACATCCACGCCGAAGGACAAGAGGTCCCGAAGCAGGCGGGCAGCCTTACTCCGATCCCTAAGGCCCTTCACGTTCATACTGGCTAACTTAATTGACATCGTTTAGACCTGAAAAAGAAAGCAGAAAATTACTTCTGGTCACATACGGAGCGAAAATCATGGGAGTAGGGACCCCGACGGATTGTCCAAGGTTGCCTGTGCCAATATCGGACGTAATTCGTCCGTCTTGGACAATGCCGCCGACGTCCGTAGGGAAGGTTAGCTTTAAAGCCCTATATAAGGATGGGTGGAGGATGACGGGGACCCTCCCAGCACAAAAGTGCGAAAGCTGAAGATATTTTAGTGCCCGTTTGGGCCATTTTTATATCCGGGAAAGCCTCAACGGCCCCCTGCACAAATTCCCAGGCCTTTGTTCTACTACCCCCGGAATTTCTGATTAGAGTCAGTACCCCGGGGGCGCCTGGGAAATTGGCAGGGTCCTCGACGGACTTTCCCTCTATTGTCTTTAATTTGAATAAAGGCCTTAGGAGGGTCTTCTTCTGAGTAGAAAGGTCCCTCTCCAAGGCCTGTTTGTCAATTTGGCAGACATCTTTTGTTGCGTAAATGTTCCTTTTCTTTTTCCCCTTTTTCGGGGAGGATTTGTCTGGATCCGGGGGGGGCTGGCTAAGTATAGGGGATGAAGTTTCTGATTGGGGAGAGGGTGTGGGAGGTGTGGGGGAAGGAGAAGTTATTTTTCTTATCGGGGAGGTGGACTTACTCCTCCCCTCAAGAGACACAGTTCTGGTGGGTGATGTAGGGGCGGATTGGGTTCTGGTAATTTCCTTTACCCTCTCCGCCCTGCCTCGTTCATTCAGTTCCTTCTTTCCCTTTTTTTGGGACACCTCCTCATCCTCCTCCCGTCCTCTCTTCAACGACGAGGAACGGGGGGGAGGCATTTCCTGCTCCATTTCTTGTGGTTGTTGTTGTTCTTGTTGTTGTTGTTCTTTGCGTTGTTGCTGTTGTTCTTTCTGTTGTTCTTTGCGTTGTTGTTGTTGTTCTTTCTGTTCCTGCTGTCGAGACTCCTGCTGCTGCTGTTGTTGCTTTGCCTCCTTGCGGGGCTTCTTCTTTTCTGGGGACGGAGATTTTTCATGTTGTGGAGGAGGGGAAGCAACTTTCTTGCCCCTCCTAACCACCTCCGTCCATTCGCCACTTTTTGGCTGGGATTTCTTTTCAGGGACAACAGCTGCCTTTGACACCGGCGGTGTTTCCTGTGTCACCTCCTTCTCTTGCGGTTTCCTTGCCGGACACATTTTGAATGTGTGTCCGGCCAGACCACACGCCCAGCAGTGCGGCCTCCTCCCTTCTACCACAACAAAAAGTTTCCGGCCACGGCACAATAAAATATCCGGGACTTTCACAAAGTTCGGCCTGTCCACGACCAAGCTGACGTTGACGTCCTCTGTGGCCACACCGGCCTTACTATTTATCCTTGCGACCTCCTCCACCGCTCCAAATTGAGCAAAAAATGCTCCCATATGGTCACAAGAAATTTCGACTGGCACACCATGAACCGTTATCTTTGTTTTTCGAGTACCCAGATACTCTGTCTGCATCTGGATACCCTTGGCCTCCAAGGTATTCCCGGCCAAATTCTTTGCTTCTGTCTCCGAGCTCAATAAAACATCCCACATAGCACGGGACCTTCTCGCCAGGACACAGGGCACAATATTTAAGGCTTTTAAAGCCTCTTCCATGTTCTCCCTGCTTACACTAATAAATTTTCGTGTTTTGACCTCAGATGTCAGCAGGGAGATTGTCCTTGGTGCGATAACATTCACCACCTCCGGGACCACTATTAATTCATTGTCGGAAATGAAGTCTTTATATTTCTCCTGCATTTGCAGGTAATAGTTACAGTCTTTATTCACTGGTGCCTTTACCCATACTGTTGGTGAGGGAGCCACCGTGGGCACAGCGTCAGAAGTTGAGGGCTGGGGAGACAAAGCCATAGCTTGACTTGCCCCCCCTCACAAAACACAAAAATCCAACAAAAGTTCAAAACGCGCGACGAAGACAGAACAAAAACAAGTAACAGAACACGTACTCACAGTTTCACAAAACTTCGGGTAACAAAATACGTAGATAATCCAATTTGCAATAAATCAAAAAGCCGACGGCGACTCTGTTTCGAGCAACGGCTCGTCAGGGCACTATTTATTTTGTAAAATTTACAAAATTATGGCACAAGGCCTAAAAGGGGAGGGGGAGAGGTTGGTTCTCACTTAACTATCCTATACCTAGCTAAACACTATCACGACCCATTCACTCGTTACAATTTGCACAGTCACCAAAAGAACCCATCCATCTACTCCCAATCCTTCGTACACCACAATGCCAGAAACTTACAAGGGACACCTAAAAAGTGGGGAAATTAACCCGTGACAATAAAAATGTATTTATATACAATATAATATATACAATATAATGTAAAATATTTAATGAAAATGCAATGATGGGAGGGGGATGAACCCAAAAATAAACTAAAAATACAACAAATTCTGAACTAAAATAATAATCAATGTTAGTAAGAACCGACCATCCCAGAAAAAAGAGTGGCCGCTGTATTCCGCCCAATGGCGAAATCAAGAAGCACACTCGCTAAGGGAGTGGGGAGGGGGGTAAAAAATTAGCGGAAAGGGACAATAAAAGGCTGAACCAGCCGAGATAAAAAGAGACCAAAACAAACTGGGGAGGTTGGGAATCTCGGCATGGATTATAACAAAAGAGAAAGCCGGGTACAGGCTAGGAACACATTCATTCACTTTAACTAGGTACACAAGAGAGAACTAGCTTAACCAGGGGAGGGTTCCAGAGGAATCCACCCCGATGTAACCAAGCAGATCTAAAAGAGAAAATCAAGATTAGCCCCGTTCAAACGAACCAGGCTCGCCACATTTACCCACCTTTTGCTAAAGTCTGTCGAAGTCAAACGTTTCCAATCAGTTCTAATCTTTATTTTGAGCTGATGCTCAAAATAACAGATCAGATCCTGATGTGAAAGACGCTGACCTCGCAAGACTTCCTCCAATCGCGTCGTCCAAATCACCATTCGAGCCGTGGCTAGCAGCGACAGAAACACCATACGCTTCATCCCAGAGAACGGGGGCGACACATTATCACAGGCGAATGCACGATCAATGAGCACAAGCTCTCGCGGCTCGATACGAGCAGTCAACTCGCCGACCCGGTCCCATAGAGGGCGAACCCGCGAACAATGGTAGAAGGCGTGCGAAGCCGTTTCTTCCAAGCCAAGGTTGCAGCGTTCACAATCTGGCAAATCCGCCAGGCCCCATATGAAGGCCATGTCATTGAGAGGCAAGCGATTCCGAGCTAATCGCCAGGTGAGCGAAAACTCAGAGTTGTTGAGATAATCACTCCCTGGCGCCCAAGACCAGAACGAGCGAAACTCGTCCTCCGACAAGCGCAGCACATCACGTAGTGAATCCTTTGCGACGCCCTCCACTAACCCACGATAGAAGACTCTCCTAGGCCGTGAAAGGTCACTGGACCGTGGAATGGCCCGCAGGGCCGCCAGACATTCGAGGAGAAAACTCGATCGCTCTCGAGGCTTACGGCACCGCCTCAAGATGGGGGGAGTGATAGTAAGTCTAGGGAACATGTCCCTCACTATCCCCCTAAGCAATGAGTCTTCGGAAATCGCTCGCCTGAGAAAAACCAACCTCGACGCAACCTTATGGCCCATCAGGTATGGCATTCCCAGGCCCCCATGACACGGACGTTGGTAACAGACACGTTTGTCGACATAGTGTTTGCGTCCTCTCCATAAAATGGAGAATAGCAAACGCTCGATCGCCTTCTTATGCCGTTTACAAAGTGGAAGTACTGACAACTGGTAAAGGATGATGGGAAAGACGTATGTAGCACACGCCTCAGCCATACCCTTTAAGGACAACCTCCTTCGGCGCCAAATCTTGGCCGACGCGCCTACCTTTGCCAGTACTTCAGACCAATTTTTCTCCAACTGTAGGTCGGGCCCGAACCACACTCCAAGAATGCAGACCGGGCCGTCCGTCCAGTCGAAGGGCCCCGGGAGGGTCAGACCCTTCCAGGCGCCTAACCGCAAGCCGGACGACTTGTTGCGGTTAATCTTGGCCCCTGTCACCTGTTCGTACCGTTCAAGCGCCTTCTGTACCACCTCGATGTCCCTGCGGGAGGACACGAAAGTAGTGACGTCATCGGCGTACGCGGAAACCCTGGCTCGAGCACCACCAGGGACAGCGATTCCACGTAGGGCCGGACTGCACGCCCTGTCCCTTAGCCGGCGAAGGAGGGGCTCCAACGCCAAAGCATAAAGTAGGGGCGACAGTGGACAACCCTGTCGGACCGACCTAGACAGCGCCAGAACGCCCGACAACTTTCCGTTCACCTGTACCACAGCCGTCGGGGATTGATACAGGAGGCTAATCCAGCGGCGGAAGTTGGTTTCGAATCCAGCTGCCTGCAGGACAGCCGCCAGATACCGATGGTCAACCCTATCAAATGCCTTGGACTGATCTAAATGGATCAGCGCGGCTTCGTCGTCGTCTTTTATCCCCTCTATGATCGTGCGTATCAGATGCAGGTTGCTCTGAATTGTTCGGCCCTTCACAGCACAAGTCTGCTCAGGTCCCAACAGAGACTCGGCAACTAATTGCAAACGATTTTGCAAGATCTTGGCCAAAATCTTTAACTCTGTGTTTAGCAGAGTTATGGGCCGGTAACCCTCTAGCTCCCTCCCCACACCCTTGCCTTTTCTCAACAGCGTGATCACACCCCTGGTGAACCGTTTGGGGATGGACCCCTGCCGGAACCAGTTGTTGAACACGACAGTCAAAATCGGGACAAAGATGTGCGACAGCCTCAAGTACAATTCATAGGGCAAACCATCGAGACCCGGCGATTTGCCACTGCCGACCTTCTTCAGCGCCGCGTAGACTTCGCCCTCCGTAATCTCTCCCTCGCAGCTAGCTGCATCAGCCGGCAAAAGCCGGGGGAAGTCAGCCAAATAGCTGCGAAACTCCTCATCACGGAGACCGGGCTCCTTGGTAAACAGGATCTCGAAATGCCGCCGAAACGCCTCGCACATGTCGTCAGTCGACCGCAGAGTGTGTCCCTCCGGGTTGCGAACCTCTCGAATGTACCGGTCGCCTCCGCGGCGAATTTCTTCCTTGCGCAGTTCTGCGCCCATATTCACAGCTTCGGAAGACATCTTGCTTAACTTATGTCTAACTACCTGGCCCATGTAACGATCGCTATTCGACCGGTCCACGGCCTCCTTAGCTATGGCTATCTCTAGGGGATCCCCACCAGCCACCGCCCGGGAGTAGTTAGCTCTAAGTGTCTTCACCTTGTCAGCCTTATCTAGTTTGAGCCGAATGCTGAACTGAGTGGTGAAAGACCTAATACTATCCTTAAGGTTATCCCACCACTTATTCCCGATGACTCCCCCAGTTAACGCCCGCTGCACTAAGTTAATTAGCTGGCGCCGGAAGTCCCGCCTGTCCAGTAAGGACACGTTGAACTTCCAGTAACCAGCCATTCTAACCCTATTTTCTAAATTTACCCGGGCACAAACGAGTTTGTGGTCCGAGTAACCTAGCCAGTGGAACGTGGGACAATCTAAGAAATCTAGTTCGGCTTCACGAACTAACATTCTATCAAGGTAGCTAGCCACCTTGGTAGAAGGCCAACTATTAGCCCACGTCCACATTCTCCCGCCCTTGTGATCGGCCCGGTATCTATCGACTAGACCGAAGTCCTCGATGAGATCGACCAAGCTACGATCACGTTCCTTCCCTCTAGCTCCCCGCCCTCTATCCAACTTGGGGTTCAGGATGGCATTCCAGTCCCCCACTAAGACGAGTCGCTTGGAATCCACCAGGAAGGGCTCCAACCGCCGAAAAAACGAGACGCGCTCCTCCTGGTCGTTGGGCGCATAAACCGCAACCAGACGAAACGCATTGCTTTTCACTGCAATATCGGCCACGATCAGCCGGCCCTCGGCACCGACATGGACAAGATCCACCTTCGCGTCCAGGGTACGCTTGACCAGCAAAGACACTCCTCTGGCCAGCCGGTTCCCATATGCTGAATAGACGACAAAGTCGTTAGACAGCACACAAGCATCGACCTTGCAAACAAAGTGAGTCTCTTGGATCGCGGCGACATCCACGCCGAAGGACAAGAGGTCCCGAAGCAGGCGGGCAGCCTTACTCCGATCCCTAAGGCCCTTCACGTTCATACTGGCTAACTTAATTGACATCGTTTAGACCTGAAAAAGAAAGCAGAAAATTACTTCTGGTCACATACGGAGCGAAAATCAATGGGAGTAGGGACCCCGACGGATTGTCCAAGGTTGCCTGTGCCAATATCGGACGTAATTCGTCCGTCCTGGACAATGCCGCCGACGTCCGTAGGGAAGGTTAGCTTTAAAGCCCTATATAAAGATGGGTGGAGGATGACGGGGACCCTCCCAGCACAAAAGTGCGAAAGCCTTTGAAGATATTTAGTGCCCGTTTGGGCCATTTTTATATCCGGGAAAGCCTCAACGGCCCCCTGCACAAATTCCCAGGCCTTTGTTCTACTACCCCCGGAATTTCTGATTAGGAGTCAGTACCCCGGGGGCGCCTGGGAAATTGGCAGGGTCCTCGACGGACTTTCCCTCTATTGTCTTTAATTTGAATAAAGGCCTTAGGAGGGTCTTCTTCTGAGTAGAAAGGTCCCTCTCCAAGGCCTGTTTGTCAATTTGGCAGACATCTTTTGTTGCGTAAATGTTCCTTTTCTTTTTCCCCTTTTTCGGGGAGGATTTGTCTGGATCCGGGGGGGGCTGGCTAAGTATAGGGGATGAAGTTTCTGATTGGGGAGAGGGTGTGGGAGGTGTGGGGGAAGGAGAAGTTATTTTTCTTATCGGGGAGGTGGACTTACTCCTCCCCTCAAGAGACACAGTTCTGGTGGGTGATGTAGGGGCGGATTGGGTTCTGGTAATTTCCTTTACCCTCTCCGCCCTGCCTCGTTCATTCAGTTCCTTCTTTCCCTTTTTTTGGGACACCTCCTCATCCTCCTCCCGTCCTCTCTTCAACGACGAGGAACGGGGGGGAGGCATTTCCTGCTCCATTTCTTGTGGTTGTTGTTGTTCTTGTTGTTGTTGTTCTTTGCGTTGTTGCTGTTGTTCTTTCTGTTGTTCTTTGCGTTGTTGTTGTTGTTCTTTCTGTTCCTGCTGTCGAGACTCCTGCTGCTGCTGTTGTTGCTTTGCCTCCTTGCGGGGCTTCTTCTTTTCTGGGGACGGAGATTTTTCATGTTGTGGAGGAGGGGAAGCAACTTTCTTGCCCCTCCTAACCACCTCCGTCCATTCGCCACTTTTTGGCTGGGATTTCTTTTCAGGGACAACAGCTGCCTTTGACACCGGCGGTGTTTCCTGTGTCACCTCCTTCTCTTGCGGTTTCCTTGCCGGACACATTTTGAATGTGTGTCCGGCCAGACCACACGCCCAGCAGTGCGGCCTCCTCCCTTCTACCACAACAAAAAGTTTCCGGCCACGGCACAATAAAATATCCGGGACTTTCACAAAGTTCGGCCTGTCCACGACCAAGCTGACGTTGACGTCCTCTGTGGCCACACCGGCCTTACTATTTATCCTTGCGACCTCCTCCACCGCTCCAAATTGAGCAAAAAATGCTCCCATATGGTCACAAGAAATTTCGACTGGCACACCATGAACCGTTATCTTTGTTTTTCGAGTACCCAGATACTCTGTCTGCATCTGGATACCCTTGGCCTCCAAGGTATTCCCGGCCAAATTCTTTGCTTCTGTCTCCGAGCTCAATAAAACATCCCACATAGCACGGGACCTTCTCGCCAGGACACAGGGCACAATATTTAAGGCTTTTAAAGCCTCTTCCATGTTCTCCCTGCTTACACTAATAAATTTTCGTGTTTTGACCTCAGATGTCAGCAGGGAGATTGTCCTTGGTGCGATAACATTCACCACCTCCGGGACCACTATTAATTCATTGTCGGAAATGAAGTCTTTATATTTCTCCTGCATTTGCAGGTAATAGTTACAGTCTTTATTCACTGGTGCCTTTACCCATACTGTTGGTGAGGGAGCCACCGTGGGCACAGCGTCAGAAGTTGAGGGCTGGGGAGACAAAGCCATAGCTTGACTTGCCCCCCTCACAAAACACAAAAATCCAACAAAAGTTCAAAACGCGCGACGAAGACAGAACAAAAACAAGTAACAGAACACGTACTCACAGTTTCACAAAACTTCGGGTAACAAAATACGTAGATAATCCAATTTGCAATAAATCAAAAAGCCGACGGCGACTCTGTTTCGAGCAACGGCTCGTCAGGGCACTATTTATTTTGTAAAATTTACAAAATTATGGCACAAGGCCTAAAAGGGGAGGGGGAGAGGTTGGTTCTCACTTAACTATCCTATACCTAGCTAAACACTATCACGACCCATTCACTCGTTACAATTTGCACAGTCACCAAAAGAACCCATCCATCTACTCCCAATCCTTCGTACACCACAATGCCAGAAACTTACAAGGGACACCTAAAAAGTGGGGAAATTAACCCGTGACAATAAAAATGTATTTATATACAATATAATATATACAATATAATGTAAAATATTTAATGAAAAATGAAATGATGGGAGGGGGATGAACCCAAAAATAAACTAAAAATACAACAAATTTTGAACTAAAATAATAATCAATGTTAGTAAGAACCGACCATCCCAGAAAAAAGAGTGGCCGCTGTATTCCGCCCAATGGCGAAATCAAGAAGCACACTCGCTAAGGGAGTGGGGAGGGGGGTAAAAAATTAGCGGAAAGGGACAATAAAGGCTGAACCAGCCGAGATAAAAAGAGACCAAAACAAACTGGGGAGGTTGGGAATCTCGGCATGGATTATAACAAAAGAGAAAGCCGGGTACAGGCTAGGAACACATTCATTCACTTTAACTAGGTACACAAGAGAGAACTAGCTTAACCAGGGGAGGGTTCCAGAGGAATCCACCCCGATGTAACCAGCAGATCTAAAAGAGAAAATCAAGATTAGCCCCGTTCAAACGAACCAGGCTCGCCACATTTACCCACCTTTTGCTAAAGTCTGTCGAAGTCAAACGTTTCCAATCAGTTCTAATCTTTATTTTGAGCTGATGCTCAAAATAACAGATCAGATCCTGATGTGAAAGACGCTGACCTCGCAAGACTTCCTCCAATCGCGTCGTCCAAATCACCATTCGAGCCGTGGCTAGCAGCGACAGAAACACCATACGCTTCATCCCAGAGAACGGGGGCGACACATTATCACAGGCGAATGCACGATCAATGAGCACAAGCTCTCGCGGCTCGATACGAGCAGTCAACTCGCCGACCCGGTCCCATAGAGGGCGAACCCGCGAACAATGGTAGAAGGCGTGCGAAGCCGTTTCTTCCAAGCCAAGGTTGCAGCGTTCACAATCTGGCAAATCCGCCAGGCCCCATATGAAGGCCATGTCATTGAGAGGCAAGCGATTCCGAGCTAATCGCCAGGTGAGCGAAAACTCAGAGTTGTTGAGATAATCACTCCCTGGCGCCCAAGACCAGAACGAGCGAAACTCGTCCTCCGACAAGCGCAGCACATCACGTAGTGAATCCTTTGCGACGCCCTCCACTAACCCACGATAGAAGACTCTCCTAGGCCGTGAAAGGTCACTGGACCGTGGAATGGCCCGCAGGGCCGCCAGACATTCGAGGAGAAAACTCGATCGCTCTCGAGGCTTACGGCACCGCCTCAAGATGGGGGGAGTGATAGTAAGTCTAGGGAACATGTCCCTCACTATCCCCCTAAGCAATGAGTCTTCGGAAATCGCTCGCCTGAGAAAAACCAACCTCGACGCAACCTTATGGCCCATCAGGTATGGCATTCCCAGGCCCCCATGACACGGACGTTGGTAACAGACACGTTTGTCGACATAGTGTTTGCGTCCTCTCCATAAAATGGAGAATAGCAAACGCTCGATCGCCTTCTTATGCCGTTTACAAAGTGGAAGTACTGACAACTGGTAAAGGATGATGGGAAAGACGTATGTAGCACACGCCTCAGCCATACCCTTTAAGGACAACCTCCTTCGGCGCCAAATCTTGGCCGACGCGCCTACCTTTGCCAGTACTTCAGACCAATTTTTCTCCAACTGTAGGTCGGGCCCGAACCACACTCCAAGAATGCAGACCGGGCCGTCCGTCCAGTCGAAGGGCCCCGGGAGGGTCAGACCCTTCCAGGCGCCTAACCGCAAGCCGGACGACTTGTTGCGGTTAATCTTGGCCCCTGTCACCTGTTCGTACCGTTCAAGCGCCTTCTGTACCACCTCGATGTCCCTGCGGGAGGACACGAAAGTAGTGACGTCATCGGCGTACGCGGAAACCCTGGCTCGAGCACCACCAGGGACAGCGATTCCACGTAGGGCCGGACTGCACGCCCTGTCCCTTAGCCGGCGAAGGAGGGGCTCCAACGCCAAAGCATAAAGTAGGGGCGACAGTGGACAACCCTGTCGGACCGACCTAGACAGCGCCAGAACGCCCGACAACTTTCCGTTCACCTGTACCACAGCCGTCGGGGATTGATACAGGAGGCTAATCCAGCGGCGGAAGTTGGTTTCGAATCCAGCTGCCTGCAGGACAGCCGCCAGATACCGATGGTCAACCCTATCAAATGCCTTGGACTGATCTAAATGGATCAGCGCGGCTTCGTCGTCGTCTTTTATCCCCTCTATGATCGTGCGTATCAGATGCAGGTTGCTCTGAATTGTTCGGCCCTTCACAGCACAAGTCTGCTCAGGTCCCAACAGAGACTCGGCAACTAATTGCAAACGATTTTGCAAGATCTTGGCCAAAATCTTTAACTCTGTGTTTAGCAGAGTTATGGGCCGGTAACCCTCTAGCTCCCTCCCCACACCCTTGCCTTTTCTCAACAGCGTGATCACACCCCTGGTGAACCGTTTGGGGATGGACCCCTGCCGGAACCAGTTGTTGAACACGACAGTCAAAATCGGGACAAAGATGTGCGACAGCCTCAAGTACAATTCATAGGGCAAACCATCGAGACCCGGCGATTTGCCACTGCCGACCTTCTTCAGCGCCGCGTAGACTTCGCCCTCCGTAATCTCTCCCTCGCAGCTAGCTGCATCAGCCGGCAAAAGCCGGGGGAAGTCAGCCAAATAGCTGCGAAACTCCTCATCACGGAGACCGGGCTCCTTGGTAAACAGGATCTCGAAATGCCGCCGAAACGCCTCGCACATGTCGTCAGTCGACCGCAGAGTGTGTCCCTCCGGGTTGCGAACCTCTCGAATGTACCGGTCGCCTCCGCGGCGAATTTCTTCCTTGCGCAGTTCTGCGCCCATATTCACAGCTTCGGAAGACATCTTGCTTAACTTATGTCTAACTACCTGGCCCATGTAACGATCGCTATTCGACCGGTCCACGGCCTCCTTAGCTATGGCTATCTCTAGGGGATCCCCACCAGCCACCGCCCGGGAGTAGTTAGCTCTAAGTGTCTTCACCTTGTCAGCCTTATCTAGTTTGAGCCGAATGCTGAACTGAGTGGTGAAAGACCTAATACTATCCTTAAGGTTATCCCACCACTTATTCCCGATGACTCCCCCAGTTAACGCCCGCTGCACTAAGTTAATTAGCTGGCGCCGGAAGTCCCGCCTGTCCAGTAAGGACACGTTGAACTTCCAGTAACCAGCCATTCTAACCCTATTTTCTAAATTTACCCGGGCACAAACGAGTTTGTGGTCCGAGTAACCTAGCCAGTGGAACGTGGGACAATCTAAGAAATCTAGTTCGGCTTCACGAACTAACATTCTATCAAGGTAGCTAGCCACCTTGGTAGAAGGCCAACTATTAGCCCACGTCCACATTCTCCCGCCCTTGTGATCGGCCCGGTATCTATCGACTAGACCGAAGTCCTCGATGAGATCGACCAAGCTACGATCACGTTCCTTCCCTCTAGCTCCCCTGCCCTCTATCCAACTTGGGGTTCAGGATGGCATTCCAGTCCCCCACTAAGACGAGTCGCTTGGAATCCACCAGGAAGGGCTCCAACCGCCGAAAAACGAGACGCGCTCCTCCTGGTCGTTGGGCGCATAAACCGCAACCAGACGAAACGCATTGCTTTTCACTGCAATATCGGCCACGATCAGCCGGCCCTCGGCACCGACATGGACAAGATCCACCTTCGCGTCCAGGGTACGCTTGACCAGCAAAGACACTCCTCTGGCCAGCCGGTTCCCATATGCTGAATAGACGACAAAGTCGTTAGACAGCACACAAGCATCGACCTTGCAAACAAAGTGAGTCTCTTGGATCGCGGCGACATCCACGCCGAAGGACAAGAGGTCCCGGAGCAGGCGGGCCGCCTTACTCCGATCCCTAAGGCCCTTCACGTTCATACTGGCTAACTTAATTGACATCGTTTAGACCTGAAAAGAGAAAGCAGAAAATTACTTCTGGTCACATACAGAGCGAAAATCTATGGGAGTAGGGACCCCGACGGATTGTCCAAGGTTTCCTGTACCAATATCGGACGTAATTCGTCCGTCCTGGACAATGCCGCCGACGTCCGTAGGGAAT
Organism: Ascarosepion bandense; assembly: GCA_037127315.1. Taxonomy (NCBI): domain Eukaryota; kingdom Metazoa; phylum Mollusca; class Cephalopoda; order Sepiida; family Sepiidae; genus Ascarosepion; species Ascarosepion bandense. The sequence goes on from JBBBDQ010001539.1 coordinate 139,627, forward strand.
GTTAGCTTTACAGCCCTATATAAAGATGGGTGGAGGATGACGGGGACCCTCCCGGCACAGAAATGTGAAAGCCGCTGAAGATATTTTGTGCCCGTTTGGGCCATTTTTATGTTTGGAAAGGCCTCGACGGCCCCCTGCACAAATTCCCAGGCTTTTGTTCTGCTACCCCCGGTATTTCTGATTAAGGTCAGTACCCCGGGGGCCCCTGGGAAATTGGCAGGGTCCTCGATAGACTTTCCGTCTATGTTTTTCAATTTGAATAGAGGCCTTAGGAGGGCCTTCTTCTGAGAAGAAAGGTCCCTCTCTAAGGCCTGTCTGTCTATTTTGCAAACATCTACTTTTGCGAAAATGTTCTTGTTTTTCTCCCGTTTCGGGGAGGGTTTTTCAGGATTCGGGGATGGAATCGGGGAGGGAATATCAGCTGCAGGGGAGGAAGTTTCTGATTGGGTGGAGGGTGTGGGAGGTGTGGGGGGAGGAGAAGTTATTTTTCTTATCGGGGAGGTGGACTTACTCCTCCCCTCAAGAGACACAGTTCTGGTGGGTGATGTAGGGGCGGATTGGGTTCTGGTAATTTCCTTTACCCTCTCCGCTCTGCCTCGTTCCTGCACTTCCTTCTTTCCCTTTTTTTTGGGTCACCTCCTCATCCTCCTCCCGTCCTCTCTTCAACGATAAGGAACGGGGGGAGGCATTTCCACCTCCATTACTTCTTGTTGTTGCTGCTGCTGCTGCTCTCTCCGTTGACTTTGTTGTTGTTGCTTTTGCTGTTGTTGATGTTGCTGCTTTGCCTCCCCACGAGGCTTCTTCTTCTCGGGAGACGGGGTCTTGTCATGTTGTGGAGGAGGGGAAGCAACTTTCTTCCCCCTCCTGACCACCTCCGTCCATTCACCGCCTTTTCCTTCGGGTTTTCCTTCGGGTTTTCCTTCGGGTTTTTTTTCCGGAGGGACTGTTGCTTTTGCCACCGGCGGTGTTGCCGGTGTCACCTCCTTCTCTTGCGGTTTCCTTGCCGGACACATTTTGAATGTGTGTCCGGCCAGACCACACGCCCAGCAGTGCGGCCTCCTCCCTTCTACCACAACAAAAAGTTTCCGGCCACGGCACAATAAAATATCCGGGACTTTCACAAAGTTCGGCCTGTCCACGACCAAGCTGACGTTGACGTCCTCTGTGGCCACACCGGCCTTACTATTTATCCTTGCGACCTCCTCCACCGCTCCAAATTGAGCAAAAAATGCTCCCATATGGTCACAAGAAATTTCGACTGGCACACCATGAACCGTTATCTTTGTTTTTCGAGTACCCAGATACTCTGTCTGCATCTGGATACCCTTGGCCTCCAAGGTATTCCCGGCCAAATTCTTTGCTTCTGTCTCCGAGCTCAATAAAACATCCCACATAGCACGGGACCTTCTCGCCAGGACACAGGGCACAATATTTAAGGCTTTTAAAGCCTCTTCCATGTTCTCCCTGCTTACACTAATAAATTTTCGTGTTTTGACCTCAGATGTCAGCAGGGAGATTGTCCTTGGTGCGATAACATTCACCACCTCCGGGACCACTATTAATTCATTGTCGGAAATGAAGTCTTTATATTTCTCCTGCATTTGCAGGTAATAGTTACAGTCTTTATTCACTGGTGCCTTTACCCATACTGTTGGTGAGGGAGCCACCGTGGGCACAGCGTCAGAAGTTGAGGGCTGGGGAGACAAAGCCATAGCTTGACTTGCCCCCCTCACAAAACACAAAAATCCAACAAAAGTTCAAAACGCGCGACGAAGACAGAACAAAAACAAGTAACAGAACACGTACTCACAGTTTCACAAAACTTCGGGTAACAAAATACGTAGATAATCCAATTTGCAATAAATCAAAAAGCCGACGGCGACTCTGTTTCGAGCAACGGCTCGTCAGGGCACTATTTATTTTGTAAAATTTACAAAATTATGGCACAAGGCCTAAAAGGGGAGGGGGAGAGGTTGGTTCTCACTTAACTATCCTATACCTAGCTAAACACTATCACGACCCATTCACTCGTTACAATTTGCACAGTCACCAAAAGAACCCATCCATCTACTCCCAATCCTTCGTACACCACAATGCCAGAAACTTACAAGGGACACCTAAAAAGTGGGGAAATTAACCCGTGACAATAAAAATGTATTTATATACAATATAATATATACAATATAATGTAAAATATTTAATGAAAAATGAAATGATGGGAGGGGGATGAACCCAAAAATAAACTAAAAATACAACAAATTTTGAACTAAAATAATAATCAATGTTAGTAAGAACCGACCATCCCAGAAAAAAGAGTGGCCGCTGTATTCCGCCCAATGGCGAAATCAAGAAGCACACTCGCTAAGGGAGTGGGGAGGGGGGTAAAAAATTAGCGGAAAGGGACAATAAAAGGCTGAACCAGCCGAGATAAAAAGAGACCAAAACAAACTGGGGAGGTTGGGAATCTCGGCATGGATTATAACAAAAGAGAAAGCCGGGTACAGGCTAGGAACACATTCATTCACTTTAACTAGGTACACAAGAGAGAACTAGCTTAACCAGGGGAGGGTTCCAGAGGAATCCACCCCGATGTAACCAGCAGATCTAAAAGAGAAAATCAAGATTAGCCCCGTTCAAACGAACCAGGCTCGCCACATTTACCCACCTTTTGCTAAAGTCTGTCGAAGTCAAACGTTTCCAATCAGTTCTAATCTTTATTTTGAGCTGATGCTCAAAATAACAGATCAGATCCTGATGTGAAAGACGCTGACCTCGCAAGACTTCCTCCAATCGCGTCGTCCAAATCACCATTCGAGCCGTGGCTAGCAGCGACAGAAACACCATACGCTTCATCCCAGAGAACGGGGGCGACACATTATCACAGGCGAATGCACGATCAATGAGCACAAGCTCTCGCGGCTCGATACGAGCAGTCAACTCGCCGACCCGGTCCCATAGAGGGCGAACCCGCGAACAATGGTAGAAGGCGTGCGAAGCCGTTTCTTCCAAGCCAAGGTTGCAGCGTTCACAATCTGGCAAATCCGCCAGGCCCCATATGAAGGCCATGTCATTGAGAGGCAAGCGATTCCGAGCTAATCGCCAGGTGAGCGAAAACTCAGAGTTGTTGAGATAATCACTCCCTGGCGCCCAAGACCAGAACGAGCGAAACTCGTCCTCCGACAAGCGCAGCACATCACGTAGTGAATCCTTTGCGACGCCCTCCACTAACCCACGATAGAAGACTCTCCTAGGCCGTGAAAGGTCACTGGACCGTGGAATGGCCCGCAGGGCCGCCAGACATTCGAGGAGAAAACTCGATCGCTCTCGAGGCTTACGGCACCGCCTCAAGATGGGGGGAGTGATAGTAAGTCTAGGGAACATGTCCCTCACTATCCCCCTAAGCAATGAGTCTTCGGAAATCGCTCGCCTGAGAAAAACCAACCTCGACGCAACCTTATGGCCCATCAGGTATGGCATTCCCAGGCCCCCATGACACGGACGTTGGTAACAGACACGTTTGTCGACATAGTGTTTGCGTCCTCTCCATAAAATGGAGAATAGCAAACGCTCGATCGCCTTCTTATGCCGTTTACAAAGTGGAAGTACTGACAACTGGTAAAGGATGATGGGAAAGACGTATGTAGCACACGCCTCAGCCATACCCTTTAAGGACAACCTCCTTCGGCGCCAAATCTTGGCCGACGCGCCTACCTTTGCCAGTACTTCAGACCAATTTTTCTCCAACTGTAGGTCGGGCCCGAACCACACTCCAAGAATGCAGACCGGGCCGTCCGTCCAGTCGAAGGGCCCCGGGAGGGTCAGACCCTTCCAGGCGCCTAACCGCAAGCCGGACGACTTGTTGCGGTTAATCTTGGCCCCTGTCACCTGTTCGTACCGTTCAAGCGCCTTCTGTACCACCTCGATGTCCCTGCGGGAGGACACGAAAGTAGTGACGTCATCGGCGTACGCGGAAACCCTGGCTCGAGCACCACCAGGGACAGCGATTCCACGTAGGGCCGGACTGCACGCCCTGTCCCTTAGCCGGCGAAGGAGGGGCTCCAACGCCAAAGCATAAAGTAGGGGCGACAGTGGACAACCCTGTCGGACCGACCTAGACAGCGCCAGAACGCCCGACAACTTTCCGTTCACCTGTACCACAGCCGTCGGGGATTGATACAGGAGGCTAATCCAGCGGCGGAAGTTGGTTTCGAATCCAGCTGCCTGCAGGACAGCCGCCAGATACCGATGGTCAACCCTATCAAATGCCTTGGACTGATCTAAATGGATCAGCGCGGCTTCGTCGTCGTCTTTTATCCCCTCTATGATCGTGCGTATCAGATGCAGGTTGCTCTGAATTGTTCGGCCCTTCACAGCACAAGTCTGCTCAGGTCCCAACAGAGACTCGGCAACTAATTGCAAACGATTTTGCAAGATCTTGGCCAAAATCTTTAACTCTGTGTTTAGCAGAGTTATGGGCCGGTAACCCTCTAGCTCCCTCCCCACACCCTTGCCTTTTCTCAACAGCGTGATCACACCCCTGGTGAACCGTTTGGGGATGGACCCCTGCCGGAACCAGTTGTTGAACACGACAGTCAAAATCGGGACAAAGATGTGCGACAGCCTCAAGTACAATTCATAGGGCAAACCATCGAGACCCGGCGATTTGCCACTGCCGACCTTCTTCAGCGCCGCGTAGACTTCGCCCTCCGTAATCTCTCCCTCGCAGCTAGCTGCATCAGCCGGCAAAAGCCGGGGGAAGTCAGCCAAATAGCTGCGAAACTCCTCATCACGGAGACCGGGCTCCTTGGTAAACAGGATCTCGAAATGCCGCCGAAACGCCTCGCACATGTCGTCAGTCGACCGCAGAGTGTGTCCCTCCGGGTTGCGAACCTCTCGAATGTACCGGTCGCCTCCGCGGCGAATTTCTTCCTTGCGCAGTTCTGCGCCCATATTCACAGCTTCGGAAGACATCTTGCTTAACTTATGTCTAACTACCTGGCCCATGTAACGATCGCTATTCGACCGGTCCACGGCCTCCTTAGCTATGGCTATCTCTAGGGGATCCCCACCAGCCACCGCCCGGGAGTAGTTAGCTCTAAGTGTCTTCACCTTGTCAGCCTTATCTAGTTTGAGCCGAATGCTGAACTGAGTGGTGAAAGACCTAATACTATCCTTAAGGTTATCCCACCACTTATTCCCGATGACTCCCCCAGTTAACGCCCGCTGCACTAAGTTAATTAGCTGGCGCCGGAAGTCCCGCCTGTCCAGTAAGGACACGTTGAACTTCCAGTAACCAGCCATTCTAACCCTATTTTCTAAATTTACCCGGGCACAAACGAGTTTGTGGTCCGAGTAACCTAGCCAGTGGAACGTGGGACAATCTAAGAAATCTAGTTCGGCTTCACGAACTAACATTCTATCAAGGTAGCTAGCCACCTTGGTAGAAGGCCAACTATTAGCCCACGTCCACATTCTCCCGCCCTTGTGATCGGCCCGGTATCTATCGACTAGACCGAAGTCCTCGATGAGATCGACCAAGCTACGATCACGTTCCTTCCCTCTAGCTCCCCGCCCTCTATCCAACTTGGGGTTCAGGATGGCATTCCAGTCCCCCACTAAGACGAGTCGCTTGGAATCCACCAGGAAGGGCTCCAACCGCCGAAAAAACGAGACGCGCTCCTCCTGGTCGTTGGGCGCATAAACCGCAACCAGACGAAACGCATTGCTTTTCACTGCAATATCGGCCACGATCAGCCGGCCCTCGGCACCGACATGGACAAGATCCACCTTCGCGTCCAGGGTACGCTTGACCAGCAAAGACACTCCTCTGGCCAGCCGGTTCCCATATGCTGAATAGACGACAAAGTCGTTAGACAGCACACAAGCATCGACCTTGCAAACAAAGTGAGTCTCTTGGATCGCGGCGACATCCACGCCGAAGGACAAGAGGTCCCGGAGCAGGCGGGCCGCCTTACTCCGATCCCTAAGGCCCTTCACGTTCATACTGGCTAACTTAATTGACATCGTTTAGACCTGAAAAGAGAAAGCAGAAAATTACTTCTGGTCACATACAGAGCGAAAATCTATGGGAGTAGGGACCCCGACGGATTGTCCAAGGTTTCCTGTACCAATATCGGACGTAATTCGTCCGTCCTGGACAATGCCGCCGACGTCCGTAGGGAATGTTAGCTTTACAGCCCTATATAAAGATGGGTGGAGGATGACGGGGACCCTCCCGGCACAGAAATGTGAAAGCCGCTGAAGATATTTTGTGCCCGTTTGGGCCATTTTTATGTTTGGAAAGGCCTCGACGGCCCCCTGCACAAATTCCCAGGCTTTTGTTCTGCTACCCCCGGTATTTCTGATTAAGGTCAGTACCCCGGGGGCCCCTGGGAAATTGGCAGGGTCCTCGATAGACTTTCCGTCTATGTTTTTCAATTTGAATAGAGGCCTTAGGAGGGCCTTCTTCTGAGAAGAAAGGTCCCTCTCTAAGGCCTGTCTGTCTATTTTGCAAACATCTCCTTTTGCGAAAATGTTCTTGTTTTTCTCCCGTTTCGGGGAGGGTTTTTCAGGATTCGGGGATGGAATCGGGGAGGGAATATCAGCTGCAGGGGAGGAAGTTTCTGATTGGGTGGAGGGTGTGGGAGGTGTGGGGGGAGGAGAAGTTATTTTTCTTATCGGGGAGGTGGACTTACTCCTCCCCTCAAGAGACACAGTTCTGGTGGGTGATGTAGGGGCGGATTGGGTTCTGGTACTTTCCTTTACCCTCTCCGCTCTGCCTCGTTCCTGCACTTCCTTCTTTCCCTTTTTTTGGGTCACCTCCTCATCCTCCTCCCGTCCTCTCTTCAACGATAAGGAACGGGGGGGAGGCATTTCCACCTCCATTACTTCTTGTTGTTGCTGCTGCTGCTGCTCTCTCCGTTGACTTTGTTGTTGTTGCTTTTGCTGTTGTTGATGTTGCTGCTTTGCCTCCCCACGAGGCTTCTTCTTCTCGGGAGACGGGGTCTTGTCATGTTGTGGAGGAGGGGAAGCAACTTTCTTCCCCCTCCTGACCACCTCCGTCCATTCACCGCCTTTTCCTTCGGGTTTTCCTTCGGGTTTTCCTTCGGGTTTTTTTTCCGGAGGGACTGTTGCTTTTGCCACCGGCGGTGTTGCCGGTGTCACCTCCTTCTCTTGCGGTTTCCTTGCCGGACACATTTTGAATGTGTGTCCGGCCAGACCACACGCCCAGCAGTGCGGCTTCCTTCCTTCCACTACCACAAACAACTTTCTTCCTCTACAGAGCAAAATGTCTGGGACCTTCAAAAAATTTTCGCGGTCAACCACCACACTAACACATATATCTTCCGTGGCCACACCGGCCTTGCTGGTTATGCGTGCCACCTCTTCTACTGCGCCGAAAGTAGCAAAAAATGCTCCGACATGGTCACAGGAAATGTCCACCGGCACGCCATGTATAGTGATTTTTGTTTTTCTCGTACCAAGGTACTCGGTCTGAAACCGAATACCTTTTGCTGTTAGTACATTTCCTGCCAGATCCATCGCCTCCCCTCCGAGCCCAGCAAGATGTCCCACATTGCACGGGACCTTCTTGCCAGTACGCAAGGTACAATGTCCAGGGCTTTCAAGGCTTCTTCCATGTTCTCCCTACTAACAGCAATAAATTTTCGCGTTTTTTCATCGGCTGTCAGTAGAGAGATTGTCTTCTTTGCCACTACATTCACCACTTCTGGTATTGCTACCAATTCGTTGTCTTTTATGTAGTCTTGGTATTTTTCTCGCATTTGCGAGTAGTACTTGGCATCCTTGTTAACGGGTGCCTTTACCCATACCGTCGGTGAGGGAGTCACCGCAGGCACGGCATCAGAAGTTGAGGGCTGGGGAGACAAAGCCATAGCTTGACTTGCCCCCCCTCACAAAACACAAAAAATCCACAAAAAAGTTCAAACAGCGCGACGAAGACAGAACAAAGACAGCAAAAAAACAGGTACTCACAATTAACTTCGGGCAACACGTAAATTCAACTTGTAATAAGACAAAAATGCGAGGCGCGCTCTGTTTCGAACAACGGCTCGTCAGGGCACTATTTATTTGTAAAATTTACAAAATTATGGCACAAGGCCTAAAAGGGGAGGGGGAGAGGTTGGTTCTCACTAAACTATCCTATACCTAGCTAAACACTATCACGACCCATTCACTCGTTACAATTTGCACAGTCACCAAAAGAACCCATCCATCTACTCCCAATCCTTCGTACACCACAATGCCAGAAACTTACAAGGGACACCTAAAAAGTGGGGAAATTAACCCGTGACAATAAAAATGTATTTATATACAATATAATATATACAATATAATGTAAAATATTTAATGAAAAATGAAATGATGGGAGGGGGATGAACCCAAAAATAAACTAAAAATACAACAAATTTTGAACTAAAATAATAATCAATGTTAGTAAGAACCGACCATCCCAGAAAAAAGAGTGGCCGCTGTATTCCGCCCAATGGCGAAATCAAGAAGCACACTCGCTAAGGGAGTGGGGAGGGGGGTAAAAAATTAGCGGAAAGGGACAATAAAAGGCTGAACCAGCCGAGATAAAAAGAGACCAAAACAAACTGGGGAGGTTGGGAATCTCGGCATGGATTATAACAAAAGAAAAAGCCGGGTACAGGCTAGGAACACATTCATTCACTTTAACTAGGTACACAAGAGAGAACTAGCTTAACCAGGGGAGGGTTCCAGAGGAATCCACCCCGATGTAACCAGCAGATCTAAAAGAGAAAATCAAGATTAGCCCCGTTCAAACGAACCAGGCTCGCCACATTTACCCACCTTTTGCTAAAGTCTGTCGAAGTCAAACGTTTCCAATCAGTTCTAATCTTTATTTTGAGCTGATGCTCAAAATAACAGATCAGATCCTGATGTGAAAGACGCTGACCTCGCAAGACTTCCTCCAATCGCGTCGTCCAAATCACCATTCGAGCCGTGGCTAGCAGCGACAGAAACACCATACGCTTCATCCCAGAGAACGGGGGCGACACATTATCACAGGCGAATGCACGATCAATGAGCACAAGCTCTCGCGGCTCGATACGAGCAGTCAACTCGCCGACCCGGTCCCATAGAGGGCGAACCCGCGAACAATGGTAGAAGGCGTGCGAAGCCGTTTCTTCCAAGCCAAGGTTGCAGCGTTCACAATCTGGCAAATCCGCCAGGCCCCATATGAAGGCCATGTCATTGAGAGGCAAGCGATTCCGAGCTAATCGCCAGGTGAGCGAAAACTCAGAGTTGTTGAGATAATCACTCCCTGGCGCCCAAGACCAGAACGAGCGAAACTCGTCCTCCGACAAGCGCAGCACATCACGTAGTGAATCCTTTGCGACGCCCTCCACTAACCCACGATAGAAGACTCTCCTAGGCCGTGAAAGGTCACTGGACCGTGGAATGGCCCGCAGGGCCGCCAGACATTCGAGGAGAAAACTCGATCGCTCTCGAGGCTTACGGCACCGCCTCAAGATGGGGGGAGTGATAGTAAGTCTAGGGAACATGTCCCTCACTATCCCCCTAAGCAATGAGTCTTCGGAAATCGCTCGCCTGAGAAAAACCAACCTCGACGCAACCTTATGGCCCATCAGGTATGGCATTCCCAGGCCCCCATGACACGGACGTTGGTAACAGACACGTTTGTCGACATAGTGTTTGCGTCCTCTCCATAAAATGGAGAATAGCAAACGCTCGATCGCCTTCTTATGCCGTTTACAAAGTGGAAGTACTGACAACTGGTAAAGGATGATGGGAAAGACGTATGTAGCACACGCCTCAGCCATACCCTTTAAGGACAACCTCCTTCGGCGCCAAATCTTGGCCGACGCGCCTACCTTTGCCAGTACTTCAGACCAATTTTTCTCCAACTGTAGGTCGGGCCCGAACCACACTCCAAGAATGCAGACCGGGCCGTCCGTCCAGTCGAAGGGCCCCGGGAGGGTCAGACCCTTCCAGGCGCCTAACCGCAAGCCGGACGACTTGTTGCGGTTAATCTTGGCCCCTGTCACCTGTTCGTACCGTTCAAGCGCCTTCTGTACCACCTCGACAAGTCCCTGCGGGAGGACACGAAAGTAGTGACGTCATCGGCGTACGCGGAAACCCTGGCTCGAGCACCACCAGGGACAGCGATTCCACGTAGGGCCGGACTGCACGCCCTGTCCCTTAGCCGGCGAAGGAGGGGCTCCAACGCCAAAGCATAAAGTAGGGGCGACAGTGGACAACCCTGTCGGACCGACCTAGACAGCGCCAGAACGCCCGACAACTTTCCGTTCACCTGTACCACAGCCGTCGGGGATTGATACAGGAGGCTAATCCAGCGGCGGAAGTTGGTTTCGAATCCAGCTGCCTGCAGGACAGCCGCCAGATACCGATGGTCAACCCTATCAAATGCCTTGGACTGATCTAAATGGATCAGCGCGGCTTCGTCGTCGTCTTTTATCCCCTCTATGATCGTGCGTATCAGATGCAGGTTGCTCTGAATTGTTCGGCCCTTCACAGCACAAGTCTGCTCAGGTCCCAACAGAGACTCGGCAACTAATTGCAAACGATTTTGCAAGATCTTGGCCAAAATCTTTAACTCTGTGTTTAGCAGAGTTATGGGCCGGTAACCCTCTAGCTCCCTCCCCACACCCTTGCCTTTTCTCAACAGCGTGATCACACCCCTGGTGAACCGTTTGGGGATGGACCCCTGCCGGAACCAGTTGTTGAACACGACAGTCAAAATCGGGACAAAGATGTGCGACAGCCTCAAGTACAATTCATAGGGCAAACCATCGAGACCCGGCGATTTGCCACTGCCGACCTTCTTCAGCGCCGCGTAGACTTCGCCCTCCGTAATCTCTCCCTCGCAGCTAGCTGCATCAGCCGGCAAAAGCCGGGGGAAGTCAGCCAAATAGCTGCGAAACTCCTCATCACGGAGACCGGGCTCCTTGGTAAACAGGATCTCGAAATGCCGCCGAAACGCCTCGCACATGTCGTCAGTCGACCGCAGAGTGTGTCCCTCCGGGTTGCGAACCTCTCGAATGTACCGGTCGCCTCCGCGGCGAATTTCTTCCTTGCGCAGTTCTGCGCCCATATTCACAGCTTCGGAAGACATCTTGCTTAACTTATGTCTAACTACCTGGCCCATGTAACGATCGCTATTCGACCGGTCCACGGCCTCCTTAGCTATGGCTATCTCTAGGGGATCCCCACCAGCCACCGCCCGGGAGTAGTTAGCTCTAAGTGTCTTCACCTTGTCAGCCTTATCTAGTTTGAGCCGAATGCTGAACTGAGTGGTGAAAGACCTAATACTATCCTTAAGGTTATCCCACCACTTATTCCCGATGACTCCCCCAGTTAACGCCCGCTGCACTAAGTTAATTAGCTGGCGCCGGAAGTCCCGCCTGTCCAGTAAGGACACGTTGAACTTCCAGTAACCAGCCATTCTAACCCTATTTTCTAAATTTACCCGGGCACAAACGAGTTTGTGGTCCGAGTAACCTAGCCAGTGGAACGTGGGACAATCTAAGAAATCTAGTTCGGCTTCACGAACTAACATTCTATCAAGGTAGCTAGCCACCTTGGTAGAAGGCCAACTATTAGCCCACGTCCACATTCTCCCGCCCTTGTGATCGGCCCGGTATCTATCGACTAGACCGAAGTCCTCGATGAGATCGACCAAGCTACGATCACGTTCCTTCCCTCTAGCTCCCCGCCCTCTATCCAACTTGGGGTTCAGGATGGCATTCCAGTCCCCCACTAAGACGAGTCGCTTGGAATCCACCAGGAAGGGCTCCAACCGCCGAAAAAAACGAGACGCGCTCCTCCTGGTCGTTGGGCGCATAAACCGCAACCAGACGAAACGCATTGCTTTTCACTGCAATATCGGCCACGATCAGCCGGCCCTCGGCACCGACATGGACAAGATCCACCTTCGCGTCCAGGGTACGCTTGACCAGCAAAGACACTCCTCTGGCCAGCCGGTTCCCATATGCTGAATAGACGACAAAGTCGTTAGACAGCACACAAGCATCGACCTTGCAAACAAAGTGAGTCTCTTGGATCGCGGCGACATCCACGCCGAAGGACAAGAGGTCCCGGAGCAGGCGGGCCGCCTTACTCCGATCCCTAAGGCCCTTCACGTTCATACTGGCTAACTTAATTGACATCGTTTAGACCTGAAAAGAGAAAGCAGAAAATTACTTCTGGTCACATACAGAGCGAAAATCTATGGGAGTAGGGACCCCGACGGATTGTCCAAGGTTTCCTGTACCAATATCGGACGTAATTCGTCCGTCCTGGACAATGCCGCCGACGTCCGTAGGGAATGTTAGCTTTACAGCCCTATATAAAGATGGGTGGAGGATGACGGGGACCCTCCCGGCACAGAAATGTGAAAGCCGCTGAAGATATTTTGTGCCCGTTTGGGCCATTTTTATGTTTGGAAAGGCCTCGACGGCCCCCTGCACAAATTCCCAGGCTTTTGTTCTGCTACCCCCGGTATTTCTGATTAAGGTCAGTACCCCGGGGGCCCCTGGGAAATTGGCAGGGTCCTCGATAGACTTTCCGTCTATGTTTTTCAATTTGAATAGAGGCCTTAGGAGGGCCTTCTTCTGAGAAGAAAGGTCCCTCTCTAAGGCCTGTCTGTCTATTTTGCAAACATCTCCTTTTGCGAAAATGTTCTTGTTTTTCTCCCGTTTCGGGGAGGGTTTTTCAGGATTCGGGGATGGAATCGGGGAGGGAATATCAGCTGCAGGGGAGGAAGTTTCTGATTGGGTGGAGGGTGTGGGAGGTGTGGGGGGAGGAGAAGTTATTTTTCTTATCGGGGAGGTGGACTTACTCCTCCCCTCAAGAGACACAGTTCTGGTGGGTGATGTAGGGGCGGATTGGGTTCTGGTACTTTCCTTTACCCTCTCCGCTCTGCCTCGTTCCTGCACTTCCTTCTTTCCCTTTTTTTGGGTCACCTCCTCATCCTCCTCCCGTCCTCTCTTCAACGATAAGGAACGGGGGGGAGGCATTTCCACCTCCATTACTTCTTGTTGTTGCTGCTGCTGCTGCTCTCTCCGTTGACTTTGTTGTTGTTGCTTTTGCTGTTGTTGATGTTGCTGCTTTGCCTCCCCACGAGGCTTCTTCTTCTCGGGAGACGGGGTCTTGTCATGTTGTGGAGGAGGGGAAGCAACTTTCTTCCCCCTCCTGACCACCTCCGTCCATTCACCGCCTTTTCCTTCGGGTTTTCCTTCGGGTTTTCCTTCGGGTTTTTTTTCCGGAGGGACTGTTGCTTTTGCCACCGGCGGTGTTGCCGGTGTCACCTCCTTCTCTTGCGGTTTCCTTGCCGGACACATTTTGAATGTGTGTCCGGCCAGACCACACGCCCAGCAGTGCGGCTTCCTTCCTTCCACTACCACAAACAACTTTCTTCCTCTACAGAGCAAAATGTCTGGGACCTTCAAAAAATTTTCGCGGTCAACCACCACACTAACACATATATCTTCCGTGGCCACACCGGCCTTGCTGGTTATGCGTGCCACCTCTTCTACTGCGCCGAAAGTAGCAAAAAATGCTCCGACATGGTCACAGGAAATGTCCACCGGCACGCCATGTATAGTGATTTTTGTTTTTCTCGTACCAAGGTACTCGGTCTGAAACCGAATACCTTTTGCTGTTAGTACATTTCCTGCCAGATCCATCGCCTCCCCCTCCGAGCCCAGCAAGATGTCCCACATTGCACGGGACCTTCTTGCCAGTACGCAAGGTACAATGTCCAGGGCTTTCAAGGCTTCTTCCATGTTCTCCCTACTAACAGCAATAAATTTTCGCGTTTTTTCATCGGCTGTCAGTAGAGAGATTGTCTTCTTTGCCACTACATTCACCACTTCTGGTATTGCTACCAATTCGTTGTCTTTTATGTAGTCTTGGTATTTTTCTCGCATTTGCGAGTAGTACTTGGCATCCTTGTTAACGGGTGCCTTTACCCATACCGTCGGTGAGGGAGTCACCGCAGGCACGGCATCAGAAGTTGAGGGCTGGGGAGACAAAGCCATAGCTTGACTTGCCCCCCCTCACAAAACACAAAAAATCCACAAAAAAGTTCAAACAGCGCGACGAAGACAGAACAAAGACAGCAAAAAAACAGGTACTCACAATTAACTTCGGGCAACACGTAAATTCAACTTGTAATAAGACAAAAATGCGAGGCGCGCTCTGTTTCGAACAACGGCTCGTCAGGGCTGAATTTATTTTGTATAAAATACAAAATTATGGCACAAGGCCTAAAAGGGGAGGGGGAGAGGTTGGTTCTCACTTAACTATCCTATACCTAGCTAAACACTATCACGACCCATTCACTCGTTACAATTTGCACAGTCACCAAAAGAACCCATCCATCTACTCCCAATCCTTCTTACACCACAATGCCAGAAACTTACAAGGGACACCTAAAAAGTGGGGAAATTAACCCATGACAATAAAAATGTATTTATGTACAATATAATATATACAATATAATGTAAAATATTTCATGAAAAATGAAATGATGGGAGGGGGATGAACCCAAAAATAAACTAAAAATACAACAAAATTTTTTCCTTAACGAAAATAATAATCAATGTTAGTAAGAACCGTCCATCCCAGAAAACAGAGTGGCCGCTGTATTCCGCCAACCGGCGAAATCAAGAAGCACACTCGCTAAGGGAGTGGAGAGGGGGGTAAAAAATTAGCGGAATGGGACAATAAAAGGCTGAACCAGCCGAGATAAACGGAGACCAAAACAAACTGGGGAGGTTGGGAATCTCGACATGGATCATAACAAAAGAGAAAGCCGGGTACAGGCTAGGAACACATTCATTCACTTTAACTAGGTACACAAGAGAGAACTAGCTTAACCAGGGGAGGGTTCCAGAGGAATCCACCCCGATGTAACCAGCAGATCTAAAAGAGAAAATCAAGATTAGCCCCGTTCAAGCGAACCAGGCTCGCCACATTTACCCACCTTTTGCTAAAGTCTGTCGAAGTCAAACGTTTCCAATCAGTTCTAATCTTTATTTTGAGCTGATGCTCAAAATAACAGATCAGATCCTGATGTGAAAGGCGCCGACCTCGCAAGACTTCCTCCATTCGCGTCGTCCAAATCACCATTCGAGCCGTGGCTAGCAGCGACAGAAACACCATACGCTTCATCCCAGAGAACGGGGGCGACACATTATCACAGGCGAATGCACGATCAATGAGCACAAGCTCTCGCGGCTCGATACGAGCAGTCAACTCGCCGACCCGGTCCCATAGAGGGCGAACCCGCGAACAATGGTAGAAGGCGTGCGAAGCCGTTTCTTCCAAGCCAAGGTTGCAGCGTTCACAATCTGGCAAATCCGCCAGGCCCCATATGAAGGCCATGTCATTGAGAGGCAAGCGATTCCGAGCTAATCGCCAGGTGAGCGAAAACTCAGAGTTGTTGAGATAATCACTCCCTGGCGCCCAAGACCAGAACGAGCGAAACTCGTCCTCCGACAAGCGCAGCACATCACGTAGTGAATCCTTTGCGACGCCCTCCACTAACCCACGATAGAAGACTCTCCTAGGCCGTGAAAGGTCACTGGACCGTGGAATGGCCCGCAGGGCCGCCAGACATTCGAGGAGAAAACTCGATCGCTCTCGAGGCTTACGGCACCGCCTCAAGATGGGGGGAGTGATAGTAAGTCTAGGGAACATGTCCCTCACTATCCCCCTAAGCAATGAGTCTTCGGAAATCGCTCGCCTGAGAAAAACCAACCTTGACGCAACCTTATGGCCCATCAGGTATGGCATTCCCAGGCCCCCATGACACGGACGTTGGTAACAGACACGTTTGTCGACATAGTGTTTGCGTCCTCTCCATAAAATGGAGAATAGCAAACGCTCGATCGCCTTCTTATGCCGTTTACAAAGTGGAAGTACTGACAACTGGTAAAGGATAATGGGAAAGACGTATGTAGCACACGCCTCAGCCATACCCTTTAAGGACAAATTCTTCGGCGCCAAATCTTGGCCGACGCGCCTACCTTTGCCAGTACTTCAGACCAATTTTTCTCCAACTGTAGGTCGGGCCCGAACCACACTCCAAGAATGCAGACCGGGCCGTCCGTCCAGTCGAAGGGCCCCGGGAGGGTCAGACCCTTCCAGGCGCCTAACCGCAAGCCGGACGACTTGTTGCGGTTAATCTTGGCCCCTGTCACCTGTTCGTACCGTTCAAGCGCCTTCTGTACCACCTCGATGTCCCTGCGGGAGGACACGAAAGTAGTGACGTCATCGGCGTACGCGGAAACCCTGGCTCGAGCACCACCAGGGACAGCGATTCCACGTAGGGCCGGACTGCACGCCCTGTCCCTTAGCCGGCGAAGGAGGGGCTCCAACGCCAAAGCATAAAGTAGGGGCGACAGTGGACAACCCTGTCGGACCGACCTAGACAGCGCCAGAACGCCCGACAACTTTCCGTTCACCTGTACCACAGCCGTCGGGGATTGATACAGGAGGCTAATCCAGCGGCGGAAGTTGGTTTCGAATCCAGCTGCCTGCAGGACAGCCGCCAGATACCGATGGTCAACCCTATCAAATGCCTTGGACTGATCTAAATGGATCAGCGCGGCTTCGTCGTCGTCTTTTATCCCCTCTATGATCGTGCGTATCAGATGCAGGTTGCTCTGAATTGTTCGGCCCTTCACAGCACAAGTCTGCTCAGGTCCCAACAGAGACTCGGCAACTAATTGCAAACGATTTTGCAAGATCTTGGCCAAAATCTTTAACTCTGTGTTTAGCAGAGTTATGGGCCGGTAACCCTCTAGCTCCCTCCCCACACCCTTGCCTTTTCTCAACAGCGTGATCACACCCCTGGTGAACCGTTTGGGGATGGACCCCTGCCGGAACCAGTTGTTGAACACGACAGTCAAAATCGGGACAAAGATGTGCGACAGCCTCAAGTACAATTCATAGGGCAAACCATCGAGACCCGGCGATTTGCCACTGCCGACCTTCTTCAGCGCCGCGTAGACTTCGCCCTCCGTAATCTCTCCCTCGCAGCTAGCTGCATCAGCCGGCAAAAGCCGGGGGAAGTCAGCCAAATAGCTGCGAAACTCCTCATCACGGAGACCGGGCTCCTTGGTAAACAGGATCTCGAAATGCCGCCGAAACGCCTCGCACATGTCGTCAGTCGACCGAAGAGTGTGTCCCTCCGGGTTGCGAACCTCTCGAATGTACCGGTCGCCTCCGCGGCGAATTTCTTCCTTGCGCAGTTCTGCGCCCATGTTCACAGCTTCGGAAGACATCTTGCTTAACTTATGTCTAACTACCTGGCCCATGTAACGATCGCTATTCGACCGGTCCACGGCCTCCTTAGCTATGGCTATCTCTAGGGGATCCCCACCAGCCACCGCCCGGGAGTAATTAGATCTAAGTGTCTTCACCTTGTCAGCCTTATCTAGTTTGAGCCGAATGCTGAACTGAGTGGTGAAAGACCTAATACTATCCTTAAGGTTATCCCACCACTTATTCCCGATGACTCCCCCAGTTAACGCCCGCTGCACTAAGTTAATTAGCTGGCGCCGGAAGTCCCGCCTGTCCAGTAAGGACACGTTGAACTTCCAGTAACCAGCCATTCTAACCCTATTTTCTAAATTTACCCGGGCACAAACGAGTTTGTGGTCCGAGTAACCTAGCCAGTGGAACGTGGGACAATCTAAGAAATCTAGCTCGGCTTCACGAACTAACATTCTATCAAGGTAGCTAGCCACCTTGGTAGAAGGCCAACTATTAGCCCACGTCCACATTCTCCCGCCCTTGTGATCGGCCCGGTATCTATCGACAAGACCGAAGTCCTCGATAAGATCGACCAAGCTACGATCACGTTCCTTCCCTCTAGCTCCCCGCCCTCTATCCAACTTGGGGTTCAGGATGGCATTCCAGTCCCCCACTAAGACGAGTCGCTTGGAATCCACCAGGAAGGGCCCCAACCGCCGAAAAAACGAGACGCGCTCCTCCTGGTCGTTGGGCGCATAAACCGCAACCAGACGAAACGCATTGCTTTTCACTGCAATATCGGCCACGATCAGCCGGCCCTCGGCACCGACATGGACAAGATCCACCTTCGCGTCCAGGGTACGCTTGACCAGCAAAGACACTCCTCTGGCCAGCCGGTTCCCATATGCTGAATAGACGACAAAGTCGTTAGACAGCACACAGGCATCGACCTTGCAAACAAAGTGAGTCTCTTGGATCGCGGCGACATCCACGCCGAAGGACAAGAGGTCCCGAAGCAGGCGGGCAGCCTTACTCCGATCCCTAAGGCCCTTCACGTTCATACTGGCTAACTTAATTGACATCATTTAGACCTGTAAAGAGAAAGCAGAAAATTACTTCTGGTCACATACAGAGCGAAAATCTATGGGAGTAGGGACCCCGACGGATTGTCCAAGGTTGCCCGTGCCAATATCGGACGTAATTCGTCCGTCCTGGACAATGCCGCCGACGTCCGTAGGGAAGGTTAGCTTTACAGCCCTATATAAAGATGGGTGGAGGATGACGGGGACCCTCCCGGCACAGAAATGTGAAAGCCGCTGAAGATATTTTGTGCCCGTTTGGGCCATTTTTATGTTTGGAAAGGCCTCGACGGCACCCTGCACAAATTCCCAGGCTTTTGTTCTGCTACCCCCGGTATTTCTGATCAAAGTCAGTACTCCGGGGGCGCCTGGGAAATTGGCAGGGTCCTCGATGGACCTTCCATCAATATTTTTAAATTTGAAGAGAGGCCTTAGGAGGGCCTTCTTCTGAGAAGAAAGGTCCCTCTCTAAGGCCTGTCTGTCTATCTTGCAAATGTCTTGTTTGCAAAAAATGTTCTTTTTTTGTTTTTCCCTTTTTGGGGAGGATTTATCTGGATTCGGGGAGGGATTATCAACAGTAGGGGAGAAAGTTTCTGATTGGGTGGAGGGTGTGGGAGGTGTGGGGGAAGGAGAAGGTATATGCCTTACTGGGGAGGCAGACTGACTCCTCCCCTCGACAAAAACAGTTCTATTCGGAGATGTAGGGGCGGATTGGGTTTTGGGGGCAACCGTCACTCGTTCCACTCTGCCGCGTTCTGCTACCTCTGTTTTTCCTTTTTTCTGGGATACCTCCTCATCCTCCTCCCGTCCTCTCTTCAAAGAAGAGGAGCGTGGAGGAGGCATTTCCACATCCATTTCTTGTTTCTGCGTCTGCTCTTGCTGCTGCTGCTTTTGCTCTTGTTGTTGTTGTTGTTTCTGCATTTCTTTTTGTTGCTGTTTTTGCTCCTGCTTCTGTTGTTGCTGCTGTTGATTAGCCTCTTTACGTGGCTTCTTTTTTTCAGGGGATGGTGATTTCTCCTGTTGAGGAGGAGGAGAAGCAACTTTCTTCCCCCTCCTGACCACCTCCGTCCATTCACCACTTTTTGCCTCGGTCTTTTTCTCCTGGGTAACTGTTGTTTTTGACACCGGCGGTGTTTCCGGTGTCACCTGCGTTTCTTCCTGTTTCCTTGCCGGACACATTTTGAATGTGTGTCCGGCCAGTCCACACGCCCAGCAGTGCGGCCTCCTCCCTTCTACCACAACAAACAGCTTTCTGCCACGGCACAGCAAAATATCGGGGACCTTCAGAAAGTTCGGCCTATCCACCGCTATGCTGACGTTTATGTCTTCCGTGGCCACACCTGCCTTACTTGTTATCCTTGCGACCTCCTCCACCGCTCCAAATCGAGCAAAAAACGCTCCAATATGGTCGCAAGCAATGTCTACAGGCACTCCATGAATAATTATCTTTGTTTTTCGAGTACCCAGATACTCCGTCTGCATCTGGATACCCTTGGCCTCCAGGGTATTCCCGGCCAAATTCTTCGCTTCCGTCTCTGTGCTTAATAAAACATCCCACATAGCACGGGACCTTCTCGCCAGTACGCAGGGTACAATATTTAAGGCTTTCAAAGCCTCTTCCATGTTCTCCCTGCTTACACTGATGAATTTCCGTGTTTTGACATCGGATGTAAGCAGGGAGATCGTCCTTGGTGCGATAACATTCACCACCTCCGGGACCACTATCAACTCGTTATCGTTAATATAATTTTTATATTTCTCCTGCATTTGCAGGTAATAGTCGGCATCTTTCTTAATTGGTGCCTTCACCCATACCGTCGGTGAGGGAGCCACCGCGGGCACGGCATCAGAAGTTGAGGGCTGGGGAGACAAAGCCATAGCTTGACTTGCCCCCCCTCACAAAATACAAAAATCCAACAAAAGTTCAAAACGCGCCACGAAGACAGAACAAAGACAGCAAAAAACAGGTACTCACAGTTAAACTTCGGGCAACAAAAACACGTAAATCCAACTTGCAATAAGTCAAAAAAATACAAAATGCTCTGTTTCGCACAACGGCTCGTCAGGGCTGTATTTATTTTTGTAAAAATACAAAAAATTATGGCACAAGGCCTAAAAGGGGAGGGGGAGAGGTTGGTTCTCGCTTAACTATCCTATACCTAGCTAAACACTATCACGACCCATCCACTCATTACAATTTGCACAGTCACCAAAAGAACCCATCCATCTACTCCCAATCCTTCGTACACCACAATGCCAGAAACTTACAAGGGACACCTAAAAAGTGGGGAAATTAACCCATGACAATAAAAATGTATTTATATACAATATAATATATACAATATAATGTAAAATATTTCATGAAAAATGAAATGATGGGAGGGGGATGAACCCAAAAATAAACTAAAATACAACAAATTTTTTTTAAATAAAATAATAATCAATGTTAGTAAGAACCGTCCATCCCAGAAAACAGAGTGGCCGCTGTATTCCGCCAAACGGCGAAATCAAGAAGCACACTCGCTAAGGGAGTGGAGAGGGGGTAAAAAATTAGCGGAAGGGACAATAAAAGGCTGAACCAGCCGAGATAAACGGAGACCAAAACAAACTGGGGAGATTGGGAATCTCGACATGGATCATAACAAAAGAGAAAGCCGGGTACAGGCTAGGAACACATTCATTCACTTTAACTAGGTACACAAGAGAGAACTAGCTTAACCAGGGGAGGGTTCCACAGGAATCCACCCCGATGTAACCAGCAGATCTAAAAGAGAAAATCAAGATTAGCCCCGTTCAAGCGAACCAGGCTCGCCACATTTACCCACCTTTTGCTAAAGTCTGTCGAAGTCAAACGTTTCCAATCAGTTCTAATCTTTATTTTGAGCTGATGCTCAAAATAACAGATCAGATCCTGATGTGAAAGACGCTGACCTCGCAAGACTTCCTCCATTCGCGTCGTCCAAATCACCATTCGAGCCGTGGCTAGCAGCGACAGAAACACCATACGCTTCATCCCAGAGAACGGGGGCGACACATTATCACAGGCGAATGCACGATCAATGAGCACAAGCTCTCGCGGCTCGATACGAGCAGTCAACTCGCCGACACGGTCCCATAGAGGGCGAACCCGCGAACAATGGTAGAAGGCGTGCGAAGCCGTTTCTTCCAAGCCAAGGTTGCAGCGTTCACAATCTGGCAAATCCGCCAGGCCCCATATGAAGGCCATGTCATTGAGAGGCAAGCGATTCCGAGCTAATCGCCAGGTGAGCGAAAACTCAGAGTTGTTGAGATAATCACTCCCTGGCGCCCAAGACCAGAACGAGCGAAACTCGTCCTCCGACAAGCGCAGCACATCACGTAGTGAATCCTTTGCGACGCCCTCCACTAACCCACGATAGAAGACTTTCCTAGGCCGTGAAAGGTCACTGGACCGTGGAATGGCCCGCAGGGCCGCCAGACATTCGAGGAGAAAACTCGATCGCTCTCGAGGCTTACGGCACCGCCTCAAGATGGGGGGAGTGATAGTAAGTCTAGGGAACATGTCCCTCACTATCCCCCTAAGCAATGAGTCTTCGGAAATCGCTCGCCTGAGAAAAACCAACCTTGACGCAACCTTATGGCCCATCAGGTATGGCATTCCCAGGCCCCCATGACACGGACGTTGGTAACAGACACGTTTGTCGACATAGTGTTTGCGTCCTCTCCATAAAATGGAGAATAGCAAACGCTCGATCGCCTTCTTATGCCGTTTACAAAGTGGAAGTACTGACAACTGGTAAAGGATGATGGGAAAGACGTATGTAGCACACGCCTCAGCCATACCCTTTAAGGACAACCTCCTTCGGCGCCAAATCTTGGCCGACGCGCCTACCTTTGCCAGTACTTCAGACCAATTTTTCTCCAACTGTAGGTCGGGCCCGAACCACACTCCAAGAATGCAGACCGGGCCGTCCGTCCAGTCGAAGGGCCCCGGGAGGGTCAGACCCTTCCAGGCGCCTAACCGCAAGCCGGACGACTTGTTGCGGTTAATCTTGGCCCCTGTCACCTGTTCGTACCGTTCAAGCGCCTTCTGTACCACCTCGATGTCCCTGCGGGAGGACACGAAAGTAGTGACGTCATCGGCGTACGCGGAAACCCTGGCTCGAGCACCACCAGGGACAGCGATTCCACGTAGGGCCGGACTGCACGCCCTGTCCCTTAGCCGGCGAAGGAGGGGCTCCAACGCCAAAGCATAAAGTAGGGGCGACAGTGGACAACCCTGTCGGACCGACCTAGACAGCGCCAGAACGCCCGACAACTTTCCGTTCACCTGTACCACAGCCGTCGGGGATTGATACAGGAGGCTAATCCAGCGGCGGAAGTTGGTTTCGAATCCAGCTGCCTGCAGGACAGCCGCCAGGTACCGATGGTCAACCCTATCAAATGCCTTGGACTGATCTAAATGGATCAGCGCGGCTTCGTCGTCGTCTTTTATCCCCTCTATGATCGTGCGTATCAGATGCAGGTTGCTCTGAATTGTTCGGCCCTTCACAGCACAAGTCTGCTCAGGTCCCAACAGAGACTCGGCAACTAATTGCAAACGATTTTGCAAGATCTTGGCCAAAATCTTTAACTCTGTGTTTAGCAGAGTTATGGGCCGGTAACCCTCTAGCTCCCTCCCCACATCCTTGCCTTTTCTCAACAGCGTGATCACACCCCTGGTGAACCGTTTGGGGATGGACCCCTGCCGGAACCAGTTGTTGAACACGACAGTCAAAATCGGGACAAAGATGTGCGACAGCCTCAAGTACAATTCATAGGGCAAACCATCGAGACCCGGCGATTTGCCTCTGCCGACCTTCTTCAGCGCCGCGTAGACTTCGCCCTCCGTAATCTCTCCCTCGCAGCTAGCTGCATCAGCCGGCAAAAGCCGGGGGAAGTCAGCCAAATAGCTGCGAAACTCCTCATCACGGAGACCAGGCTCCTTGGTAAACAGGATCTCGAAATGCCGCCGAAACGCCTCGCACATGTCGTCAGTCGACCGAAGAGTGTGTCCCTCCGGGTTGCGAACCTCTCGAATGTACCGGTCGCCTCCGCGGCGAATTTCTTCCTTGCGCAGTTCTGCGCCCATGTTCACAGCTTCGGAAGACATCTTGCTTAACTTATGTCTAACTACCTGGCCCATGTAACGATCGCTATTCGACCGGTCCACGGCCTCCTTAGCTATGGCTATCTCTAGGGGATCCCCACCAGCCACCGCCCGGGAGTAATTAGATCTAAGTGTCTTCACCTTGTCAGCCTTATCTAGTTTGAGCCGAATGCTGAACTGAGTGGTGAAAGACCTAATACTATCCTTAAGGTTATCCCACCACTTATTCCCGATGACTCCCCCAGTTAACGCCCGCTGCACTAAGTTAATTAGCTGGCGCCGGAAGTCCCGCCTGTCCAGTAAGGACACGTTGAACTTCCAGTAACCAGCCATTCTAACCCTATTTTCTAAATTTACCCGGGCACAAACGAGTTTGTGATCCGAGTAACCTAGCCAGTGGAACGTGGGACAATCTAAGAAATCTAGCTCGGCTTCACGAACTAACATTCTATCAAGGTAGCTAGCCACCTTGGTAGAAGGCCAACTATTAGCCCACGTCCACATTCTCCCGCCCTTGTGATCGGCCCGGTATCTATCGACAAGACCGAAGTCCTCGATAAGATCGACCAAGCTACGATCACGTTCCTTCCCTCTAGCTCCCCGCCCTCTATCCAACTTGGGGTTCAGGATGGCATTCCAGTCCCCCACTAAGACGAGTCGCTTGGAATCCACCAGGAAGGGCCCCAACCGCCGAAAAATCGAGACGCGCTCCTCCTGGTCGTTGGGCGCATAAACCGCAACCAGACGAAACGCATTGCTTTTCACTGCAATATCGGCCACGATCAGCCGGCCCTCGGCACCGACATGGACAAGATCCACCTTCGCGTCCAGGGTACGCTTGACCAGCAAAGACACTCCTCTGGCCAGCCGGTTCCCATATGCTGAATAGACGACAAAGTCGTTAGACAGCACACAGGCATCGACCTTGCAAACAAAGTGAGTCTCTTGGATCGCGGCGACATCCACGCCGAAGGACAAGAGGTCCCGAAGCAGGCGGGCAGCCTTACTCCGATCCCTAAGGCCCTTCACGTTCATACTGGCTAACTTAATTGACATCATTTAGACCTGTAAAGAGAAAGCAGAAAATTACTTCTGGTCACATACAGAGCGAAAATCTATGGGAGTAGGGACCCCGACGGATTGTCCAAGGTTGCCCGTGCCAATATCGGACGTAATTCGTCCGTCCTGGACAATGCCGCCGACGTCCGTAGGGAAGGTTAGCTTTACAGCCCTATATAAAGATGGGTGGAGGATGACGGGGACCCTCCCGGCACAGAAATGTGAAAGCCGCTGAAGATATTTTGTGCCCGTTTGGGCCATTTTTATGTTTGGAAAGGCCTCGACGGCACCCTGCACAAATTCCCAGGCTTTTGTTCTGCTACCCCCGGTATTTCTGATCAAAGTCAGTACTCCGGGGGCGCCTGGGAAATTGGCAGGGTCCTCGATGGACTTTCCATCAATATTTTTAAATTTGAAGAGAGGCCTTAGGAGGGCCTTCTTCTGAGAAGAAAGGTCCCTCTCTAAGGCCTGTCTGTCTATCTTGCAAATGTCTTGTTTGCAAAAAATGTTCTTTTTTTGTTTTTCCCTTTTTGGGGAGGATTTATCTGGATTCGGGGAGGGATTATCAACAGTAGGGGAGAAAGTTTCTGATTGGGTGGAGGGTGTGGGAGGTGTGGGGGAAGGAGAAGGTATATGCCTTACTGGGGAGGCAGACTGACTCCTCCCCTCGACAAAAACAGTTCTATTCGGAGATGTAGGGGCGGATTGGGTTTTGGGGGCAACCGTCACTCGTTCCACTCTGCCGCGTTCTGCTACCTCTGTTTTTCCTTTTTTTCTGGGATACCTCCTCATCCTCCTCCCGTCCTCTCTTCAAAGAAGAGGAGCGTGGAGGAGGCATTTCCACATCCATTTCTTGTTTCTGCGTCTGCTCTTGCTGCTGCTGCTTTTGCTCTTGTTGTTGTTGTTGTTTCTGCATTTCTTTTTGTTGCTGTTTTTGCTCCTGCTTCTGTTGTTGCTGCTGTTGATTAGCCTCTTTACGTGGCTTCTTTTTTTCAGGGGATGGTGATTTCTCCTGTTGAGGAGGAGGAGAAGCAACTTTCTTCCCCCTCCTGACCACCTCCGTCCATTCACCACTTTTTGCCTCGGTCTTTTTCTCCTGGGTAACTGTTGTTTTTGACACCGGCGGTGTTTCCGGTGTCACCTGCGTTTCTTCCGGTTTCCTTGCCGGACACATTTTGAATGTGTGTCCGGCCAGTCCACACGCCCAGCAGTGCGGCCTCCTCCCTTCTACCACAACAAACAGCTTTCTGCCACGGCACAGCAAAATATCGGGGACCTTCAGAAAGTTCGGCCTATCCACCGCTATGCTGACGTTTATGTCTTCCGTGGCCACACCTGCCTTACTTGTTATCCTTGCGACCTCCTCCACCGCTCCAAATCGAGCAAAAAACGCTCCAATATGGTCGCAAGCAATGTCTACAGGCACTCCATGAATAATTATCTTTGTTTTTCGAGTACCCAGATACTCCGTCTGCATCTGGATACCCTTGGCCTCCAGGGTATTCCCGGCCAAATTCTTCGCTTCCGTCTCTGTGCTTAATAAAACATCCCACATAGCACGGGACCTTCTCGCCAGTACGCAGGGTACAATATTTAAGGCTTTCAAAGCCTCTTCCATGTTCTCCCTGCTTACACTGATGAATTTCCGTGTTTTGACATCGGATGTAAGCAGGGAGATCGTCCTTGGTGCGATAACATTCACCACCTCCGGGACCACTATCAACTCGTTATCGTTAATATAATTTTTATATTTCTCCTGCATTTGCAGGTAATAGTCGGCATCTTTCTTAATTGGTGCCTTCACCCATACCGTCGGTGAGGGAGCCACCGCGGGCACGGCATCAGAAGTTGAGGGCTGGGGAGACAAAGCCATAGCTTGACTTGCCCCCCCTCACAAAATACAAAAATCCAACAAAAGTTCAAAACGCGCCACGAAGACAGAACAAAGACAGCAAAAAACAGGTACTCACAGTTAAACTTCGGGCAACAAAAACACGTAAATCCAACTTGCAATAAGTCAAAAAAATACAAAATGCTCTGTTTCGCACAACGGCTCGTCAGGGCTGTATTTATTTTTGCATGAAATACAAAAATTATGGCACAAGGCCTAAAAGGGGGAGGGGGAGAGGTTGGTTCTCACTTAACTATCCTATACCTAGCTAAACACTATCACGACCCATTCACTCGTTACAATTTGCACAGTCACCAAAAGAACCCATCCATCTACTCCCAATCCTTCTTACACCACAATACCAGACACTTACAAGGGACACCTAAAAAGTGGGGAAATTAACCCATGACAATAAAAATGTATTTATATACAATATAATATATACAATATAATGTAAAATATTTAATGAAAAATGAAATGATGGGAGGGGGATGAACTCAAAAATAAACTAAAAATACAACAAATTTTTTAACTAAAATAATAATCAATGTTAGTAAGAACCGTCCATCCCAGAAAACAGAGTGGCCGCTGTATTCCGCCAAACGGCGAAATCAAGAAGCACACTCGCTAAGGGAGTGGAGAGGGGGTAAAAAATTAGCGGAATGGGACAATAAAAGGCTGAACCAGCCGAGATAAACGGAGACCAAAACAAACTGGGGAGATTGGGAATCTCGACATGGATCATAACAAAAGAGAAAGCCGGGTACAGGCTAGGAACACATTCATTCACTTTAACTAGGTACACAAGAGAGAACTAGCTTAACCAGGGGAGGGTTCCACAGGAATCCACCCCGATGTAACCAGCAGATCTAAAAGAGAAAATCAAGATTAGCCCCGTTCAAGCGAACCAGGCTCGCCACATTTACCCACCTTTTGCTAAAGTCTGTCGAAGTCAAACGTTTCCAATCAGTTCTAATCTTTATTTTGAGCTGATGCTCAAAATAACAGATCAGATCCTGATGTGAAAGACGCTGACCTCGCAAGACTTCCTCCAATCGCGTCGTCCAAATCACCATTCGAGCCGTGGCTAGCAGCGACAGAAACACCATACGCTTCATCCCAGAGAACGGGGGCGACACATTATCACAGGCGAATGCACGATCAATGAGCACAAGCTCTCGCGGCTCGATACGAGCAGTCAACTCGCCGACCCGGTCCCATAGAGGGCGAACCCGCGAACAATGGTAGAAGGCGTGCGAAGCCGTTTCTTCCAAGCCAAGGTTGCAGCGTTCACAATCTGGCAAATCCGCCAGGCCCCATATGAAGGCCATGTCATTGAGAGGCAAGCGATTCCGAGCTAATCGCCAGGTGAGCGAAAACTCAGAGTTGTTGAGATAATCACTCCCTGGCGCCCAAGACCAGAACGAGCGAAACTCGTCCTCCGACAAGCGCAGCACATCACGTAGTGAATCCTTTGCGACGCCCTCCACTAACCCACGATAGAAGACTCTCCTAGGCCGTGAAAGGTCACTGGACCGTGGAATGGCCCGCAGGGCCGCCAGACATTCGAGGAGAAAACTCGATCGCTCTCGAGGCTTACGGCACCGCCTCAAGATGGGGGGAGTGATAGTAAGTCTAGGGAACATGTCCCTCACTATCCCCCTAAGCAATGAGTCTTCGGAAATCGCTCGCCTGAGAAAAACCAACCTCGACGCAACCTTATGGCCCATCAGGTATGGCATTCCCAGGCCCCCATGACACGGACGTTGGTAACAGACACGTTTGTCGACATAGTGTTTGCGTCCTCTCCATAAAATGGAGAATAGCAAACGCTCGATCGCCTTCTTATGCCGTTTACAAAGTGGAAGTACTGACAACTGGTAAAGGATGATGGGAAAGACGTATGTAGCACACGCCTCAGCCATACCCTTTAAGGACAACCTCCTTCGGCGCCAAATCTTGGCCGACGCGCCTACCTTTGCCAGTACTTCAGACCAATTTTTCTCCAACTGTAGGTCGGGCCCGAACCACACTCCAAGAATGCAGACCGGGCCGTCCGTCCAGTCGAAGGGCCCCGGGAGGGTCAGACCCTTCCAGGCGCCTAACCGCAAGCCGGACGACTTGTTGCGGTTAATCTTGGCCCCTGTCACCTGTTCGTACCGTTCAAGCGCCTTCTGTACCACCTCGATGTCCCTGCGGGAGGACACGAAAGTAGTGACGTCATCGGCGTACGCGGAAACCCTGGCTCGAGCACCACCAGGGACAGCGATTCCACGTAGGGCCGGACTGCACGCCCTGTCCCTTAGCCGGCGAAGGAGGGGCTCCAACGCCAAAGCATAAAGTAGGGGCGACAGTGGACAACCCTGTCGGACCGACCTAGACAGCGCCAGAACGCCCGACAACTTTCCGTTCACCTGTACCACAGCCGTCGGGGATTGATACAGGAGGCTAATCCAGCGGCGGAAGTTGGTTTCGAATCCAGCTGCCTGCAGGACAGCCGCCAGGTACCGATGGTCAACCCTATCAAATGCCTTGGACTGATCTAAATGGATCAGCGCGGCTTCGTCGTCGTCTTTTATCCCCTCTATGATCGTGCGTATCAGATGCAGGTTGCTCTGAATTGTTCGGCCCTTCACAGCACAAGTCTGCTCAGGTCCCAACAGAGACTCGGCAACTAATTGCAAACGATTTTGCAAGATCTTGGCCAAAATCTTTAACTCTGTGTTTAGCAGAGTTATGGGCCGGTAACCCTCTAGCTCCCTCCCCACATCCTTGCCTTTTCTCAACAGCGTGATCACACCCCTGGTGAACCGTTTGGGGATGGACCCCTGCCGGAACCAGTTGTTGAACACGACAGTCAAAATCGGGACAAAGATGTGCGACAGCCTCAAGTACAATTCATAGGGCAAACCATCGAGACCCGGCGATTTGCCTCTGCCGACCTTCTTCAGCGCCGCGTAGACTTCGCCCTCCGTAATCTCTCCCTCGCAGCTAGCTGCATCAGCCGGCAAAAGCCGGGGGAAGTCAGCCAAATAGCTGCGAAACTCCTCATCACGGAGACCAGGCTCCTTGGTAAACAGGATCTCGAAATGCCGCCGAAACGCCTCGCACATGTCGTCAGTCGACCGAAGAGTGTGTCCCTCCGGGTTGCGAACCTCTCGAATGTACCGGTCGCCTCCGCGGCGAATTTCTTCCTTGCGCAGTTCTGCGCCCATGTTCACAGCTTCGGAAGACATCTTGCTTAACTTATGTCTAACTACCTGGCCCATGTAACGATCGCTATTCGACCGGTCCACGGCCTCCTTAGCTATGGCTATCTCTAGGGGATCCCCACCAGCCACCGCCCGGGAGTAATTAGATCTAAGTGTCTTCACCTTGTCAGCCTTATCTAGTTTGAGCCGAATGCTGAACTGAGTGGTGAAAGACCTAATACTATCCTTAAGGTTATCCCACCACTTATTCCCGATGACTCCCCCAGTTAACGCCCGCTGCACTAAGTTAATTAGCTGGCGCCGGAAGTCCCGCCTGTCCAGTAAGGACACGTTGAACTTCCAGTAACCAGCCATTCTAACCCTATTTTCTAAATTTACCCGGGCACAAACGAGTTTGTGATCCGAGTAACCTAGCCAGTGGAACGTGGGACAATCTAAGAAATCTAGCTCGGCTTCACGAACTAACATTCTATCAAGGTAGCTAGCCACCTTGGTAGAAGGCCAACTATTAGCCCACGTCCACATTCTTCTCCCGCCCTTGTGATCGGCCCGGTATCTATCGACAAGACCGAAGTCCTCGATAAGATCGACCAAGCTACGATCACGTTCCTTCCCTCTAGCTCCCCGCCCTCTATCCAACTTGGGGTTCAGGATGGCATTCCAGTCCCCCACTAAGACGAGTCGCTTGGAATCCACCAGGAAGGGCCCCAACCGCCGAAAAAACGAGACGCGCTCCTCCTGGTCGTTGGGCGCATAAACCGCAACCAGACGAAACGCATTGCTTTTCACTGCAATATCGGCCACGATCAGCCGGCCCTCGGCACCGACATGGACAAGATCCACCTTCGCGTCCAGGGTACGCTTGACCAGCAAAGACACTCCTCTGGCCAGCCGGTTCCCATATGCTGAATAGACGACAAAGTCGTTAGACAGCACACAGGCATCGACCTTGCAAACAAAGTGAGTCTCTTGGATCGCGGCGACATCCACGCCGAAGGACAAGAGGTCCCGAAGCAGGCGGGCAGCCTTACTCCGATCCCTAAGGCCCTTCACGTTCATACTGGCTAACTTAATTGACATCATTTAGACCTGTAAAGAGAAAGCAGAAAATTACTTCTGGTCACATACAGAGCGAAAATCTATGGGAGTAGGGACCCCGACGGATTGTCCAAGGTTGCCCGTGCCAATATCGGACGTAATTCGTCCGTCCTGGACAATGCCGCCGACGTCCGTAGGGAAGGTTAGCTTTACAGCCCTATATAAAGATGGGTGGAGGATGACGGGGACCCTCCCGGCACAGAAATGTGAAAGCCGCTGAAGATATTTTGTGCCCGTTTGGGCCATTTTTATGTTTGGAAAGGCCTCGACGGCACCCTGCACAAATTCCCAGGCTTTTGTTCTGCTACCCCCGGTATTTCTGATCAAAGTCAGTACTCCGGGGGCGCCTGGGAAATTGGCAGGGTCCTCGATGGACCTTCCATCAATATTTTTAAATTTGAAGAGAGGCCTTAGGAGGGCCTTCTTCTGAGAAGAAAGGTCCCTCTCTAAGGCCTGTCTGTCTATCTTGCAAATGTCTTGTTTGCAAAAAATGTTCTTTTTTTGTTTTTCCCTTTTTGGGGAGGATTTATCTGGATTCGGGGAGGGATTATCAACAGTAGGGGAGAAAGTTTCTGATTGGGTGGAGGGTGTGGGAGGTGTGGGGGAAGGAGAAGGTATATGCCTTACTGGGGAGGCAGACTGACTCCTCCCCTCGACAAAAACAGTTCTATTCGGAGATGTAGGGGCGGATTGGGTTTTGGGGGCAACCGTCACTCGTTCCACTCTGCCGCGTTCTGCTACCTCTGTTTTTCCTTTTTTCTGGGATACCTCCTCATCCTCCTCCCGTCCTCTCTTCAAAGAAGAGGAGCGTGGAGGAGGCATTTCCACATCCATTTCTTGTTTCTGCGTCTGCTCTTGCTGCTGCTGCTTTTGCTCTTGTTGTTGTTGTTGTTTCTGCATTTCTTTTTGTTGCTGTTTTTGCTCCTGCTTCTGTTGTTGCTGCTGTTGATTAGCCTCTTTACGTGGCTTCTTTTTTTCAGGGGATGGTGATTTCTCCTGTTGAGGAGGAGGAGAAGCAACTTTCTTCCCCCTCCTGACCACCTCCGTCCATTCACCACTTTTTGCCTCGGTCTTTTTCTCCTGGGTAACTGTTGTTTTTGACACCGGCGGTGTTTCCGGTGTCACCTGCGTTTCTTCCTGTTTCCTTGCCGGACACATTTTGAATGTGTGTCCGGCCAGTCCACACGCCCAGCAGTGCGGCCTCCTCCCTTCTACCACAACAAACAGCTTTCTGCCACGGCACAGCAAAATATCGGGGACCTTCAGAAAGTTCGGCCTATCCACCGCTATGCTGACGTTTATGTCTTCCGTGGCCACACCTGCCTTACTTGTTATCCTTGCGACCTCCTCCACCGCTCCAAATCGAGCAAAAAACGCTCCAATATGGTCGCAAGCAATGTCTACAGGCACTCCATGAATAATTATCTTTGTTTTTCGAGTACCCAGATACTCCGTCTGCATCTGGATACCCTTGGCCTCCAGGGTATTCCCGGCCAAATTCTTCGCTTCCGTCTCTGTGCTTAATAAAACATCCCACATAGCACGGGACCTTCTCGCCAGTACGCAGGGTACAATATTTAAGGCTTTCAAAGCCTCTTCCATGTTCTCCCTGCTTACACTGATGAATTTCCGTGTTTTGACATCGGATGTAAGCAGGGAGATCGTCCTTGGTGCGATAACATTCACCACCTCCGGGACCACTATCAACTCGTTATCGTTAATATAATTTTTATATTTCTCCTGCATTTGCAGGTAATAGTCGGCATCTTTCTTAATTGGTGCCTTCACCCATACCGTCGGTGAGGGAGCCACCGCGGGCACGGCATCAGAAGTTGAGGGCTGGGGAGACAAAGCCATAGCTTGACTTGCCCCCCCTCACAAAATACAAAAATCCAACAAAAGTTCAAAACGCGCCACGAAGACAGAACAAAGACAGCAAAAAACAGGTACTCACAGTTAAACTTCGGGCAACAAAAACACGTAAATCCAACTTGCAATAAGTCAAAAAAATACAAAATGCTCTGTTTCGCACAACGGCTCGTCAGGGCTGTATTTATTTTTGTAAAAATACAAAAAATTATGGCACAAGGCCTAAAAGGGGAGGGGGAGAGGTTGGTTCTCGCTTAACTATCCTATACCTAGCTAAACACTATCACGACCCATCCACTCATTACAATTTGCACAGTCACCAAAAGAACCCATCCATCTACTCCCAATCCTTCGTACACCACAATGCCAGAAACTTACAAGGGACACCTAAAAAGTGGGGAAATTAACCCATGACAATAAAAATGTATTTATATACAATATAATATATACAATATAATGTAAAATATTTCATGAAAAATGAAATGATGGGAGGGGGATGAACCCAAAAATAAACTAAAATACAACAAATTTTTTTTAAATAAAATAATAATCAATGTTAGTAAGAACCGTCCATCCCAGAAAACAGAGTGGCCGCTGTATTCCGCCAAACGGCGAAATCAAGAAGCACACTCGCTAAGGGAGTGGAGGAGGGGGTAAAAAATTAGCGGAAGGGACAATAAAAGGCTGAACCAGCCGAGATAAACGGAGACCAAAACAAACTGGGGAGATTGGGAATCTCGACATGGATCATAACAAAAGAGAAAGCCGGGTACAGGCTAGGAACACATTCATTCACTTTAACTAGGTACACAAGAGAGAACTAGCTTAACCAGGGGAGGGTTCCACAGGAATCCACCCCGATGTAACCAGCAGATCTAAAAGAGAAAATCAAGATTAGCCCCGTTCAAGCGAACCAGGCTCGCCACATTTACCCACCTTTTGCTAAAGTCTGTCGAAGTCAAACGTTTCCAATCAGTTCTAATCTTTATTTTGAGCTGATGCTCAAAATAACAGATCAGATCCTGATGTGAAAGACGCTGACCTCGCAAGACTTCCTCCATTCGCGTCGTCCAAATCACCATTCGAGCCGTGGCTAGCAGCGACAGAAACACCATACGCTTCATCCCAGAGAACGGGGGCGACACATTATCACAGGCGAATGCACGATCAATGAGCACAAGCTCTCGCGGCTCGATACGAGCAGTCAACTCGCCGACACGGTCCCATAGAGGGCGAACCCGCGAACAATGGTAGAAGGCGTGCGAAGCCGTTTCTTCCAAGCCAAGGTTGCAGCGTTCACAATCTGGCAAATCCGCCAGGCCCCATATGAAGGCCATGTCATTGAGAGGCAAGCGATTCCGAGCTAATCGCCAGGTGAGCGAAAACTCAGAGTTGTTGAGATAATCACTCCCTGGCGCCCAAGACCAGAACGAGCGAAACTCGTCCTCCGACAAGCGCAGCACATCACGTAGTGAATCCTTTGCGACGCCCTCCACTAACCCACGATAGAAGACTTTCCTAGGCCGTGAAAGGTCACTGGACCGTGGAATGGCCCGCAGGGCCGCCAGACATTCGAGGAGAAAACTCGATCGCTCTCGAGGCTTACGGCACCGCCTCAAGATGGGGGGAGTGATAGTAAGTCTAGGGAACATGTCCCTCACTATCCCCCTAAGCAATGAGTCTTCGGAAATCGCTCGCCTGAGAAAAACCAACCTTGACGCAACCTTATGGCCCATCAGGTATGGCATTCCCAGGCCCCCATGACACGGACGTTGGTAACAGACACGTTTGTCGACATAGTGTTTGCGTCCTCTCCATAAAATGGAGAATAGCAAACGCTCGATCGCCTTCTTATGCCGTTTACAAAGTGGAAGTACTGACAACTGGTAAAGGATGATGGGAAAGACGTATGTAGCACACGCCTCAGCCATACCCTTTAAGGACAACCTCCTTCGGCGCCAAATCTTGGCCGACGCGCCTACCTTTGCCAGTACTTCAGACCAATTTTTCTCCAACTGTAGGTCGGGCCCGAACCACACTCCAAGAATGCAGACCGGGCCGTCCGTCCAGTCGAAGGGCCCCGGGAGGGTCAGACCCTTCCAGGCGCCTAACCGCAAGCCGGACGACTTGTTGCGGTTAATCTTGGCCCCTGTCACCTGTTCGTACCGTTCAAGCGCCTTCTGTACCACCTCGATGTCCCTGCGGGAGGACACGAAAGTAGTGACGTCATCGGCGTACGCGGAAACCCTGGCTCGAGCACCACCAGGGACAGCGATTCCACGTAGGGCCGGACTGCACGCCCTGTCCCTTAGCCGGCGAAGGAGGGGCTCCAACGCCAAAGCATAAAGTAGGGGCGACAGTGGACAACCCTGTCGGACCGACCTAGACAGCGCCAGAACGCCCGACAACTTTCCGTTCACCTGTACCACAGCCGTCGGGGATTGATACAGGAGGCTAATCCAGCGGCGGAAGTTGGTTTCGAATCCAGCTGCCTGCAGGACAGCCGCCAGGTACCGATGGTCAACCCTATCAAATGCCTTGGACTGATCTAAATGGATCAGCGCGGCTTCGTCGTCGTCTTTTATCCCCTCTATGATCGTGCGTATCAGATGCAGGTTGCTCTGAATTGTTCGGCCCTTCACAGCACAAGTCTGCTCAGGTCCCAACAGAGACTCGGCAACTAATTGCAAACGATTTTGCAAGATCTTGGCCAAAATCTTTAACTCTGTGTTTAGCAGAGTTATGGGCCGGTAACCCTCTAGCTCCCTCCCCACATCCTTGCCTTTTCTCAACAGCGTGATCACACCCCTGGTGAACCGTTTGGGGATGGACCCCTGCCGGAACCAGTTGTTGAACACGACAGTCAAAATCGGGACAAAGATGTGCGACAGCCTCAAGTACAATTCATAGGGCAAACCATCGAGACCCGGCGATTTGCCTCTGCCGACCTTCTTCAGCGCCGCGTAGACTTCGCCCTCCGTAATCTCTCCCTCGCAGCTAGCTGCATCAGCCGGCAAAAGCCGGGGGAAGTCAGCCAAATAGCTGCGAAACTCCTCATCACGGAGACCAGGCTCCTTGGTAAACAGGATCTCGAAATGCCGCCGAAACGCCTCGCACATGTCGTCAGTCGACCGAAGAGTGTGTCCCTCCGGGTTGCGAACCTCTCGAATGTACCGGTCGCCTCCGCGGCGAATTTCTTCCTTGCGCAGTTCTGCGCCCATGTTCACAGCTTCGGAAGACATCTTGCTTAACTTATGTCTAACTACCTGGCCCATGTAACGATCGCTATTCGACCGGTCCACGGCCTCCTTAGCTATGGCTATCTCTAGGGGATCCCCACCAGCCACCGCCCGGGAGTAATTAGATCTAAGTGTCTTCACCTTGTCAGCCTTATCTAGTTTGAGCCGAATGCTGAACTGAGTGGTGAAAGACCTAATACTATCCTTAAGGTTATCCCACCACTTATTCCCGATGACTCCCCCAGTTAACGCCCGCTGCACTAAGTTAATTAGCTGGCGCCGGAAGTCCCGCCTGTCCAGTAAGGACACGTTGAACTTCCAGTAACCAGCCATTCTAACCCTATTTTCTAAATTTACCCGGGCACAAACGAGTTTGTGATCCGAGTAACCTAGCCAGTGGAACGTGGGACAATCTAAGAAATCTAGCTCGGCTTCACGAACTAACATTCTATCAAGGTAGCTAGCCACCTTGGTAGAAGGCCAACTATTAGCCCACGTCCACATTCTCCCGCCCTTGTGATCGGCCCGGTATCTATCGACAAGACCGAAGTCCTCGATAAGATCGACCAAGCTACGATCACGTTCCTTCCCTCTAGCTCCCCGCCCTCTATCCAACTTGGGGTTCAGGATGGCATTCCAGTCCCCCACTAAGACGAGTCGCTTGGAATCCACCAGGAAGGGCCCCAACCGCCGAAAAAACGAGACGCGCTCCTCCTGGTCGTTGGGCGCATAAACCGCAACCAGACGAAACGCATTGCTTTTCACTGCAATATCGGCCACGATCAGCCGGCCCTCGGCACCGACATGGACAAGATCCACCTTCGCGTCCAGGGTACGCTTGACCAGCAAAGACACTCCTCTGGCCAGCCGGTTCCCATATGCTGAATAGACGACAAAGTCGTTAGACAGCACACAGGCATCGACCTTGCAAACAAAGTGAGTCTCTTGGATCGCGGCGACATCCACGCCGAAGGACAAGAGGTCCCGAAGCAGGCGGGCAGCCTTACTCCGATCCCTAAGGCCCTTCACGTTCATACTGGCTAACTTAATTGACATCATTTAGACCTGTAAAGAGAAAGCAGAAAATTACTTCTGGTCACATACAGAGCGAAAATCTATGGGAGTAGGGACCCCGACGGATTGTCCAAGGTTGCCCGTGCCAATATCGGACGTAATTCGTCCGTCCTGGACAATGCCGCCGACGTCCGTAGGGAAGGTTAGCTTTACAGCCCTATATAAAGATGGGTGGAGGATGACGGGGACCCTCCCGGCACAGAAATGTGAAAGCCGCTGAAGATATTTTGTGCCCGTTTGGGCCATTTTTATGTTTGGAAAGGCCTCGACGGCACCCTGCACAAATTCCCAGGCTTTTGTTCTGCTACCCCCGGTATTTCTGATCAAAGTCAGTACTCCGGGGGCGCCTGGGAAATTGGCAGGGTCCTCGATGGACTTTCCATCAATATTTTTAAATTTGAAGAGAGGCCTTAGGAGGGCCTTCTTCTGAGAAGAAAGGTCCCTCTCTAAGGCCTGTCTGTCTATCTTGCAAATGTCTTGTTTGCAAAAAATGTTCTTTTTTTGTTTTTCCCTTTTTGGGGAGGATTTATCTGGATTCGGGGAGGGATTATCAACAGTAGGGGAGAAAGTTTCTGATTGGGTGGAGGGTGTGGGAGGTGTGGGGGAAGGAGAAGGTATATGCCTTACTGGGGAGGCAGACTGACTCCTCCCCTCGACAAAAACAGTTCTATTCGGAGATGTAGGGGCGGATTGGGTTTTGGGGGCAACCGTCACTCGTTCCACTCTGCCGCGTTCTGCTACCTCTGTTTTTCCTTTTTTCTGGGATACCTCCTCATCCTCCTCCCGTCCTCTCTTCAAAGAAGAGGAGCGTGGAGGAGGCATTTCCACATCCATTTCTTGTTTCTGCGTCTGCTCTTGCTGCTGCTGCTTTTGCTCTTGTTGTTGTTGTTGTTTCTGCATTTCTTTTTGTTGCTGTTTTTGCTCCTGCTTCTGTTGTTGCTGCTGTTGATTAGCCTCTTTACGTGGCTTCTTTTTTTCAGGGGATGGTGATTTCTCCTGTTGAGGAGGAGGAGAAGCAACTTTCTTCCCCCTCCTGACCACCTCCGTCCATTCACCACTTTTTGCCTCGGTCTTTTTCTCCTGGGTAACTGTTGTTTTTGACACCGGCGGTGTTTCCGGTGTCACCTGCGTTTCTTCCGGTTTCCTTGCCGGACACATTTTGAATGTGTGTCCGGCCAGTCCACACGCCCAGCAGTGCGGCCTCCTCCCTTCTACCACAACAAACAGCTTTCTGCCACGGCACAGCAAAATATCGGGGACCTTCAGAAAGTTCGGCCTATCCACCGCTATGCTGACGTTTATGTCTTCCGTGGCCACACCTGCCTTACTTGTTATCCTTGCGACCTCCTCCACCGCTCCAAATCGAGCAAAAAACGCTCCAATATGGTCGCAAGCAATGTCTACAGGCACTCCATGAATAATTATCTTTGTTTTTCGAGTACCCAGATACTCCGTCTGCATCTGGATACCCTTGGCCTCCAGGGTATTCCCGGCCAAATTCTTCGCTTCCGTCTCTGTGCTTAATAAAACATCCCACATAGCACGGGACCTTCTCGCCAGTACGCAGGGTACAATATTTAAGGCTTTCAAAGCCTCTTCCATGTTCTCCCTGCTTACACTGATGAATTTCCGTGTTTTGACATCGGATGTAAGCAGGGAGATCGTCCTTGGTGCGATAACATTCACCACCTCCGGGACCACTATCAACTCGTTATCGTTAATATAATTTTTATATTTCTCCTGCATTTGCAGGTAATAGTCGGCATCTTTCTTAATTGGTGCCTTCACCCATACCGTCGGTGAGGGAGCCACCGCGGGCACGGCATCAGAAGTTGAGGGCTGGGGAGACAAAGCCATAGCTTGACTTGCCCCCCCCTCACAAAATACAAAAATCCAACAAAAGTTCAAAACGCGCCACGAAGACAGAACAAAGACAGCAAAAAACAGGTACTCACAGTTAAACTTCGGGCAACAAAAACACGTAAATCCAACTTGCAATAAGTCAAAAAAATACAAAATGCTCTGTTTCGCACAACGGCTCGTCAGGGCAAAGGCAGATCATGTACTAACCAAATAAATACACACTACTAAGACTAACTCATTTGCAGAAAAGGTTGGATGGAAGGAAAAAAAAAAAAAAAACCTGGGAGGGGGGCTTTCTATAACTTTCGATATCCTAAGTAAGAAACTTCATTTTATGCATTCTACACTTGTTTAATATCTCAGTTCTAGAGTTAATAAGCCTATTAGCTGGTTCAAATTTAGCTATAGCTAGCTTCTCCTCATCACAAAGTTTGCAAAATTTATTATTCTTATTACTAATGGGGCACTTTTTTATTATTTCCCATTTCAGAATTGGGTCCTTTTTACTTTTGGCTTTTATTTCCCATACATATGTGGATAACGCCGTACTATGTTTATATCTAGCGTTTTTGAAAGAAGTTTTATGATTATAAAACCTACTTTTAAAATTATCGTGTGTGGATCCTATGTATGTCTTGGGGTTTTTGTCATTGTCGCTAACATAGACCTTAACTTTGTAGACTACACTTGTCTGATTACAATTACCCTCAATCGGGCAGTCCTTTTTAGCTCTACAATTACACTTATGCTCCTTAACTTTATTATTGCCGGAGGCCGGTGTATTCTCTTTTAGTTTACTTTTGTTGGTGTTATTAATGATTTTACCTATATTAGGCATACAGGAGTAACTCAACTTAATAGTATTTCTGTTAAATATCTGCTTAAGTCTATTATTTGAGTTGAAATGTCTATCTATTAAATTAAAAAACATTTTTCCTATCTTGGATCTGACTTCTTTATTATATGGGGGGTTGAACCATATAATTTTTCTTGATCTATTCTTACTGGCTTTTTTATTTAAACCTTGGTTCGAAAATTCTAACTTTTCTTGGTGCCCACTTTTTTTTAAGGCCATTTGAAAATTTTTTTTGTGTTTTTCAAAAACTTCCCTATTTGACGAGTTTGTAGACAATCTAACCTCTATACCTCTAGGAATACTTTGCAGAATATGTCTAGGGTGGTTAGACTTTTTATTAACGTAAATTGGGGCATAGTTTCTTTTGATGTATGGTGTTATTATCCCATTGGCAATGTTTAACGTTATGTCTAAGTAATTGACTATTTTCACGTTATGCTCTATTTCTATTTCAAGCTTATGGAACTTAAAAAACTTTTGTACTTCTTTTCTCATTTTGTCTCCTAATTTAGGCGTGCAGTTTTCTATCACTATCAATCCATCATCCCGGTACAGGCCGTGATTATGGAAATCTATTAAACCCCTTTCAAAAACAATTAAAGGACACTGTAAAAGAATGTAAAAATACCACTAAAGTTTACGTTAAAGGAGATAAAAATACTAATATGTACGCTTTGCCTAAGGAGCAATTCAAAAAAGAAGTTAAGAATTCGGTGATTAGGCATTATAGGAAAATAGCACCAGGTGTTATGGATAGTATAAATAGTGAGGCTACATCGTTAGTAGGCAAGTTTAACTTGCATAATAAGGTGGAAAAGATAGGATTGAAGAGCTGCTTTCTAACAGTTAAGGATCACAAAGATTCATTTCCAAACCATCCTGAGTTTAGACTTATAAATCCTACAAAAACAGAACTTGGTAGAATAAGTAAGGTTATAATTCAAAACATTTGTAGCAATCTACGTATGTATCTTAATATTAACCAGTGGAAATCCACTGGAGATTGTATCAATTGGTTTAAAGATATAAATCCCGATAAAAGATCTGCATTCATTAAATACGATATTAAGGAGTTCTATCCATCAATAACGGCTAAGTTGCTCTCAGAAGCGTTAGAATTAGCGAAAGAGTACAACGAAATAAAAAAGGAGGAACTAGAAATAATATGGCACTGCCGTAAAACGTTATTATGGTTCAATGATGAAATTTGGATAAAAAAGACTGATGCCCAAGGGTTTGATAACCCAATAGGGGCATATGATGGTGCGAAAGTGGCTGAACTGATAGGGTGCCTATTACTACACAAATTAAACCAAATAATAGATTTCCATAATCACGGCCTGTACCGGGATGATGGATTGATAGTGATAGAAAACTGCACGCCTAAATTAGGAGACAAAATGAGAAAAGAAGTACAAAAGTTTTTTAAGTTCCATAAGCTTGAAATAGAAATAGAGCATAACGTGAAAATAGTCAATTACTTAGACATAACGTTAAATATTGCCAATGGGATAATAACACCATACATCAAAAGAAACTATGCCCCAATTTACGTTAATAAAAAGTTTAACCACCCTAAACATATTCTGCAAAGTATTCCTAGAGGTATAGAGGTTAGATTGTCTACAAACTCGTCAAATAGGGAAGTTTTTGAAAAACACAAAAAAAATTTTCAAATGGCCTTAAAAAAAAGTGGGCACCAAGAAAAGTTAGAATTTTCGAACCAAGGTTTAAATAAAAAAGCCAGTAAGAATAGATCAAGAAAAATTATATGGTTCAACCCCCCATATAATAAAGAAGTCAGATCCAAGATAGGAAAAATGTTTTTTAATTTAATAGATAGACATTTCAACTCAAATAATAGACTTAAGCAGATATTTAACAGAAATACTATTAAGTTGAGTTACTCCTGTATGCCTAATATAGGTAAAATCATTAATAACACCAACAAAAGTAAACTAAAAGAGAATACACCGGCCTCCGGCAATAATAAAGTTAAGGAGCATAAGTGTAATTGTAGAGCTAAAAAGGACTGCCCGATTGAGGGTAATTGTAATCAGACAAGTGTAGTCTACAAAGTTAAGGTCTATGTTAGCGACAATGACAAAAACCCCAAGACATACATAGGATCCACACACGATAATTTTAAAAGTAGGTTTTATAATCATAAAACTTCTTTCAAAAACGCTAGATATAAACATAGTACGGCGTTATCCACATATGTATGGGAAATAAAAGCCAAAAGTAAAAAGGACCCAATTCTGAAATGGGAAATAATAAAAAAGTGCCCCATTAGTAATAAGAATAATAAATTTTGCAAACTTTGTGATGAGGAGAAGCTAGCTATAGCTAAATTTGAACCAGCTAATAGGCTTATTAACTCTAGAACTGAGATATTAAACAAGTGTAGAATGCATAAAATGAAGTTTCTTACTTAGGATATCGAAAGTTATAGAAAGCCCCCTCCCAGGTTTTTTTTTTTTTTTTTTCCTTCCATCCAACCTTTTCTGCAAATGAGTTAGTCTTAGTAGTGTGTATTTATTTGGTTAGTACATGATCTGCCTTTGCCCTGACGAGCCGTTGTTCGAAACAGAGCGCGCCTCGCATTTTGTATTTTTCTATTGCAAGTTGGATTTACGTGTTGCCCGAAGTTAATTGTGAGTACCTGTTTTTTGCTGTCTTTGTTCTGTCTTCGTCGCTCGTGTTGAACTTTTTGTGGATTTTTGTTTTTGTGAGGGGGGGCAAGTCAAGCTATGGCTTTGTCTCCCCAGCCCTCAACTTCTGACGCTGTGCCCACGGTGACTCCCTCACCAACAGTATGGGTAAAGGCACCAGTAAAAAAAGACCACAAATATTACCTGCAAATGCAGGAGAAATATAAAGAATTCATCACCGAAAATGAGTTAATAGTGGTCCCGGAAGTGGTGAATGTCATCGCACCAAGGACGATCTCCCTGCTGACATCTGATGTCAAAACACGAAAATTCATCAGTGTCAGCAGGGAGAACATGGAAGAGGCTTTGAAGGCCCTAAATATTGTACCCTGCGTACTGGCAAGAAGGTCCCGTGCTATGTGGGATGTCCTATTGAGCACGGAGACGGAAGCAAAGAATTTGGCCGGTAATGCCTTGGAGGCCGGGGGTATCCAGATGCAGACAGAGTATCTGGGTACCCGAAAGACAAAGATAATTGTTCATGGAGTGCCGGTGGACATTGATTGTGACCATATTGGAGCGTTTTTCGCTCGATTCGGAGCGGTTGAAGAGGTCGCAAGGATAACGAGCAAGGCCGGTGTGGCCACGGAAGATATATGTGTTAGCGTGGGTGTTGACCGCGAAAATTTTTTGAAGATACCAGACATTTTGCTCTGTAGAGGAAGAAAGTTGTTCGTGGTGGTGGAGGGAAGGAAGCCGCACTGCTGGGCGTGTGGTCTGGCCGGACACACATTCAAAATGTGTCCGGGAAGGAAACCGGAGGAAAACCAGGTGACACCGGCAACACCGTCGGTGCCAAAAACAACAGGTTCCCCGGATAAAAAACCCGATCCGAAAAGCGGGGAATGGACGGAGGTGGTTAGGAGGGGGAAGAAGGTTGCTTCCCCTCCTCCGCAACATGACAAGACCCCGTCTCCCGAGAAAAAAAAGCCTCGAGGGGAGGCAAAGCAGCAACAACATCAACAACAGCAAAAGCAACAACAACAAAGTCAACGGAGAGAGCAGCAGCAGCAACAACAGGAAGTAATGGAGGTGGAAATGCCTCCCCCCCGTTCCTTATCGTTGAAGAGAGGACGGGAGGAGGATGAGGAGGTGGCCCAAAAAAAGGGAAAGAAGGAAGTGCAGGAACGAGGCAGAGCGGAGAGGGTAAAGGAAATTACCAGAACCCAATCCGCCCCTACATCACCCACCAGAACTGTGTCTCTTGAGGGGAGGAGTAAGTCCACCTCCCCGATAAGAAAAATCTCTCCTTCCCCCACACCTCCCACACCCTCCACCCAATCAGAAACTTCCTCCCCTATAGATGATATTCCCTCCCCGATTCCATCCCCGAATCCTGAAAAACCCTCCCCGAAACGGGAAAAAAACAAAAAGAACATTTTTGCAAACATAGATGTTTGCAAAATAGACAGACAGGCCTTAGAGAGGGACCTTTCTTCTCAGAAGAAGGCCCTCCTAAGGCCTCTATTCAAATTTAAAAATATTGATGGAAGGTCCATCGAGGACCCTGCCAATTTCCCAGGCGCCCCCGGGGTACTGACTTTAATCAGAAATACCGGGGGTAGCAGAACAAAAGCCTGGGAATTTGTGCAGGGGGCCGTCGAGGCCTTTCCAAACATAAAAATGGCCCAAACGGGCACAAAATATCTTCAGCGGCTTTCACATTTCTGTGCCGGGAGGGTCCCCGTCATCCTCCACCCATCTTTATATAGGGCTGTAAAGCTAACCTTCCCTACGGACGTCGGCGGCATTGTCCAAGACGGACGAATTACGTCCGATATTGGTACAGGAAACCTTGGACAATCCGTCGGGGTCCCTACTCCCATAGATTTTCGCTCCGTATGTGACCAGAAGTAATTTTCTGCTTTCTCTTTTCAGGTCTAAACGATGTCAATTAAGTTAGCCAGTATGAACGTGAAGGGCCTTAGGGATCGGAGTAAGGCTGCCCGCCTGCTTCGGGACCTCTTGTCCTTCGGCGTGGATGTCGCCGCGATCCAAGAGACTCACTTTGTTTGCAAGGTCGATGCCTGTGTGCTGTCTAACGACTTTGTCGTCTATTCAGCATATGGGAACCGGCTGGCCAGAGGAGTGTCTTTGC
Source organism: Ascarosepion bandense (assembly GCA_037127315.1). Lineage (NCBI taxonomy): Eukaryota > Metazoa > Mollusca > Cephalopoda > Sepiida > Sepiidae > Ascarosepion > Ascarosepion bandense. The sequence continues at coordinate 184,099 of JBBBDQ010001539.1, forward strand.
TGGTCAAGCGTACCCTGGACGCGAAGGTGGACCTTGTCCATGTCGGTGCCGAGGGCCGGCTGATCGTGGCCGATATTGCAGTGAAAAGCAATGCGTTTCGTCTGGTTGCGGTTTATGCGCCCAACGACCAGGAGGAGCGCGTCTCGTTTTTTCGGCGGTTGGGGCCCTTCCTGGTGGATTCCAAGCGACTCGTCTTAGTGGGGGACTGGAATGCCATCCTGAACCCCAAGTTGGATAGAGGGCGGGGAGCTAGAGGGAAGGAACGTGATCGTAGCTTGGTCGATCTTATCGAGGACTTCGGTCTTGTCGATAGATACCGGGCCGATCACAAGGGCGGGAGAATGTGGACGTGGGCTAATAGTTGGCCTTCTACCAAGGTGGCTAGCTACCTTGATAGAATGTTAGTTCGTGAAGCCGAGCTAGATTTCTTAGATTGTCCCACGTTCCACTGGCTAGGTTACTCGGACCACAAACTCGTTTGTGCCCGGGTAAATTTAGAAAATAGGGTTAGAATGGCTGGTTACTGGAAGTTCAACGTGTCCTTACTGGACAGGCGGGACTTCCGGCGCCAGCTAATTAACTTAGTGCAGCGGGCGTTAACTGGGGGAGTCATCGGGAATAAGTGGTGGGATAACCTTAAGGATAGTATTAGGTCTTTCACCACTCAGTTCAGCATTCGGCTCAAACTAGATAAGGCTGACAAGGTGAAGACACTTAGATCTAATTACTCCCGGGCGGTGGCTGGTGGGGATCCCCTAGAGATAGCCATAGCTAAGGAGGCCGTGGACCGGTCGAATAGCGATCGTTACATGGGCCAGGTAGTTAGACATAAGTTAAGCAAGATGTCTTCCGAAGCTGTGAACATGGGCGCAGAACTGCGCAAGGAAGAAATTCGCCGCGGAGGCGACCGGTACATTCGAGAGGTTCGCAACCCGGAGGGACACACTCTTCGGTCGACTGACGACATGTGCGAGGCGTTTCGGCGGCATTTCGAGATCCTGTTTACCAAGGAGCCCGGTCTCCGTGATGAGGAGTTTCGCAGCTATTTGGCTGACTTCCCCCGGCTTTTGCCGGCTGATGCAGCTAGCTGCGAGGGAGAGATTACGGAGGGCGAAGTCTACGCGGCGCTGAAGAAGGTCGGCAGTGGCAAATCGCCGGGTCTCGATGGTTTGCCCTATGAATTGTACTTGAGGCTGTCGCACATCTTTGTCCCGATTTTGACTGTCGTGTTCAACAACTGGTTCCGGCAGGGGTCCATCCCCAAACGGTTCACCAGGGGTGTGATCACGCTGTTGAGAAAAGGCAAGGGTGTGGGGAGGGAGCTAGAGGGTTACCGGCCCATAACTCTGCTAAACACAGAGTTAAAGATTTTGGCCAAGATCTTGCAAAATCGTTTGCAATTAGTTGCCGAGTCTCTGTTGGGACCTGAGCAGACTTGTGCTGTGAAGGGCCGAACAATTCAGAGCAACCTGCATCTGATACGCACGATCATAGAGGGGATAAAAGACGACGACGAAGCCGCGCTGATCCATTTAGATCAGTCCAAGGCATTTGATAGGGTTGACCATCGGTATCTGGCGGCTGTCCTGCAGGCAGCTGGATTCGAAACCAACTTCCGCCGCTGGATTAGCCTCCTGTATCAATCCCCGACGGCTGTGGTACAGGTGAACGGAAAGTTGTCGGGCGTTCTGGCGCTGTCTAGGTCGGTCCGACAGGGTTGTCCACTGTCGCCCCTACTTTATGCTTTGGCGTTGGAGCCCCTCCTTCGCCGGCTAAGGGACAGGGCGTGCAGTCCGGCCCTACGTGGAATCGCTGTCCCTGGTGGTGCTCGAGCCAGGGTTTCCGCGTACGCCGATGACGTCACTACTTTCGTGTCCTCCCGCAGGGACATCGAGGTGGTACAGAAGGCGCTTGAACGGTACGAACAGGTGACAGGGGCCAAGATTAACCGCAACAAGTCGTCCGGCTTGCGGTTAGGCGCCTGGAAGGGTCTGACCCTCCCGGGGCCCTTCGACTGGACGGACGGCCCGGTCTGCATTCTTGGAGTGTGGTTCGGGCCCGACCTACAGTTGGAGAAAAATTGGTCTGAAGTACTGGCAAAGGTAGGCGCGTCGGCCAAGATTTGGCGCCGAAGGAATTTGTCCTTAAAGGGTATGGCTGAGGCGTGTGCTACATACGTCTTTCCCATTATCCTTTACCAGTTGTCAGTACTTCCACTTTGTAAACGGCATAAGAAGGCGATCGAGCGTTTGCTATTCTCCATTTTATGGAGAGGACGCAAACACTATGTCGACAAACGTGTCTGTTACCAACGTCCGTGTCATGGGGGCCTGGGAATGCCATACCTGATGGGCCATAAGGTTGCGTCAAGGTTGGTTTTTCTCAGGCGAGCGATTTCCGAAGACTCATTGCTTAGGGGGATAGTGAGGGACATGTTCCCTAGACTTACTATCACTCCCCCCATCTTGAGGCGGTGCCGTAAGCCTCGAGAGCGATCGAGTTTTCTCCTCGAATGTCTGGCGGCCCTGCGGGCCATTCCACGGTCCAGTGACCTTTCACGGCCTAGGAGAGTCTTCTATCGTGGGTTAGTGGAGGGCGTCGCAAAGGATTCACTACGTGATGTGCTGCGCTTGTCGGAGGACGAGTTTCGCTCGTTCTGGTCTTGGGCGCCAGGGAGTGATTATCTCAACAACTCTGAGTTTTCGCTCACCTGGCGATTAGCTCGGAATCGCTTGCCTCTCAATGACATGGCCTTCATATGGGGCCTGGCGGATTTGCCAGATTGTGAACGCTGCAACCTTGGCTTGGAAGAAACGGCTTCGCACGCCTTCTACCATTGTTCGCGGGTTCGCCCTCTATGGGACCGGGTCGGCGAGTTGACTGCTCGTATCGAGCCGCGAGAGCTTGTGCTCATTGATCGTGCATTCGCCTGTGATAATGTGTCGCCCCCGTTCTCTGGGATGAAGCGTATGGTGTTTCTGTCGCTGCTAGCCACGGCTCGAATGGTGATTTGGACGACGCGAATTGGAGGAAGTCTTGCGAGGTCGGCGCCTTTCACATCAGGATCTGATCTGTTATTTTGAGCATCAGCTCAAAATAAAGATTAGAACTGATTGGAAACGTTTGACTTCGACAGACTTTAGCAAAAGGTGGGTAAATGTGGCGAGCCTGGTTCGCTTGAACGGGGCTAATCTTGATTTTCTCTTTTAGATCTGCTGGTTACATCGGGGTGGATTCCTCTGGAACCCTCCCCTGGTTAAGCTAGTTCTCTCTTGTGTACCTAGTTAAAGTGAATGAATGTGTTCCTAGCCTGTACCCGGCTTTCTCTTTTGTTATGATCCATGTCGAGATTCCCAACCTCCCCAGTTTGTTTTGGTCTCCGTTTATCTCGGCTGGTTCAGCCTTTTATTGTCCCATTCCGCTAATTTTTTACCCCCCTCTCCACTCCCTTAGCGAGTGTGCTTCTTGATTTCGCCGGTTGGCGGAATACAGCGGCCACTCTGTTTTCTGGGATGGACGGTTCTTACTAACATTGATTATTATTTTCGTTAAGAAAAAAATTTTGTTGTATTTTTAGTTTATTTTTGGGTTCATCCCCCTCCCATCATTTCATTTTTCATGAAATATTTTACATTATATTGTATATATTATATTGTACATAAATACATTTTTATTGTCATGGGTTAATTTCCCCACTTTTTAGGTGTCCCTTGTAAGTTTCTGGCATTGTGGTGTAAGAAGGATTGGGAGTAGATGGATGGGTTCTTTTGGTGACTGTGCAAATTGTAACGAGTGAATGGGTCGTGATAGTGTTTAGCTAGGTATAGGATAGTTTAAGTGAGAACCAACCTCTCCCCCTCCCCTTTTAGGCCTTGTGCCATAATTTTGTAAATTTTATACAAAATAAATTCAGCCCTGACGAGCCGTTGTTCGAAACGGGGCGCGCCTCGCGTTTTTGGCTTGTTACAGGTTGAATTTGCGTGTTGCCCGAGGTTAGTTGTGAGTACCTGTTTTTTTGCTGTCTTTGTTTTCTTTTGTCTTCGTCGCGCTGTTTGGACTTTTTTGTGGATTTTTTGTGTTTTGTGAGGGGGGGCGGGTCGGGCTGTGGCTTTGTCTCCCCGGCCCTCAACTTCTGGTGCCGTGCCTGCGGTGGCTCCCTCACCGACGGTATGGGTGGGGGCGCCCGTTGGCAGGGGTGCCAGGTGCTACTCGCAAATGCGGGAAGGGTGCCAGGACTACATGGGGGACAGCGAATTGGTGGCAGTGCCAGGGGTGGTGAATGTGGTGGCGGGGAGGACGGTCTCTCTGCTGACAGCCGATGAAAGGGCGCGAGGATTTGTTGCTGTCAGTGGGGAGAGCATGGAGGAGGCCTTGGGGGCCCTGGACGTTGTACCTTGCGTGCTGGCGGGGGGGTCCCGTGCAATGTGGGACATCTTGCTGGGCTCGGAGGGCGAGGCGAAGGATCTGGCGGGAAATGTATTGACTGCGAAGGGTATCCGGTTTCAAGCCGAGTGCCTTGGTGCGGGAAGGGAACCAAGGTCACCGGTGCGTGGCGTGCCGGTGGACGTTTCCTGTGACCATGTCGGGGCGTTTTTTGCGGCTTTCGGTGCGGTGGAGGAGGTGGCACGTATAAAGAGTAAGGCCGGTGTGGCCACGGAAGATATATGTGTTAGTGTGGTGGTTGACCGCGAAAATTTTTTGAAGGTCCCAGACATTTTGCTCTGTAGAGGAAGAAAATTGTTTGTGGTAGTGGAAGGAAGGAAGCCGCACTGCTGGGCGTGTGGTCTGGCCGGACACACATTTAAAATGTGTCCGGCAAGGAAACCAGAAGAAACACCGGTGACACCGGCAACACCGCCAGTGTCAAAAACACAAGTTCCTGGTGGAAAAAAGGCCGGAACTACTGAGTGGACGGAAGTGGTGAGGAAGGGAAAGAAGGTTTCTTCCCCTCCTCCACAAACTGAGAAGCCTCCGTCGCCAGTCAAAGAAAAGACCAAACAACAGAAGCAGCAACAACCAAAGCAACAAAAGCAGCCACAAGAAATACACCAGCAACATGAACAAGAACAAGATGAAACCAAGATGGAGTGTGGAGAAATGCTTCCCCCTCGTTCATCATCTTTGAAGAGAGCCAGAGAAGAGGAGGAGGTGTGTGTCCCTAAAAAGGGTAAAAAAGAAGAACGTGGCAGGGCAGAACGGGTCATGGTTGCCGCCAGGGCCCAATCCGCCCCTTCATCACCAACTAAAAAGACTCCCCTAAAAGGGAGGTGTCATTCTACCTCCCCAGTAAGGTGTAAATCGTTACCTTCTCCCACACCATCTTCCCAACTAGTAACTCCTTCCCCACAAACATCTTCCCTATCTAAAACGCCCCCTGAGCAGTCTGAATATCCCTCCACCCCATTGGAAACATCCTCCCAACACTCCCCTAGCAATAGCCAATCCACCCCCAATGAGAAGAAAAAGAAGAGGACAAATCCTTTTAAAAGGGAAGACATTTGTCAAATTGACAGGTCGGCAGTAGAGAGGGACCTTTCCACTCAGAAGAAGGCCCTCCTAAGGCCACTATTTAAATTGTCCTCAATAGATGGAAAGGCCATCGAAGACCCCAAAAATTTTCCTAATGCCCCCGGAGTTATGACCCTCATAAGAAATAACGGGGGAAATCGCAAAGTGTGGGATTTTCTACAGGGGGCCGTTGGAAGCTTTTCCTAATATAACAATGGCCCAGATTGGCACCAAATACCTTCAGAAACTTTCCAATTTTTGTGCGGGGAGGGTCCCTGTCATCCTCCATCCTTCTTTGTATAGGGCAATAAAACTAACGTTCCCTACGGACGTCGGCGGCATTGTCCTGGACGGACGAATTACGTCCGATATTGGCACCGGATCTCTAGGACAATCCGTCGGGGTCCCTGTTGCCACAGATTTTCGCCCTGTATGTGACCAGAAGTAATTTTCTGCTTTCTCTTTACAGGTCTAAATGATGTCAATTAAGTTAGCCAGTATGAACGTGAAGGGCCTTAGGGATCGGAGTAAGGCTGCCCGCCTGCTTCGGGACCTCTTGTCCTTCGGCGTGGATGTCGCCTGCGATCCAAGAGACTCACTTTGTTTGCAAGGTCGATGCTTGTGTGCTGTCTAACGACTTTGTCGTCTATTCAGCATATGGGAACCGGCTGGCCAGAGGAGTGTCTTTGCTGGTCAAGCGTACCCTGGACGCGAAGGTGGATCTTGTCCATGTCGGTGCCGAGGGCCGGCTGATCGTGGCCGATATTGCAGTGAAAAGCAATGCGTTTCGTCTGGTTGCGGTTTATGCGCCCAACGACCAGGAGGAGCGCGTCTCGTTTTTTCGGCGGTTGGAGCCCTTCCTGGTGGATTCCAAGCGACTCGTCTTAGTGGGGGACTGGAATGCCATCCTGGAACCCCAAGTTGGATAGAGGGCGGGGAGCTAGAGGGGAAGGAACGTGATCGTAGCTTGGTCGATCTCATCGAGGACTTCGGTCTAGTCGATAGATACCGGGCCGATCACAAGGGCGGGAGAATGTGGACGTGGGCTAATAGTTGGCCTTCTACCAAGGTGGCTAGCTACCTTGATAGAATGTTAGTTCGTGAAGCCGAACTAGATTTCTTAGATTGTCCCACGTTCCACTGGCTAGGTTACTCGGACCACAAACTCGTTTGTGCCCGGGTAAATTTAGAAAATAGGGTTAGAATGGCTGGTTACTGGAAGTTCAACGTGTCCTTACTGGACAGGCGGGACTTCCGGCGCCAGCTAATTAACTTAGTGCAGCGGGCGTTAACTGGGGGAGTCATCGGGAATAAGTGGTGGGATAACCTTAAGGATAGTATTAGGTCTTTCACCACTCAGTTCAGCATTCGGCTCAAACTAGATAAGGCTGACAAGGTGAAGACACTTAGAGCTAACTACTCCCGGGCGGTGGCTGGTGGGGATCCCCTAGAGATAGCCATAGCTAAGGAGGCCGTGGACCGGTCGAATAGCGATCGTTACATGGGCCAGGTAGTTAGACATAAGTTAAGCAAGATGTCTTCCGAAGCTGTGAATATGGGCGCAGAACTGCGCAAGGAAGAAATTCGCCGCGGAGGCGACCGGTACATTCGAGAGGTTCGCAACCCGGAGGGACACACTCTGCGGTCGACTGACGACATGTGCGAGGCGTTTCGGCGGCATTTCGAGATCCTGTTTACCAAGGAGCCCGGTCTCCGTGATGAGGAGTTTCGCAGCTATTTGGCTGACTTCCCCCGGCTTTTGCCGGCTGATGCAGCTAGCTGCGAGGGAGAGATTACGGAGGGCGAAGTCTACGCGGCGCTGAAGAAGGTCGGCAGTGGCAAATCGCCGGGTCTCGATGGTTTGCCCTATGAATTGTACTTGAGGCTGTCGCACATCTTTGTCCCGATTTTGACTGTCGTGTTCAACAACTGGTTCCGGCAGGGGTCCATCCCCAAACGGTTCACCAGGGGTGTGATCACGCTGTTGAGAAAAGGCAAGGGTGTGGGGAGGGAGCTAGAGGGTTACCGGCCCATAACTCTGCTAAACACAGAGTTAAAGATTTTGGCCAAGATCTTGCAAAATCGTTTGCAATTAGTTGCCGAGTCTCTGTTGGGACCTGAGCAGACTTGTGCTGTGAAGGGCCGAACAATTCAGAGCAACCTGCATCTGATACGCACGATCATAGAGGGGATAAAAGACGACGACGAAGCCGCGCTGATCCATTTAGATCAGTCCAAGGCATTTGATAGGGTTGACCATCGGTATCTGGCGGCTGTCCTGCAGGCAGCTGGATTCGAAACCAACTTCCGCCGCTGGATTAGCCTCCTGTATCAATCCCCGACGGCTGTGGTACAGGTGAACGGAAAGTTGTCGGGCGTTCTGGCGCTGTCTAGGTCGGTCCGACAGGGTTGTCCACTGTCGCCCCTACTTTATGCTTTGGCGTTGGAGCCCCTCCTTCGCCGGCTAAGGGACAGGGCGTGCAGTCCGGCCCTACGTGGAATCGCTGTCCCTGGTGGTGCTCGAGCCAGGGTTTCCGCGTACGCCGATGACGTCACTACTTTCGTGTCCTCCCGCAGGGACATCGAGGTGGTACAGAAGGCGCTTGAACGGTACGAACAGGTGACAGGGGCCAAGATTAACCGCAACAAGTCGTCCGGCTTGCGGTTAGGCGCCTGGAAGGGTCTGACCCTCCCGGGGCCCTTCGACTGGACGGACGGCCCGGTCTGCATTCTTGGAGTGTGGTTCGGGCCCGACCTACAGTTGGAGAAAAATTGGTCTGAAGTACTGGCAAAGGTAGGCGCGTCGGCCAAGATTTGGCGCCGAAGGAGGTTGTCCTTAAAGGGTATGGCTGAGGCGTGTGCTACATACGTCTTTCCCATCATCCTTTACCAGTTGTCAGTACTTCCACTTTGTAAACGGCATAAGAAGGCGATCGAGCGTTTGCTATTCTCCATTTTATGGAGAGGACGCAAACACTATGTCGACAAACGTGTCTGTTACCAACGTCCGTGTCATGGGGGCCTGGGAATGCCATACCTGATGGGCCATAAGGTTGCGTCGAGGTTGGTTTTTCTCAGGCGAGCGATTTCCGAAGACTCATTGCTTAGGGGGATAGTGAGGGACATGTTCCCTAGACTTACTATCACTCCCCCCATCTTGAGGCGGTGCCGTAAGCCTCGAGAGCGATCGAGTTTTCTCCTCGAATGTCTGGCGGCCCTGCGGGCCATTCCACGGTCCAGTGACCTTTCACGGCCTAGGAGAGTCTTCTATCGTGGGTTAGTGGAGGGCGTCGCAAAGGATTCACTACGTGATGTGCTGCGCTTGTCGGAGGACGAGTTTCGCTCGTTCTGGTCTTGGGCGCCAGGGAGTGATTATCTCAACAACTCTGAGTTTTCGCTCACCTGGCGATTAGCTCGGAATCGCTTGCCTCTCAATGACATGGCCTTCATATGGGGCCTGGCGGATTTGCCAGATTGTGAACGCTGCAACCTTGGCTTGGAAGAAACGGCTTCGCACGCCTTCTACCATTGTTCGCGGGTTCGCCCTCTATGGGACCGGGTCGGCGAGTTGACTGCTCGTATCGAGCCGCGAGAGCTTGTGCTCATTGATCGTGCATTCGCCTGTGATAATGTGTCGCCCCCGTTCTCTGGGATGAAGCGTATGGTGTTTCTGTCGCTGCTAGCCACGGCTCGAATGGTGATTTGGACGACGCGATTGGAGGAAGTCTTGCGAGGTCAGCGTCTTTCACATCAGGATCTGATCTGTTATTTTGAGCATCAGCTCAAAATAAAGATTAGAACTGATTGGAAACGTTTGACTTCGACAGACTTTAGCAAAAGGTGGGTAAATGTGGCGAGCCTGGTTCGTTTGAACGGGGCTAATCTTGATTTTCTCTTTTAGATCTGCTGGTTACATCGGGGTGGATTCCTCTGGAACCCTCCCCTGGTTAAGCTAGTTCTCTCTTGTGTACCTAGTTAAAGTGAATGAATGTGTTCCTAGCCTGTACCCGGCTTTTTCTTTTGTTATAATCCATGCCGAGATTCCCAACCTCCCCAGTTTGTTTTGGTCTCTTTTTATCTCGGCTGGTTCAGCCTTTTATTGTCCCTTTCCGCTAATTTTTTACCCCCCTCCCCACTCCCTTAGCGAGTGTGCTTCTTGATTTCGCCATTGGGCGGAATACAGCGGCCACTCTTTTTTCTGGGATGGTCGGTTCTTACTAACATTGATTATTATTTTAGTTCAAAATTTGTTGTATTTTTAGTTTATTTTTGGGTTCATCCCCCTCCCATCATTTCATTTTTCATTAAATATTTTACATTATATTGTATATATTATATTGTATATAAATACATTTTTATTGTCACGGGTTAATTTCCCCACTTTTTAGGTGTCCCTTGTAAGTTTCTGGCATTGTGGTGTACGAAGGATTGGGAGTAGATGGATGGGTTCTTTTGGTGACTGTGCAAATTGTAACGAGTGAATGGGTCGTGATAGTGTTTAGCTAGGTATAGGATAGTTTAGTGAGAACCAACCTCTCCCCCTCCCCTTTTAGGCCTTGTGCCATAATTTTGTAAATTTTACAAAATAAATAGTGCCCTGACGAGCCGTTGTTCGAAACGGGGCGCGCCTCGCGTTTTTGGCTTGTTACAGGTTGAATTTGCGTGTTGCCCGAGGTTAGTTGTGAGTACCTGTTTTTTTGCTGTCTTTGTTTTCTTTTGTCTTCGTCGCGCTGTTTGGACTTTTTTGTGGATTTTTTGTGTTTTGTGAGGGGGGGCGGGTCGGGCTGTGGCTTTGTCTCCCCGGCCCTCAACTTCTGGTGCCGTGCCTGCGGTGGCTCCCTCACCGACGGTATGGGTGGGGGCGCCCGTTGGCAGGGGTGCCAGGTGCTACTCGCAAATGCGGGAAGGGTGCCAGGACTACATGGGGGACAGCGAATTGGTGGCAGTGCCAGGGGTGGTGAATGTGGTGGCGGGGAGGACGGTCTCTCTGCTGACAGCCGATGAAAGGGCGCGAGGATTTGTTGCTGTCAGTGGGGAGAGCATGGAGGAGGCCTTGGGGGCCCTGGACGTTGTACCTTGCGTGCTGGCGGGGGGGTCCCGTGCAATGTGGGACATCTTGCTGGGCTCGGAGGGCGAGGCGAAGGATCTGGCGGGAAATGTATTGACTGCGAAGGGTATCCGGTTTCAAGCCGAGTGCCTTGGTGCGGGAAGGGAACCAAGGTCACCGGTGCGTGGCGTGCCGGTGGACGTTTCCTGTGACCATGTCGGGGCGTTTTTTGCGGCTTTCGGTGCGGTGGAGGAGGTGGCACGTATAAAGAGTAAGGCCGGTGTGGCCACGGAAGGATATTAATGTTTGTTAGTGTGGTGGTTGACCGCGAAAATTTTTTGAAGGTCCCAGACATTTTGCTCTGTAGAGGAAGAAAATTGTTTGTGGTAGTGGAAGGAAGGAAGCCGCACTGCTGGGCGTGTGGTCTGGCCGGACACACATTTAAAATGTGTCCGGCAAGGAAACCAGAAGAAACACCGGTGACACCGGCAACACCGCCAGTGTCAAAAACCACCAAGTTCCTGGTGGAAAAAAGGCCGGAACTACTGAGTGGACGGAAGTGGTGAGGAAGGGAAAGAAGGTTTCTTCCCCTCCTCCACAAACTGAGAAGCCTCCGTCGCCAGTCAAAGAAAAGACCAAACAACAGAAGCAGCAACAACCAAAGCAACAAAAGCAGCCACAAGAAATACACCAGCAACATGAACAAGAACAAGATGAAACCAAGATGGAGTGTGGAGAAATGCTTCCCCCTCGTTCATCATCTTTGAAGAGAGCCAGAGAAGAGGAGGAGGTGTGTGTCCCTAAAAAGGGTAAAAAAGAAGAACGTGGCAGGGCAGAACGGGTCATGGTTGCCGCCAGGGCCCAATCCGCCCCTTCATCACCAACTAAAAAGACTCCCCTAAAAGGGAGGTGTCATTCTACCTCCCCAGTAAGGTGTAAATCGTTACCTTCTCCCACACCATCTTCCCAACTAGTAACTCCTTCCCCACAAACATCTTCCCTATCTAAAACGCCCCCTGAGCAGTCTGAATATCCCTCCACCCCATTGGAAACATCCTCCCAACACTCCCCTAGCAATAGCCAATCCACCCCCAATGAGAAGAAAAAGAAGAGGACAAATCCTTTTAAAAGGGAAGACATTTGTCAAATTGACAGGTCGGCAGTAGAGAGGGACCTTTCCACTCAGAAGAAGGCCCTCCTAAGGCCACTATTTAAATTGTCCTCAATAGATGGAAAGGCCATCGAAGACCCCAAAAATTTTCCTAATGCCCCCGGAGTTATGACCCTCATAAGAAATAACGGGGGAAATCGCAAAGTGTGGGATTTTCTACAGGGGGCCGTGGAAGCTTTTCCTAATATAACAATGGCCCAGATTGGCACCAAATACCTTCAGAAACTTTCCAATTTTTGTGCGGGGAGGGTCCCTGTCATCCTCCATCCTTCTTTGTATAGGGCAATAAAACTAACGTTCCCTACGGACGTCGGCGGCATTGTCCTGGACGGACGAATTACGTCCGATATTGGCACCGGATCTCTAGGACAATCCGTCGGGGTCCCTGTTGCCACAGATTTTCGCCCTGTATGTGACCAGAAGTAATTTTCTGCTTTCTCTTTACAGGTCTAAATGATGTCAATTAAGTTAGCCAGTATGAACGTGAAGGGCCTTAGGGATCGGAGTAAGGCTGCCCGCCTGCTTCGGGACCTCTTGTCCTTCGGCGTGGATGTCGCCTGCGATCCAAGAGACTCACTTTGTTTGCAAGGTCGATGCTTGTGTGCTGTCTAACGACTTTGTCGTCTATTCAGCATATGGGAACCGGCTGGCCAGAGGAGTGTCTTTGCTGGTCAAGCGTACCCTGGACGCGAAGGTGGATCTTGTCCATGTCGGTGCCGAGGGCCGGCTGATCGTGGCCGATATTGCAGTGAAAAGCAATGCGTTTCGTCTGGTTGCGGTTTATGCGCCCAACGACCAGGAGGAGCGCGTCTCGTTTTTTCGGCGGTTGGAGCCCTTCCTGGTGGATTCCAAGCGACTCGTCTTAGTGGGGGACTGGAATGCCATCCTGAACCCCAAGTTGGATAGAGGGCGGGGAGCTAGAGGGAAGGAACGTGATCGTAGCTTGGTCGATCTCATCGAGGACTTCGGTCTAGTCGATAGATACCGGGCCGATCACAAGGGCGGGAGAATGTGGACGTGGGCTAATAGTTGGCCTTCTACCAAGGTGGCTAGCTACCTTGATAGAATGTTAGTTCGTGAAGCCGAACTAGATTTCTTAGATTGTCCCACGTTCCACTGGCTAGGTTACTCGGACCACAAACTCGTTTGTGCCCGGGTAAATTTAGAAAATAGGGTTAGAATGGCTGGTTACTGGAAGTTCAACGTGTCCTTACTGGACAGGCGGGACTTCCGGCGCCAGCTAATTAACTTAGTGCAGCGGGCGTTAACTGGGGGAGTCATCGGGAATAAGTGGTGGGATAACCTTAAGGATAGTATTAGGTCTTTCACCACTCAGTTCAGCATTCGGCTCAAACTAGATAAGGCTGACAAGGTGAAGACACTTAGAGCTAACTACTCCCGGGCGGTGGCTGGTGGGGATCCCCTAGAGATAGCCATAGCTAAGGAGGCCGTGGACCGGTCGAATAGCGATCGTTACATGGGCCAGGTAGTTAGACATAAGTTAAGCAAGATGTCTTCCGAAGCTGTGAATATGGGCGCAGAACTGCGCAAGGAAGAAATTCGCCGCGGAGGCGACCGGTACATTCGAGAGGTTCGCAACCCGGAGGGACACACTCTGCGGTCGACTGACGACATGTGCGAGGCGTTTCGGCGGCATTTCGAGATCCTGTTTACCAAGGAGCCCGGTCTCCGTGATGAGGAGTTTCGCAGCTATTTGGCTGACTTCCCCCGGCTTTTGCCGGCTGATGCAGCTAGCTGCGAGGGAGAGATTACGGAGGGCGAAGTCTACGCGGCGCTGAAGAAGGTCGGCAGTGGCAAATCGCCGGGTCTCGATGGTTTGCCCTATGAATTGTACTTGAGGCTGTCGCACATCTTTGTCCCGATTTTGACTGTCGTGTTCAACAACTGGTTCCGGCAGGGGTCCATCCCCAAACGGTTCACCAGGGGTGTGATCACGCTGTTGAGAAAAGGCAAGGGTGTGGGGAGGGAGCTAGAGGGTTACCGGCCCATAACTCTGCTAAACACAGAGTTAAAGATTTTGGCCAAGATCTTGCAAAATCGTTTGCAATTAGTTGCCGAGTCTCTGTTGGGACCTGAGCAGACTTGTGCTGTGAAGGGCCGAACAATTCAGAGCAACCTGCATCTGATACGCACGATCATAGAGGGGATAAAAGACGACGACGAAGCCGCGCTGATCCATTTAGATCAGTCCAAGGCATTTGATAGGGTTGACCATCGGTATCTGGCGGCTGTCCTGCAGGCAGCTGGATTCGAAACCAACTTCCGCCGCTGGATTAGCCTCCTGTATCAATCCCCGACGGCTGTGGTACAGGTGAACGGAAAGTTGTCGGGCGTTCTGGCGCTGTCTAGGTCGGTCCGACAGGGTTGTCCACTGTCGCCCCTACTTTATGCTTTGGCGTTGGAGCCCCTCCTTCGCCGGCTAAGGGACAGGGCGTGCAGTCCGGCCCTACGGGGAATCGCTGTCCCTGGTGGTGCTCGAGCCAGGGTTTCCGCGTACGCCGATGACGTCACTACTTTCGTGTCCTCCCGCAGGGACATCGAGGTGGTACAGAAGGCGCTTGAACGGTACGAACAGGTGACAGGGGCCAAGATTAACCGCAACAAGTCGTCCGGCTTGCGGTTAGGCGCCTGGAAGGGTCTGACCCTCCCGGGGCCCTTCGACTGGACGGACGGCCCGGTCTGCATTCTTGGAGTGTGGTTCGGGCCCGGACCTACAGTTGGAGAAAAATTGGTCTGAAGTACTGGCAAAGGTAGGCGCGTCGGCCAAGATTTGGCGCCGAAGGAGGTTGTCCTTAAAGGGTATGGCTGAGGCGTGTGCTACATACGTCTTTCCCATCATCCTTTACCAGTTGTCAGTACTTCCACTTTGTAAACGGCATAAGAAGGCGATCGAGCGTTTGCTATTCTCCATTTTATGGAGAGGACGCAAACACTATGTCGACAAACGTGTCTGTTACCAACGTCCGTGTCATGGGGGCCTGGGAATGCCATACCTGATGGGCCATAAGGTTGCGTCGAGGTTGGTTTTTCTCAGGCGAGCGATTTCCGAAGACTCATTGCTTAGGGGGATAGTGAGGGACATGTTCCCTAGACTTACTATCACTCCCCCCATCTTGAGGCGGTGCCGTAAGCCTCGAGAGCGATCGAGTTTTCTCCTCGAATGTCTGGCGGCCCTGCGGGCCATTCCACGGTCCAGTGACCTTTCACGGCCTAGGAGAGTCTTCTATCGTGGGTTAGTGGAGGGCGTCGCAAAGGATTCACTACGTGATGTGCTGCGCTTGTCGGAGGACGAGTTTCGCTCGTTCTGGTCTTGGGCGCCAGGGAGTGATTATCTCAACAACTCTGAGTTTTCGCTCACCTGGCGATTAGCTCGGAATCGCTTGCCTCTCAATGACATGGCCTTCATATGGGGCCTGGCGGATTTGCCAGATTGTGAACGCTGCAACCTTGGCTTGGAAGAAACGGCTTCGCACGCCTTCTACCATTGTTCGCGGGTTCGCCCTCTATGGGACCGGGTCGGCGAGTTGACTGCTCGTATCGAGCCGCGAGAGCTTGTGCTCATTGATCGTGCATTCGCCTGTGATAATGTGTCGCCCCCGTTCTCTGGGATGAAGCGTATGGTGTTTCTGTCGCTGCTAGCCACGGCTCGAATGGTGATTTGGACGACGCGATTGGAGGAAGTCTTGCGAGGTCAGCGTCTTTCACATCAGGATCTGATCTGTTATTTTGAGCATCAGCTCAAAATAAAGATTAGAACTGATTGGAAACGTTTGACTTCGACAGACTTTAGCAAAAGGTGGGTAAATGTGGCGAGCCTGGTTCGTTTGAACGGGGCTAATCTTGATTTTCTCTTTTAGATCTGCTGGTTACATCGGGGTGGATTCCTCTGGAACCCTCCCCTGGTTAAGCTAGTTCTCTCTTGTGTACCTAGTTAAAGTGAATGAATGTGTTCCTAGCCTGTACCCGGCTTTCTCTTTTGTTATAATCCATGCCGAGATTCCCAACCTCCCCAGTTTGTTTTGGTCTCTTTTTATCTCGGCTGGTTCAGCCTTTTATTGTCCCTTTCCGCTAATTTTTTACCCCCCTCCCCACTCCCTTAGCGAGTGTGCTTCTTGATTTCGCCATTGGGCGGAATACAGCGGCCACTCTTTTTTCTGGGATGGTCGGTTCTTACTAACATTGATTATTATTTTAGTTCAAAATTTGTTGTATTTTTAGTTTATTTTTGGGTTCATCCCCCTCCCATCATTTCATTTTTCATTAAATATTTTACATTATATTGTATATATTATATTGTATATAAATACATTTTTATTGTCACGGGTTAATTTCCCCACTTTTTAGGTGTCCCTTGTAAGTTTCTGGCATTGTGGTGTACGAAGGATTGGGAGTAGATGGATGGGTTCTTTTGGTGACTGTGCAAATTGTAACGAGTGAATGGGTCGTGATAGTGTTTAGCTAGGTATAGGATAGTTAAGTGAGAACCAACCTCTCCCCCTCCCCTTTTAGGCCTTGTGCCATAATTTTGTAAATTTTACAAAATAAATAGTGCCCTGACGAGCCGTTGTGCGAAACCGCGGTCGGTCTTGGCGATCTTGCTTTTTTGTTAGTATATATATATATATATATATATATATATATATTGTTTTTCTTTAATCCGAAGTGGAAGAGTAGGAAGGTAAATTCAAAAAACCTGATCCTCATCAATATTAAAAAATTTTAATATTAAAAAGTGATGCAGGCAGAGAGCTCAATGTATTAAGAATCTTCGCCATTTGGAAAAACAATGTCGCTGACGTGATATAGAGATCTTATGTCGAAATGTACATCCGACACTTTTGAATTTTGAAAATTTTCTCTAATATATATATATATATATATATATATATACACATACAAATATGAATATATATGCATACGTATATATATATATATATATATATATATATATATGCATATATATACATACATGGCTATATATATGTATGAATATAGAATATACATACGTATATATATATATATATATACGTATGTATGTATATGCATACAAACATATATATACTCAGAAAAATCTAAGTAATCTGTCTGTGTTGCTCTACTTTCGTATTGAGCGCTTTAGTGTTAGGGTTTGTGTCTTGGTTTTTTCTTTCCTACGAGTATTTGACTTTTGTTCATGTACTTCGTTTGTTTCTTTTTTTACTTCCCCTCCTTTTCCATCCGATTTCGTTCTCGGTGGGTTTTTCAAGACGACCTTAATATAGTATAACAATTGCTAATATTAGCATTATCATTTTTATTACTATTAATATTGTTAATATTATTATTGTTATTATATATATATATATATATAAACATATATTTAGTGTATAGAGGCAGCAGATAATTTTCTAAACATCTATTGTTAAATATAAGAGAACATGAATGTCTATTATGTTTAATCAGGAGCTGTTCTAAACATCGTATTTTGACTTTAATTTCAGGTGATAATAAAGACAAATTGGCCACGATTTGAATATATTTTATAATGCTGTTTTTGAAGCTTTCGGCTCACCTGGCATTAAAGTCAAAATACGATGCTTAGAACGGCTCATGATTAAACATGATAGACATTCATTGTCTGTTATGTTTAACCATATATATTTAGAAAAAAAAAATATACACACACACACACACATATATATATATATATATATATCAGCATGCGGTGTGGATATAGAAGAAACCAAAGGAGTATCCTGTACATACAGTGGTAGGATAACTCTCTAAGCGAGCTTAAAATATATATGTATATAAATACATAGAGAGCAAATATATGAAAAATGAAGGCAGACACGTTACTTCATGGTAAATCGGACGTATGGACCTATTTCAGGCGAACCATCATCAGCTTCGTCGTTATTGCACAAAAGATTCGTGTAAAATCTTTTGTACAATAAAAACGGAAGCTGATGATGGTTCACCTGAAATAGGCCTATACTTCCAATTTACCATGAAATAACGTTTCTACCTTAGACAGACGTACAGACGTACAGATGTACAGACAGACGTACATACGTATATACGTACAGACAGACAGACGTACATATGTACAGACGTACATACGTACAGAAAGAAAGACGTACATACGTACAGACGTACATGCGTACAGACAGACAGACGTACATACGTACAGACAGACAGACGTACATACGTACAGACGTACAGACGTACAGACATACAGACGTACATACGTGCATACGTACAGACAGACGTACATCCGTACAGACAGACAGACGTACATACGTACAGACGTACATACGTACAGACATACAGACGTGCATACGTACAGACGTACATACGTGCATACGTACAGACAGACGTACATACGTACAGACAGACATACGTACATACGTACAGACAGACAGACAGACAGACAGACAGACGTACAGACAGACATACGTACATACGTATATATATACATATTTTTTTATATAATCATTTCATCCCGAGTAAGGCAGTACTGCCACTGGTGAGCAGGGGGTTACATAAGAGGAGAGTGATGAGAAAGAGGAATAAGTTACTGGGGTTACAGAGAATGGATAAGAGAAAGATGAGAACACTGGTGTGAAGAGAGCTGCATGAGAGTAGAATGGAAAGGGAGAAGAACATGGTACAAGGGTTGTCAGGGAAAGGATGCGAGTCAAGGAGATAAGAGATGGCAATTGGCCTTGCATTTAAATTCTTGGAGATTGTAGCTGTCAGGGAGGCAGG
Organism: Ascarosepion bandense; assembly: GCA_037127315.1. Classification (NCBI taxonomy): domain Eukaryota; kingdom Metazoa; phylum Mollusca; class Cephalopoda; order Sepiida; family Sepiidae; genus Ascarosepion; species Ascarosepion bandense. Next base: position 202,596 of record JBBBDQ010001539.1, read on the forward strand.
TATACGGAAGAGAATTCCACAGGCGAGAAAAGAAACTGAGAGATTAGAAGTTTTGGTTACATTCGATTGGTGTCACTGTAAAACTGTGGGACCTAACTGCTAGTCTAGTAACTTGATTAAATTCATACTGAGAGGGCACCAGGGAACTAAGCTCATTGGAGCAGAAGCCGTGAAAGTATTTGTACAAGAGACCATATTACATCGTTGAGAATGTGACTGTAGTTGATCGACCAAGTCGGGATCGATTACATTGCAGATTCTCTGCCGGATTTTGTCAAGAACCCGATCAGATGTGACAGCACTATTCAATGGACGAGCGGATGGTCGATGTATATATGTTCAAAATAGATTCAGACGAGAAAAACTTCTCGGACTTACACAGTGAACCGACCTTCTTAGCAACAGATTCACTTATGGATTCAATTTAGTCATTCCACTTGAGGTCGGCTGAGAGAGTTAGACCGACGAGGCGCAGTGTTTTGCTTTCAGAGATAACATGCTGATAGGGAGTAGTATCGATTGTCTATGGTGGTTAAAGGATAGCAGCTCCGTTTTGGAAGCATTAAAACTTACGAGCCATTTCTTATCCTTAGTCCATCACTGATTTGAGGTCCTTTTCAAGCTCAGCAGCGAGGTTTGCTTTGTCAGCCTCCGCAGGTTTCTCATCGAGGCGGGAGTAAATGGTGGTGCCGTCAGCGTAGATGCCTGTTTGGGATCTGATTACACCAGGGAGATAGTTGATAAGTATCAGAAAAAGCGTAAGACATAGAAAAGAGATTTGAGAGACACCCGCGTTTGTATGATAGTATCTAGAAGCATGCCCGTTCAATACTACCTTCATTATGTGATTTGAAAGAAACGACTGGATTAGATCAAACAAGCATCCAGTTATACCATAGCCTTGTAGCTTGCGTAGAAGGACAGCATGTCAGACTCTGTCAAATGCTTTGGATATATCTAGAGTAAGCGCTCGAGCTTTGCCGTTCTTATAGAGGGCCTTCTATATATACCCTGTGAAGGTCGTTAAACCTGGTAGACCTGATGAAGTGGAAGCCATGCTGCTTATCGGAGAAGAGGCTGTGAGATGCTGAGTTACTTCAGCATTGATAATAGCCTCGAAAACGTTTCGAAAAATCGGTAGGAGACTGATAGTGCGATAATTAGAGGGATCCGAGGGTTCTCCAGATTTCTCAAATACAAGAACCACATCAGGAAGGAAAACAGGAGCAGGGAAGCACTATAGAGGATATAGGGGTGTTCAGGAGCACATTAATTCAGGACAATGACAGAGATTCCTTCACCACCGCTCATCTTATGGGGGTCAAACTTTGAAATTATGTTAAAGACCAGCAAGGGGGTAATGTGGACATCACTCTGTTGAGTTTCAGTTTTAAGTGGAATGTAATGTGGGGATACCCCAGACAAATAAAATGTTGAGATGGTGGAGAATCTACGAGCAAAGCATTCGGCCTTGTCTGCTGAATATGTGAGGACCTCAAACTTATTGATTAAAGTGGAGATTGAGGGCTTGCTGTTGTGTAGCACGTTTTTACAGGGCCATCAGAACTTGCGGAATGCTATACGCTGCTTCATTCTGTCAGCAAACAACAGTTTAACATCATTCAGGATTCTCTTGCACTCATTACGAGCAGTGGCAAAAAGACGCATATTATGGTCAGACACGTGGCTCCGATAAAGCCGGAAGAAGTGATTCCTGTGGCTAATAATGGCCGAGTAAACAGCGGAGAACCAGATGGATGAATGAGGTTTAAGTCGTAACTTTCTGAATTAAATAAAAGCATTGATGCTAGCTTTAACCAAAGAGGAGATATGAGATGCAGTTTTAAACGGGAAGACTAAAAACTTTGTTCCAAGTGACGTCACCCAGGAAACTCTTTGGTAGCAGTAAGATATTCTGCTGGTCAGAGGTTCCTGGAGAGATATTAACGGAAACTTGTTATGTCGCCAAGTATAAATGAATAACTCAACAACAGAATCAGAATATAAGCTGTATTCCGCGGAAAGACGGTTAGTATGTACAGAAGTGATTAGTAATATTTACAATAGAAAGATACAAGAGTCCAATCCGTCGTAAGACGTGTGTATACGTGATTACTTCCGGTACGCCACCGGAAGTGTGACTAACTCTTCACTGACTCGCACTGACTCTTCAGTAACTCATTAGAGACTCTCAAGTGACTCTCTACGACTCATTATTTAGTCGTCTCTCCCAGTAAGGGTAACATATGACACATGGTGAGTTTATATCTGGGCTTTCCGGGCTATATGGCCCGGCCAAAAAATGTCAGTCTATTTTTGCCCAGTCGTGCTTCTACCCTTCGGCGGAACCACGACTGGGTTATTGCTCTCTGCTCGGAAGCAGAGAGCGCCCTCTACCCGAAGGCAGAGGGCTGACAGTGTCGTAGAGTCGTCAGTCTAGTGACTCTCTACGACATTATTTAGCTGTCCCTCCCAGTAAGGGCAACATATGACACATGGTCAGTTTATATCTGGGCTTTCCGGGGTATATGGCCCGGTCAAAAAATGTCTGTCTATTATTCCCCAGTCGTGCTTCTACCCTTCGGCGGAACCAGGACTGGGTTAATGCTCTCTGCTCAGAAGCAGAGAGCGCCCTCTACCCGAAGGCAGAGAGCTGACAGTGTCGTAGAGTCGTCAGTCTAGTGACTCTCTACGACCCTCTTGTAGAGAATCCACCATTGCTATATATAGCAATGGGAACAGTCCATTTGTAGTCAAATAGGAACGGCGCCCTAACAAAACTACAGCATGATCAGAGTTGGCAAGAGGGCAAAGCTGCATGACATGGCAAGATTCAGGGATAGAAGTGAAACAGAGGTTTAGCAGTGAGTCGGATCCATTAGGGTTGTTAGAGAAGTGCGTAGGGAAATCCACAACTTGCGTAAGGGATTGAGTGACTGAAAAGTTCATTGTACTGATACCCGCAAGATCCGTGCCAGCGTATTTCCAGCCACTTGGCGTGGTGGGCATTAAAGTCTCCAAATACAAATATATGAGCGAACGAATGAGAGGAAATAGTCTTATCTATGTTGTTCGAGAAGCTATCCAGTGTGACGGCCGTCTAGCAATCCATAGTGGTGTGTTTGAAAGGACTGACGAAAGCCATATAATATGTAAAAACAACATTTATTTCACATATAAATGCAGCCTTGTGAAAACTCTTTTCTAGTACACTGCTAGCGGCCGTTAACTAAAGCCAGTGTCTAGTAGCAAGGAGAAAAACTATCGTGTGACCATCCTCATTGCCGTCCGGAGCTGAAAAGGTCGTTTTAGGCATTTGGCCTGAGAACAATGATTGTGTATTCCTACGCCGGATGTATAAGAGATCGGTCAACATTTTAAATAGTATAGGGAAAGAAAGGGTACTAATTTGTCTAGCGATATTATCTTAAGTGGTAACAAAGCCACTGGTAATGGAATATTGGGTTGGCTTTGCTGAGAAACGAACCTGCTGATTTTACAAAATGGGATCAGGTGGCAACAAGAATTTAGGCCTATTTTTTAGGGGTAATTTGGCGGCAGCCACATCCAGTACGGAACAGTCAGGAGTGTCTTAGAGGAAGTAAAGATAGCTAACCAAGCTTAGGAGAGAGAGAGAGAGAGAGAGAGAGAGAGAGAGAGAGAGAGAGAGAGAGAGAGAGACATACGTAGGAAAAATATGAAGATTCAAGAGAAAACATTCTATCTAGAGAGAGATTTTCGCTGACATAAATGACAATTCCATGCATTTGAAGAGGGGGAAGGTAACCAGGGATATAGAAATAGGAGGAAGGAATAGAAGGGTCAAGGTTAGTTGCACAGAGAGCTAAGATGTCAGGAGAATTTATGTGGAGGAATTATTTAACGTTGCAAGACATGGTACGAATACCACAGATGTTCGAAAAATTAATGTTAACAGGTTTCAGTCAGTTTTGTTTAGCTGGTTTAATTTTAATTCTTACTTTGTTTAATGTCATATTTAGTGGTGTTTTCATAAGGTGAAGCCTAGAGTAGTAATATCAGTCGGTCGTTAAATGCAACTTGTGTAGGAAGGAAACTGGCACAGAGAGCAGCATAATGTGACCTCAGGGTTGCCCACCGAAAGCACTTGCAGGGACATCCATCCATCCACAACATGGCACTACATGAAACCTCGATGTTATTCACCTGTTGATCAAAACAGCCTCTCAAGACGTTACGCAAAAGTTCGAGACCCTTACTACCAGTCGGAACCAACAACCAGGAAACTGCCAACCTGGTACCCTCAGAATGTTGCCACTATGCACATACATTACAAAAAGCTTGCAAAAGCACAACTATTAAGATCTAAGGAGAGAAAAGAAACCGGAACCCCTTCCTAAACAGGAAATAAGAGATAAACCTCTACTCCTGTTCAAAAGAAGAGGGATGAGTATGAACCAGGCGATAGTAGGTTCTATCTACTCCAATTTAAATTTAAAAAAAATACTAAGTTTTAATTTAGGTAAAGTCAGGAGATCCCATAATAGTCATCAAAGGAAAATAAAAAAAAGCCAAACTTTGCTACCAGGACGAATAAAAGAGCGAATTAAAATCTTAACTGACACATTTATATTTTAAAATTTATTAAACGCTTTATGCAAGAAAAAAAATAATTTTTGAAAACGTTCACAAAAATAGTCAATCAATCTTACGAGAGACGAAATCTATTGCCATCAGAATATTAACCAAGTTGAGTGAAACTTCAAATTCATCATGGTGAATTCTATTTCACTTTTAATGAGTTGTCATCAATACGGTTGGCGGGTACCTTCATTGACCATAACACATTATATCGAAAATATAAATGAGAGAGTGAGATAGAGGGAGGGTATCAGAAAGCAAAAACTACCCTTCCTCTCCTGACTCACATAAGCATGGACCAAGCGAGTCTCCTGTCATTGAGCCAATAGCTAAATCCACTGCTAAGAAGGTTGGGCCACTGTGTCGGGCCAGGATGTTTTTTCCGCCTGAATTCATCCTGTATATACACAAATCAACCATTCGTCCGTGCATGGAGGACTGTTGTCATATATGGTCAGGCGCCCCTGTTGTTCATCTCAGTGTTCTTGACAGGCTCCAAAGAAGAATCAGTAATTTCATAGGTACCGACATGGCGGCTCGACTCCAGCCACTTCCCTACCGACGTGATATGGCTTCCGCTGTCTGTTCTATAAATACTTTCATGGCTTCTGCTCCAACGAACTTAAGTCACTGGTGCCCCTGCAACCAGACTGGCAACTGGGTCTCACTCATTCACAGTTAGATCTACCAAATGCAGACGACAATTCTACTCCTTCAGCTTCTTTTCTCGCACTTCCCGCCTGTGGAAATTGCTTCCATATTCTTGCTTTCCTGACGGCTACAACCTCCAGGAATTTAAATGCAATGTCAATATACATCTCTTAACCACTTGACTCTAGTTCGTCTTCACCACCGTGTATATCCATTTCTTTCTCTCCACCTTTGCAACTGTCATCACACCTGTATTCCCATCCTTCCCTTGGTCCTTTCTAACTGGTTCATCTTTCTCTTCACTCTCTTCAACCTAATCTTTTTACTCTTATGTAGCCTCTTGCACATCAGTGGCGTTACCGCCTTGCTCGGAGTGATACGATTAAAAAAAAAATCAAAATTCAGATTTCTCCAACTTCAAAGGAAAAATAAATTAGCCTTTGCTGCAAGACTGACTAAAATAGCTAAGTGAAATCTTAACCGAGAGAAAAATATATTTTAACATTTATAAAATGCTTTATGCAACTAAAAAGAATTAAAATAAAAGTTCAGAAATATATATATATATATATATATATGTACAAATACATATATTATATATAGACATTATATACGCATACATATAAATATACATACATGTAAACATATATATATATATATATATATATATATATATATATATATGGGGAAATATATGCATATATACATATATATACATATATGAACACACACACATATATATATATACACACATATATATAAATATACGAAAAAATATATATATGTACATATATGCACATATTCACATATTTATACGTATATAGATTAAATATATATGTATATTTATAACTATATATACGTATATACACATATATACGTATATATACATATGTATACACATACAGAATTATATATAAATACGTATATATGCTCATATATATAGACATGCATACATATATACGCACATACGTATATGTCTGTATATATACACACACATTCGAAAATATATAACTATAATCACATACTTTTATTGGCATATACGTATATATTTATATATATATATACATATATATATATATTTGTATACATAGTTATATATATATATATATATATATATATACATATATGTGTACGTACGTATATATATATATATATATATATATATATATATATTATATATATGTGTGTGTGTACATGCGTTTATATATATACATATACATATATCTATACTCATGTATATGTATATATATACATATATATATACATATATATATTTATATATACTTATACATATACGTATGTCGGTGTATATATGTACGTATATATTTATGTCTATATATACGCATTTATGAATGTATATATATATATATATATATATATATATATAAATATATATATTTATGTATGTATCTATGTATATGTGTCTTTGTGTATATTTATGACATTTTAAGAAATCTCCAAGAAATGGATTGACTGCAATATATTTTTAATTCAATTCTTTAACCTTCTTTAACCTTTAAATCTTTAATCTGGTGGCCTAGGGGTAGATTAGCCGACTGACGCCAATTCGTTTGGGTTTCGATCCTGGGTTAGGAAGTGACCGGAGTCTAAGCCGTACTCATGAGCTGTACTACAGCGAGACGGATCTATCTCAGGATGACTATAGTATGTATATATATATATATATATATATATATTGATACACACACACATGCATATATATTAAAGAAATAAAAAAAATCTGTAGATTATTGTTACAAATTAGGAAATAGTATTTGCAACAATAAGCTACGCACTTTTATGTCTTCAATTAAATTTTGTACATATAAAAACATTTTCAAATATATATATATATTTATATATAAAATATATAAAATTCGATATTTAAATTTATATTATTTAATATTAATTAGGATCGGCTTTTTGGAATTTACCTATTTGATCATTCTTTTGGATTTAAAATATAAAAAAATTATATATATATATATATATATATATATATATATATGGTGTGTGTATGTGTGTTTAGAAATGATGGTGTCACTTTTATGTTGCGTCAGTGAAACGCAGGTGGATTTGATAAATGTGTTTTAGTTGCATTTTTCATCAAAGTTGGGCTTAGTATTATTTAATTATTTTTTATATATTAGTAGATGAGCAGCCATGCGTTCGGTTTTCTTGCAATGTATGTGTAGTCCTTTCTTGTCACTCTCCTCAGCTACCTTCTGTAGGAGGTCTTGTATTTTCCTTTCTGTGTCTGCTATCAGCACTGTATCATCTGCGCACCTTAGGTTGTGGCCTCCGATGACAAATCCAGGCATAACTTTTAGGGTCCTCAAAAAAAAAAAAAATGTTGGACAATATCATCAAAGATGAAGGAAAAACTTGAAGCAACAGAAATGTAGTTCTACAGAAGGATGTTGCGAATAGCATGTGAGCAATGATGAGGTTTTCGAAAGGATGGAAGCGGAAAGGAAATTAATACTGAGCATCAGGAAGAGAGAGCTGAAGTTCCTGGGACATGCAATGAGGAAAGAGGGCTTGGAGAATCTGATACTAACAGGCCAGATATAGGGGGAAAAGAGACAGGGGAAACCAACGGATAGCATATATGAAAGATCTAATCAGGTGGATGATGGAAACAAGGGTTGCTACCAGGGATAGGGAGACGTGGAAAGCCATGATCGCTTACGTCCTGAAAGGACAGGGCACATAGAAGAAAAAGATATATGACAACTGTTCATGAATTATAATGAGGATATAAAGTGGGGATCAAATCTATATTATAATCAATATATAAACTGATCCCTCATTTTGTGGCCATGCTAGTTTCTATTAATTTATTATCTAGATTTATGGGTTTCATTTAGTGGATGGCAGAGCGGGGTTTGTGTGGTGTAACAGGAGAAAGCGTGCTAAGAGCCACCAAGGATAGGGAGACGTGGAAAGACATAATCGCTTACGTCCTGAAGAGACAGGGGACATAGAAGAAAAAGAAGATGAGCAACACGTGTCACTGGACTGTTGTCCTGAGACTTTTCGCATCAAAACCAAATTTACTCTCACAACCTGGTATGTCAGGAATAACTGTAAAAAGCCGGCGTATTTCAAGCAGGAGATGAGTAGCTTGAATATGTAGGGATTAAATAAAAACACGAAATAAAATAAAAAAAAACACTAAATAAATTAAAAATACAAAATAAAATAAAAGTACGAAATAAAATAAACATAAAAATCTCCCAGGAGTCCTCTGACAGGAAAGACAATTGACGCATGCGCAAAAAGAAAGGCCTCCTGTTGCCAAAAATAAACTCGAGCTCTTTCTTTGTTGGACTTTGGATGGTAAAGACGTGCCAAACTGTTCGGGAAGGAATTTCCCCAACAAGAGGTCGTTGGAACCAACAATAAAATCAGTGTCCAAACTGTCCCTCTAGTGTCTCTGTATCTTTCCTTTTCTCTTTGCCTATTTATTTCAGCGGCGAAAGCCATTCAACAAGTTTTGGATGTTTAGGCGAAAGAACCAACCCAGCAGTATGAGTCATAACATACCATAAATATCAATATTCTGGGAGTGTATAAAACTAGATGCGCAAACAATAGAGATTTCGTCAGTGGTAAACACAAGGTAATATTCGCGGGCGTCACAAATAGGGAAAAGGGAGTTAGCTTGGTGCTGAACAGAGACGTAACGAACTGTGTTAGGTTGCTGTGAGAAAACTGAAAGACTTCCCTGGTCAAACTGAAAGGAAAGTCCTCCAACATTGCGGTTATAATAGTGTATGCACCGACAGCACAAAACACTGGGGCGGAAACAGAATCTTTCTACTCTACACTGGATAGCGCAAAGCCTCAGTGTAAATCGTAAGAAGTTAGAATTATCATGAGAGACCTGAATGCCAACGTAAGTAAGAAGAGGGAAGCGGTATCAGTTCGCAACTTCGTATTAGAAAACTGCAAAGATCGAGGAGAAAAATCGGTCTAATGACGCACAGCGAATGACCAGGTAATAACCAACAAATGGTTTCAAGAATACTTAAGACGACCATAGACATGGAGAGTCCCAGGAGATAACACAAAAATCCAAATTGATTACATAACTATAAACAGGACACTTAGGAATGCAGTTGTTCATTGTGAAACTTATCCAAGTGCCCACTGTGTAAGCGACTACCTCTCGCTTATATGCAGACTGAAGATGAAACTGCGGAAAATGACGAAGCCTAGTGAGGCACCCAGACACTCATGAATGACCTCAAACAGTAGGGAAAGTATAAGGATAAAGTGAAAAAAATATACGAGGGACAAATTGGAAACGGAACTCAAATTGAGACACATTAAAAGAAGCATTAGAGACATCGGCCAACGACATCGTTCCAAAGGTAAACAGACGTAGAAGGAAAAATGAGTGAATTGCAGATTGGATTCTGGATATAATAAAAAGAGGCAGAAAACAATTCAAATACATGGAACAGAATACAGAAAACTACAGAAGGAAATAAGGAACAAAAATAGCAAAATACTGAACTTGATATTGAACAGAGACATGAAGAATTGCGCCTTAGGGTACTGCCAGTTATCTAAAAAAGAGTAAAATATCTAGGCTCTTCAACATTGCGGTTATAATAGTGTATGCACCGGCAGCACAAAACACTGAGGCGGAAATAGAATCTTTTTACTCTACACTGGATAGCGCCAAGCCTCAGTGTAAATCGCAAGAAGTTAGAATTATCATGGGAAACCTGAATGCCAAAGTCGGTAAGAAGAGGGAAGGGGTAACAATTGGCGACTTTGGATTAGGAATCCACAATGACCGAGCGAAAAAAAAATAGGTCTAATGGTGCACAGCAAACGACTAGGTAATAAATAACATCTGGTTTCTAGAACAGCTAAGGCGATTGTGAACATGGAGAAGCCCAGAAGGTGACACAAAAAAAACAAAAATAAAACAAACTGATTATATATCAATAAACAGGAGATTCAGGAATGCAGTTGCTCATTGTGAAATTTATACAAGTGACGACTGTGGAAGTGACTACCTCACGGTTATTTGTAAACTAAGGGTGAAACTGCGGTGAATAGAGGTGCCTATTGCAGCACCAAGGCTGCAATACATCACACTCGTGAATGACCTCAACCAGCAGGAAAAGTATCTTTAAAAGAAGCATTAGTGACATCGGCTAACGGCATCATCCCAAAGGAAAACAGATATAGATGAAAAAATTACTGGATCACAAATGAAATGCTCGACATGATGCAAAGGAGACAGAAAACAATGCCAAGAAAATGGACGGAATACAGGAAACTACACAAAGAAACAAGAAGCAAATGCAGGAGGGAAATAGTAGAATGGTTCAACGACAAATGCGCAGAAATAGGGAAATTGAGCACGAAAAATAAACATGCATAAAAAATAAGGGACCCACCAGGACAAAAAAACATGCTCTTCAACGTGATGTATAAAATCCAAGGTTGGAACTCTCATATTAGAGAATGAGGAAATATTTCAACGGTGGGAAGAATACATAGGAAATCTTTTTCATGAAAAGGGAGAGCAACCGACAATACTGACAGCTCGGAAATTATTAAAATCCGAAGTGGAAGTTGCACTGGCCGAACTGAATAGAAACTGGACCAGAGGGCATCGTAATGGAGATGTTGCCAACCTTAGATGACTTCGGCGTAGACAAAAATCACAGAAATTATAAATGAAATCTAAAACAGCGGCGAAATCTTGAACGACCTAAGCAGATCGATTTTCATAGCACTGCCTACGAAGCTAGGTACAAATGAATGTGAACTCCACCGAAGAAATCAGGTTAATGCGCATGTAACTCAACATCCGAATTCTGATGTATAGAGCGTGCAGTAGAAACAGATCGGAAATGGTACAAGAACAGTGAAGATTCAGTCAAAGACACTGGAACAAGGAACATAGTCGCAGAAATTGTCTGACAGCCATGACTTAGTTCTTTTGCTTATGAAGCATGGTCTATCGCCAGGCGTCGAGTCTTCTAGAAGCCGCCCTCTTGCACCAAGGCGACATTAACTCGTCAAGGCACTTGATCTAGGCCTTTGTTTTAAGTCTGAGGCCCTAGGGGAAGATGAAGAATAACGTCGCTACCACTAGTGATCACTTTAAACACCTTCGTAATCACCATTAAACTCACCCAACTCTTTTCAAATGCTCTGCATTGTCTCCAGATTGACACTCTGAAATGGTTCGTATTAGAGCTTCCGATGAGAATTCTAAACAGTGCAGCAGTCTGTCTCCAAATAAGAGCAGCCCAAAATGCCAATTACAGGTGCGGAGGAATACTAAAATCAAGCAGGTGCAAAAATTTAAATACCTGGGAAGTCTTCTAAAAGAAAACGAAAAATGCGACACAGAGCACTATAGTCTTAACCACTGACGTACGCATCACCATAATTTGAACTAATTTCCCCCAACCGTCCATATATCAAGTTCACTTAGATCTTGTTTTGAAGAAAGAAAAAAAAATGACAAATAAAATCAAGCTGAAATAGATAGATACATCGATAATGAACTGACATAGATAGATAGATAGATAGATAGATAGATAGATAGATAGATAATGAACTGACATAGATAGATAGATAGATAGATAGATAGATAGATAGATAATGAATTGATAGATAGATAGATAGATAGATAGATAGATAGATAGATAGATAGATAGATAGATAGATAGATAATGAACTGACATAGATAGATAGATAGATAGATAGATAGATAGATAGATAGATAGATAGATAGATAGATAGATAGAACTGACATAGATAGATAGATAGATAGATAGATAGATAGATAGATAGATAGATAGTGAACTGACATAGATAGATAGATAGATAGATAGATAGATAGATAGATAGATAGATAGATAGATAGATAGATAGTGAACTGACATAGATAGATAGATAGATAGATAGATAGATAGATAGATAGATAGATAGATAATGAATTGACATAGATAGATAGATAGATAGATAGATAGATAGATAGATAGATAGATAGATAGATAGACAGATAGTGAACTGACATAGATAGATAGATAGATAGATAATGAACTGACATAGATAGATAGATAGATAGATAGATAGATAGATAGATAGATAGATAATGAACTGACATAGAGGATAGATAGATAGATAGATAGATAGATAGATAGATAATGAACTGACATAGATAGATAGATAGATAGATAGATAGATAGATAGATAGTAAGACATAGATAGATAGATAGATAGATAGATAGATAGATAGATAGATAGATAGATAGATAGATAGATAGTGAACTGACATAGATAGATAGATAGATAGATAGATAGATAATGAACTGACATAGATAGATAGATAGATAGATAATGAACTGACATAGATAGATAGATAGATAGATAGATAGATAGATAGATAATGAACTGACATAGATAGATAGATAGATAGATAGATAGATAGATAGATAGATAGGTGAATCAGACATAGATAGATAGATAGATAGATAATGAACTGACATAGATAGATAGATAGATAGATAGATAGATAGATAGATAATGAACTGACATAGATAGATAGATAGATAGATAGATAGATAGATAGATAATGAACTGACATAGATAGATAGATAGATAGATAGATAGATAGATAGATAATGAACGAATATAGATAGATAGATAGATAGATAGATAGATAGATAATGAACTGACATAGATAGATAGATAGATAGATAGATAGATAGATAGATAGATAGATAGATAGATAGATAGATAGATAGATAGATAACCAGTGAAGCATTTCTCACAATGAAGACGAAAAACATGTGGATATTAGTATCTCTTTTGTCCTCAGTTTCTCTTTCTCTAGCTGACAGGTCCCCACTCCTCGTTGTTCGCCAATCAGAACAGCTTATCTCGTTCATTTCCTGCCCACATCGTTTTCATATTTCCGATCAGAGTATGAATGTCTGCAGACAGAAAATGTTTTCGCTGGGTGCTTAAGGGAGTGTCCGTGTTTGGAATGAAACTTACCGACCTCTTATTCGAGGTTTAAGGAAGCGGCTCCTTGGATCCGCTCCAGTCTGATTGGCTGACGCCCAAGCATATATAATGACGTATCTGCGAAGACGACTTCGTCGGCCAAATTGCTCAGCATGATAAGGCTATGGATGAAGATATAGGTAAAGAAAAGGCCAGAGAGAGAGAGAGAGAGAGAGAGAGTGAGAGAGAGAGAGAGAGTGAGAGTGTGTGTGTTGCGGTGAAAAAGGAAAGAGAAGGGGTAACTTTTGAGAGAAGGTGGGAGTTTATTGTAAATTTCAAGTAAAACGATTGCAAGGATAGAGAAAAGAGAATAATGCAAAGGAGAAGAAAAAAGTAGGAGGTGGAGGGTGTGAAAGAAAGGAAAATGAATAATAAAGAAAAATGTGTAAAATAACACACAATGGCAGAAATGAAAGCGGAAAGATGACAGACCGAAGAGAAAAAAAGAGAAGAAAAAGAAGGAGAAAACAGACAAAAATGAAAAAAAAAGAAAGACAGACAGAACGGAAAGTGGGAAGACAGAAAAGGAAAAAGAAAGCAAACTAAAAAGTAAGAAGGAAGGAAGGAAGGAAGGAAGGAAGGAAGGAAGGAAAAGGAAGAAAAAGAACTTACTGAGGAAAGAAAGAGAAAAGAAAAGTGAAACGGAAGGAAAGAAAGAAAAGAGTTAAGAAGGAAAGAAGTAAAAAGGAATGAGTGTTGGAAGGAAGGAAGGAAGGAAGGAAGGAAGGAAGGAAGGAAGGAAGGAAGGAAGGAATATATATATATATATAAAGGAAAGAAGGATATAGAGAAATCACAAAGAAGGAAAGACGAAAGGAAGTAACGATAAAAGAAAGGAAGATAAGAAAGAAGGAAAAAGAAGAGAACAAGTAAGGAAAAGATGGAAGGAAGGAAGGAAAGTAGACAGAATGAGAAGGAAAAATGAGAGACAAAGAAAACTAGGAAAAGTTATGAACGAAAGAAAGAAAGAAAAAAGAAAAAAGAAAGAAAGAAAGAAAGAACGGAAGGTACAACAAAGGAAGAATATGGACTTCAAAGAAAGAAAGAAAGAAAGAAAAGAAGCAAGGAAGGAAGGAAGGAAGGAAGGAAGGAAGGAAGGAAGGAAGGAAGGAAACTGAGCCTTAAAATCTTGAAATACGTATTTGATCTGATTAGAAAATTTGCTGGTCGAATCCAAATGCACTAAGAATTCGGATGCTGATTGTCTAGGTAGGAAAAACAGGATATTCTCCCTTGGCGTAGCATAGTCTTTCTAGATCCTTTTGATTTTATGCTCTATAAAGTGAGACTTAACAAACATCAAGAAAGAAATGCGTATGGCACAAGAGAAGAGAGCGAAAGAAAGAAAGAAAATGATAACCAGAACATTCTGAACGAGATTTGATAACGACGAGATAAAAAGACAGAAAATTCAAGAAAAAAATAACAAAAGAAAAAAAAAGAAGGAAGATGGCGGACCATATCAAGATTTAACTTTCTTATTTCGACTATCATAGCTTCTATCAGTCTCTCCTTCTCGTTTGGGGTCCTATCGTTTGTTATCTGGCACGGAGTACTCCAGTCTTTATTGACCAAACTGTCAATACGGTGTCTACCTCAAGTGCCATTGGCAGTGTGCAAGGCAAAGCTGTTGAGCTGGTCAAGTGGTCGAAGGGAGAAAAAGCAGCGAACAATGCTTCCCGGGGGAATGGAGGAAACGTCCTTCGACATGAATTGTATGACGTCAAGCAATTCACGTCTGCGCAGCTAATCGCGAGATTTGATGGCCCGAGTAAAAGCGAGATTTGGCCGAAGAGAGATCCGTGCACGAATACTGACTGAGAAAATGGAACTGGTGAGAAATAAAATCAAGGAGAAAAATTAAGGAAGAAAGAATGAAGTGATTCCATTTTGTTAGCTCTTTTAAATGTGTAACAAAAACAAAAAAAAGTGGGGGAGGTGTCCAAAAGAGCGGAAGCGAAAACCGTTTGTCAAGATGACAAACGGCGAAAAAGAAGAAAGATAGTAACGAGGAATTTCAATGTTATGGTTTCTCGTACAGAACAATAAGTTTCATCGATATGTTTTCCAGCCAAAACTAAAACAGCAAATTGAATTTTGGACCGGAAGGGATATAAACGGCTAAAATGTGTGAACAGCATCACGGTTATTGTCAGGGGAAAGTCGAATAAGCGATACTATTGCGTTCACTTTTACCATTTGGAAAAGTATAAATCCTTTTTGTGTCCCTCTAGTTATGGATTAAATAATAGAGTTTGGGTAACAGCCAGTCTATAGATTCTACTTTAGATTTAAAAGATTGAAAAGGGCAATGGAAAAAATATGACGGCACCTTTCCTAACAAATGACGTTAATTCACAGAAAATAGGAAAAAGGAGTATGTGATGTGTTGAATATATTTGGTTAGTAGCTGTATAGCACGGCGTTGCTGGGATGTAATGAAAGCTTTAAAACTAATCCATGGTTCTGGAGTTCAGACTCTTTGGACGTTGGCACAAAAGACTAATAAAGCAATAGTTGTTTCCAATTAAAGCGAAACCGTAGACAGAAAGAAAAATGAATGGATGTAAGTCAAATTTTGATTTCCTGGTATCGATATCAAATAAGTTTTTTTTCGTCGTAAACTGAATTTTGAAGGCTAAATAAGTCCTCTGAGTAAATGGTATCATGGCTGAGAATAAGAACTACAATTATACATGCTTAGAATCAAACCCGAAGTAAAAACTAAAATAAAAGATGCAACACAATTCTGTTTCTAAGATGTCCCCCTCTATTGCAGCACATACCCAGTGAGTGAGTAATGTTATAAGTATTCATTTACGTCTGCGGTAATATAACAAAAGGAATGGTCTATTTTTAATGTAAATTTGGGTAGGTTCTACTTATGCCACGTCTCATCTATGTCAATAGATGAATAATTACGACTTCGTTTGCATAATCACCGTAAGAAAAATATTGGTGATTGTCGCAGATGTTCTATTTTTTCTTTTAATCGCTACAGGGGCTTTGTCTTGTCTGTGAGACTCAGAATTAGCCAAATATTTCTTCTACTGAAGTGTAAAAACCTTATATCACTAAATGCAGGACAATATCAGTGAAGATGTGCATTCAGTGATATATAAAACATCAGATGGTAGACAGAAGCCAGTACGCATTTTTTTGTTGTGCTTAATAAATGCTTCGTTCGTTCGTATGCTTTACTTACATTTTTTCGCATGAGAATCAAGCTTATCTGTCGTTTCAAGTAATGCCGTATATCTGAAAGACGTTGTGCTTCGGATAACACCGTTTAACATTCCATTGAGTGAACATGTGATCAATGACAAAGTTTTAGATGACAAAATATATACCTATACTTAACATCAGTGTCGTAGACCCGGTTAAGAGTCCAGCAAGAAAATAATACAACAACAACAACTAAAATAGGAAATAACGAATTTATATTCATAAAACGACTTGGCGGCTCGACTCCAGCCACTATCCCACCGACGGGATATGGCTTCCCTTTGTTCTATAAATACTTTCATGGCTTCTGTTCCAACGAACTTAAGTCACTGGTGCCACTGCAACAAGTGTTTACTCGTGCAACCAGACTGGCAACTGGGTCTCACCCATTCACAGTGAGATTAACCAAATGCAAACGACAATTCTACTCCTCAGCTTCTTTTCTCGCACTTCCCGCCTGTGGAACTCGCTTCCTTATTAATGCTTTCCTGACGGCTACAATCTCCAGGAATTCAAATGCAAGGTCAATATATCTTAACTACTTGACCCTAGTTCTTTCCTCACCACCCTGTATATCCTTTCCTTTCTCTCCACCTCTGCAACTGTCACACCTATGTCCCCTCACTTCTCTTGCTCCTTTCTAAATGGTTTATCCTTCTCTTTACTCTCTTCTATTTAGTGCTTTTACTCTTATGTAGCCCCCTGCATATCAGTGGCGTTACAGCCTTGCTCGGGGTGATATGATTAAAAAAAACACAGCAAAATACAAATACGTGGAACTCTGTTAGTAGAACGAATAAATACGGGTTAAGAAGTAAAACTAGAATTGGGATTCGCAATGGGCGTACGGTAGCAGTCTTGGCTATCTCTGCCTATCGCTCTCCACTGATCTGCTTATGCTGATCTCCTGCGGATCTTTTACTCTCTCATCGCTTGTGAGGGAAAGTATAAGTAGTTATAGGAAGATTTCAATCCGTTGTAATGGGTGATGCCACCATGACACTATCTAATTCCGTTCATCTATCTATCTATCTATCTATCGTGGTCCCGGTTGAGAAGCCCAGCAAGAAAATAATATAACAACAGCCAAAAATAGAAAATAACGATATATATGTTAACACAGCAAAATACAAATACGTGGCACTCTGACTAAACGAATAAATACGGGTTAGGAAGTAAAACTATAATTCGGGACTCGCAATGCGAGCATTACTGATAGAATCAGGTTTTGTCTTATGTACAGGATATTCCTAAATTTTATGGGGTCACCCTCTGGATTTAATAGTCATTTTCATATCTTTGTTTTAATTTACTACGACTAATCTAGGTTACTGTAAATATTTAAGCCGTTAGAGTATTTGTTTTTATCTAAGGTTTTAAAACCGCCACCATTAACCTGCGAGGAAGATTAGGCAAAAGACTTCAAACTAAGGAAACAATATACAGTAATTATAAACATATTCTAAAAGCTTTTAAGAAGAGAACGTCTCTGTGGACTGATGTGGGAAGGTAGTTTCGTTTTGAAAAAAGGCACACAACCGTCAATATTTGGCGTTTTCTTGGCATCCATGCGATCGCCCTAAAATGTTGGTCTGTAATAAAAATGTATTGCTAACTTTTCTCATCTAGAAATTGACTGAAAATCTGAAAATAAGGGATGGTCATTGGTGTTAAATTAATGCAAATATTACTGATAAAAAACGGGTATTATCTGTATAATGGAAACGAACTGCTAATGATTTTACCACAGAAATGCACTGAAAATTAAGATAAAAGAGACTGCCAATGGTCAGGAATTAATGCAGTCATTACTGATAGAATAGAGCGATGATATGTAAAATGAAAATGCATTGATAATGATTCTATTATAAAAATAACTGGTAATCAGAAAGAAACGCATTGTCACTGGCTAGGAATTAATACAAGCGTCACATATGGAATAGGGTTTTATGTGTATAAGGGAATGGCATTGCTGATGAATCTATTAGATGCATCCATTGAATATGAGGAAGAAAAGTGGTAATAACATGTTATAGTGGAACATTCTGCCACCCCCGAGAATGGAATGCTCTACTTTATAAAAGACGGTAACGAGCGGTACGACGAGGGAAAAAGGTCTTAGGCATTCTCCTGACTGCTCTATGACACTGTCAGCTCTCTGCCTTCGGATAGAGGGCTCTCTTTGCTTCCGAGCAGAGAGCACAAACCCAGTCGTGGTTCCGCCGAAGGGTAGAACCACGACTGGGGAAAAATAAACAGACATTTTTTTGGCCCGGCTATATGACCGGGAATACCCACTATAAAATGACCATGCGTCACATCTAGCCTTGCGTGGGAAGGCTAGTAAATACAGAAAAAGTCTTAGGCAAAGGCATTCACTATTCGATAGTCGATTCCGCTCCAACCCGTGGCTTGCCTATATGTGTATTATTGTTAATTGTACCTTGGTACAATAAATCTGTATTTCTTATTCTTGGTGTGGAATTCCATTCTTCAACTGATCTTTTTATACTGTATTCCTTTTCGGGTATATATCATAACAAAAGGTTTTCTTAAATCTATAAAGTAAATAATTTTACTTTAGCGAACCAATGACAACTATTTTCTATAATAATGCATGTAAATTATAAAAGGCTATTGTCATTTCAGTAAACAATATATGCATTATTGTTATAAAGAGTATTCCTCTAGTTTGTAGTGCTTAGTAAAATCATATGAAACACTTTTATATAAAGTGTTGATCGCAGAATTTTCAATATATGTCCTCACAGAAAATAAATTTCATTCCATAATGTGACACGGGCGCTTGTGAAAACACGCTCTAATGGGTGATCATTCAGTGAACACCTCAATTTGAGTTAATTAGTCTCTGTAGTGACCCAAAGCCATTAGTATTTATTCTTGTACCAAGTGAATTCAGCCATCAATCACGGTCTTTAAATTCAGCAAATTCATTCCAATCCTTCGTCGTAATCAGAGGATTCTTAGCCGCCTGAGGATTGCTGTATGTGTTGCTAATAACTAAATCGGGAATACGTTCTTGACACAGTCTCGAAATACACATACCAAGGCAGATGTTTAATTCCCATTTATCTCTTGCTTAGGGACTCACTGAGACCCATACACACAAATACGTGGTGTTGGTAATGGTGAGAATATCCGTTTCCATACAGAAAACATTAGCATTTATTGTCCGAACGCTTAACGTTACAGTCGGTTGAATTGTATAAAATCTTTCACTTAAACATTTTTTCAAGAAATTAGACGTCCAAAATCTGTTGTTATCGATCTTTCTACTACTGATGACCGTTTCTTTCCAAGCCTTTCGTTTTTAGTTGTCTTGAAAGTTAACAGCTTGATTAAATCATTTTAGGTTTTTAATTTTTTTACTTGCATGAACCGTATGTTCATGATATTTTTTTAAAAATCAAACTCACCTCATACAAGGCAATAAAGTCACAAAACAAAGTGTTACTGAGTGTGAAAGGATTTAAGAAATATTATTAAGGAATGGGACTATGTAGCGTTAGGGAACTGGTTAATGTTTCTTTGATTCGGCCTTGTGTCAGACTTAACCGAACTCCCTACAGCTTACAAATTGTATTCAGAAGTATCATTAGCAGAATTATCAGAAGGTTTTCATCGCTATCAGAAGGTTGTTTGTCGGCAGGTTGGAATATGTGGAATTGTGTGGAATAAAGTAAAAAGAATAAAATATACATTTTGCATTTTAAAATAGAAATTTATTTAAAAAAAAGACTAACATAAGTTGTAGGAGTTAATGTTCAATTAGAAACATTAATAAGAAGTTAAGGGTAGAGTTCGTACAAAATGTTCGTAGTAGTAATAGTTGAAAGAGGTAAGAAGAAAGAGAAAAAGGACAATGTCTGGGTCGCTTGAAGTTTGAAGTTACATTTTAGATGTTTGTCTTGCGGCTCCCATCTGACTCTGTCTGACTGACGTTGATGAAGACCTTTTATTGTAATCTAGACTTTTCGCACTTACTCGAAGTTCTTTTTGATCTTGCAAGTCGCTCTCATTCGTCAAAAATCATTTTAACGCCTACTTGCGAAATCTAGTTTAGACTTTTTCGTTAAGCGCATGGTTAATCCTTTTTCTATTTAGGAAAACCAGGATTTCACACGTTATTGTGAATTTTTGTAAAAATGAAGAAGAGAGTTGATTTTAATTAATTTCTTATCCGCTACAAGTGCTAGAAAAGTAGAGTAGATAACGACTGACATAGCATTTAAATTTTTGAACATCAAATTTGACTAGAAAATATCGAGCCGGAAGAGAGAAAGCGAGAAAAGACTATTTACTTAGGGTTTACGGTAACATCTAGGGTTATAATTCATCTTCCCGTCTTCTTCTCAGTAAAGACACCGCAGTCGACACCGAAACGCACAACACGTGTGACTTTCGCAAAACTGAAAAAAAAAACTAACTTTACCCTCGAATACTCTCAGCTTTTACGCCGCCGAGGCATACGCTTATGCAAATAAATACGGCCTCGCTGTCAGTCTGGTCGCGCACACGCACTACCGTTTTTGTGTCTGCCGCCATGATGTTTGCCTCGTCAAACGTTCACTCATACATTTGTTACACTTCATACTCCCCCGGCCCACGTGTTCAGGCAGCTCTGTTTTTTTGGGGGGGATTTTCTCGTTCCGATCAATGTATAGTATCTGTTCCTCGTTGACAAGCAGGATTACCGGTTTTGGCGCTAGTGCAGGTAACAATTTTCTGTTTTCGCTCTTTGTTGTCCTTTCGGTGGCAACTGTACCCCCAGAGTTCATTGCTCGGGGAGAGTGTTTCGCCATAGGTTTCTGGTACGGTTGCGAAACACCGGTGCAGTTGACTGCAGGCAGGCAACGTTCTTAGCCTCCTAGGAGGCGATGGCCTCAGACAGGCCTGACTCGCCCGTACCAGGATCACCAGGACCAGCTCTACCAGCAACTTCGCCTGGACTACCAGCATCCCCAGTCCCCTTCACATCGGCGTGGAAGGGGGGCATGGCAACCAATACAGCCCGATGCTCCAACCCCTTCCAGTACCAAACCTACAGGAACGGCCGCATCACCGGTTCCCTCCACATCGGCGTGGAAAGGAGGGGCCGTAAAGAAAGACGCGGCCTACTATGAGGCAGTCAAGGCCCAATATGCCGAGTTCATCTCGGGAACAGAACTCCTTTCTGTTCCCGAAAACCTGAAGAACATTGAACCCAGGATCCTCTCCCTGCAGACCATGGATCCGAAGACCCACAAGTTCGTTGGTGTCAGCAGGGAGGTGATGGAGGAGGCCATTAAGACATTAAACATCAAGGCCAAGATGGTGGCTAGACGCAGCCACGCAATGTGGGACATCTTGCTTGGCACTGTAGAGGAGGCCAAAAATCTCGCCGGAACAACACTCACCACAAAGACGCTTCGCATGCAGACGGATTACATGGGCACACGTAAAACTAAAATCACGCTACATGGTGTGCCCAATGGATATCTGCACTGACTACATCGGAGCGTTCTTTGCTGACTATGGACAAGTAGCAAAGGTGACAGCCATAACATCAAAGCAAGGTTTCCAGACAGGAGATATCACTCTGCAGGTGACGGTCTCTCGAAAACAATTCGGAGAGATCCCGAACATCCTCACCTGCAGAGGAAGATCCATCTTCGTGATCGTTGAGGGCAAGAGACCCTTTTGCTGGGTATGTGGAGCATCGGACCACGTGGCAAAGGTCTGCCCTACCAAAAATCCCGCCCCGAAGACCCAGACACCACAGACACCCGTTGGCGAAAAAGAAAAGGAGACGCCGAAACAGTCTTCCGAAAAGACGTCTCAACCAAAGGCGGATGAATAGAAGACGGTTGGCAAAAAGGGATCAAAAGCAAAAAGCCAACCGTTGGCAGAAGAATCGCCCACCAAAACTCCAGTACCTTCCACCAAGGATAAGACACCATCGTCTCCACCCAAAGATAGGACAACAGTGGCTTTACCCAAAGACAAGACGACGACCAAAAGCAAAGCAAATTCGCCTACACCAAAGGAGAAGGCAATTTTGCCTACACCAAAGGAGAAGGCAACTTCGCCTACACCAAAGGAGAAGGCAATTTTGCCAACACCAAAGGAGAAGGCAGAATTGCCTACACCAAAGGAGAAGGCAGCTTCACCTCTGCCACAAAGAAAACCAGTAGAGTCACCTCCGCCATCACCTACCAAGCAGGATAAACACAAAATATCCCTGCGCAAAAAGATGCACGAGGAGATGGACATCGACCCACCAACCCCAAGAGCAGCGTCCCTGAAGAGAGGCAGAGAGGAAGAGGAGGAGGAAGCAGAATGCAGCACTAAAATACAGAGGAAGAGCAGAAGCAACGAAAAAAAGATCAAAGCAGCTGTCTCCCTACCTGTGTCTCCAGAGAGACCCAAGGACTCTTACGCAGAGAAGGCAAGAAGCCTTCCAGCTTCCCCACACAAACTCTCCCAACTACTCACCCAGTCCCCGGCCTTCAAGTTGACCCCCCTCTCACCAAGGAAATCACGAACTCTTACCACTACTCCCACCCCTTCTCCCGTTACGTCCCAGCCCAAGAAAAAGAAAACCCTTCCCAAGGGAGAAGCGCTAATGAACATTGATAAATCTGAAATCACAAAGGAGTGGAATCCAAAAAGGCGTGCGATCCTGAAGCCACTCCTCAAAATGACCTCCGTTGATGGAAGATCGACGGAGGACCCGTACAATTTGTGGGTGTGGGACCATATCGAGGCTGTGGACAAAGTCTACCCAACAATCAAAATGGTACGGAGAGGCACTCCGGAATTAAGAAAAATGGCAAAGAACTGTGCCGGGTAGCTCCCAGTTTTACTCCACCCCTGCTTATATAGGGTCGTAAAACTAACTTACCCGACGGACGTCGGCGGGATTGTCCATGAGGGACGGGTTACGTCCGATATAGGAACGGGTTCCCTTGGACAGACCGTCGGAGTCCTTTCTCCCGATGATTTCTATCCGGTATGTGACTAGATAATTTTATGATTCTTGTTTTTTCTTTTTTCCCTTACAGATCTAACGGATGTCTATTAAGATAGCCAGCTTGAATGCGAAGGGCCTGAGGGATCGGGGTAAGGCGGCCCGCCTGCTTCGTGACCTCTTGTCCTTCGGCGTGGATGTGGCCGCGATCCAAGAGACTAACTTTGTTTGCGAAGTCGACTCTTGTGTGCGAAGACGACTTGGTCGTCTATTCAGCATATGGGAGCAGGATTGACTTTGTCCATGTCGGTGCCGAGGGCCGGATGATCGTGGCCGATATTGCAGTGAAAAGCAAGTCGTTCCGGCTGATTGCGGTGTATGCGCCCAACGATCAAGGTGAGCGAGTCTCTTTCTTTCGGCTGTTGGAGCCCTTCCTGGTTGATTCAACACGGCTAATCTTAGTTGGGGACTGGAATGCCATCCTGACCCCCAAATGGGAAAGAGGGAGGGGCGCTAGCGGGAGGAGTGGTGATCGCAGCTTGGTTGATCTGATCGACGAATTTGGTCTCGTCGATAGATACCGGGTCGATCATCCGAGTGGGAGCTTGTGGACGCTTAATTGGCCTTTTACTCGGGTATCCTCGTACCTGGATAGAATGTTAGTGAGAGAGGCCGATATAGACTTCTTAGAATGTCCGACGTTCCACTGGTTAGGCTACACGGACCATAAATTCGTTTGTGCCCGTGTGGTGTTAGAATTTAGGCCTAGGTTGGCTGGTTATTGGAAGTTCAATCAGTCCTTACTGGGCAGGCGGGACTTTCGTGACCAGCTGATTAGATTAGTCCAGCGGGCGTTAACTGGGCGAGTCATTGGGAATAATTGGTGGGATAGCCTTAAGGATAGCATTAGGTCTTTCGCCACCCAATACAGCCAACGGCTCAACCTAGATAAGGCTGCGAAGGCAAAGACACTTAGAGCTAATTACTCCCGGGCGGAGGCTGGTGGGGAACCCCTAGAGATAACCATAGCTAGGGAGGCCCTGCAGCGTTCGACTAGCGAGCGCTACATGGGTCAGGTAATTAGACATAAGTTAAGCAAGATGTCTTCCGAAGCTGTGAACATGGGCGCAGAACTGCGCAAGGAAGAAATTCGTCGGGCCGGCGATCGGTACATTCGAGAGGTGCGCGACCCAGAGGGGCATCTCCTAAGGTCCACTGACGACATGTGCGAGGCGTTCCGGCAGCATTTCGAACACCGCTTTACCAAGGAGCCTGGTCTCCGCGACGAGGAGTTTCACAGCTATTTGGCTGACTTTCCCCGGCTTTTGCCGCCTGAAGCGGCTAGCTGCGAGAGAGAGATTACGGAGGACGAAGTCTACGCGGCTTTGAAGAAGGTCGGAAGAGGCAAGTCTCCAGGTTTGGATGGTTTGCCCTATGAATTGTACTTGAGGCTGTCGCACCCTTTTGTCCCTATCTTGACTGTCGTGTTCAACAACTGGTTTCGGCAGGGGTCTATCCTCCATCGGTTCACCAGGGGCGTGATCACGCTGTTGAGAAAAGGCAAGAAGGTTGATGGGGGGAATTAGACGGTTACAGGCCCATAACTTTGCTAAACACAGAGTTAAAGATTTTGGCCAAGATCCTGACGAATCGCTTGCAGCTAGTTGCCGAGTCTCTGTTGGAACCTGATCAAACTTTCGCTGTGAAGGGACGAACAATTCAGAGCAACCTGCACTTGATCCGCACGATCGTAGAAGGAGTAAAGGCCGCGCTGATCAATTTAGATCAGTCCAAGGCATTTGATAGGATTGACCATGGCTACCTGGCTGCTGTCCTGCAGGCCGCCGGATTCGAACCCGACTTCTGCCACTGGATCCCCCACGGCTGTGGTACAGGTGAACGGGAAGCTGTCGGGCGCTTTCGCGCTGTCTCGGTCGGTCCGACAGGGTTGTCCACTGTCGTCTCTACTTTACGTCCTGGCGTTGGGGCCGCTACTTTGCAGGCTAAGGGACGAGACGTGCAGTCCGGTCCTACATGGAATCAATGTACCCGATGGAGCTCGAGCCAGGGTTTCTGCGTAAGCCGATGACGTAACGACTTTTGTGTCCTCCCGGAGCGACATAAGAGCGGTACAGAAGGTGCTTGAACGGTACGAACAGGTTATAGGGGCCAGAATTAATCGCGACAAGTCTTCCGGCTTGCGGTTAGGTGCCTGGAAGGGTTCTTCCCTCCCGGGGCCCTTCGACTGGACGGACGGGCCGGTCCGCATCCTCGGGGTGTGGTTCGGTCCGGACTTACAGTTGGAGAAAAACTGGTCTGATATACAGGCAAAGGTCGGCGCGTCGGTCGAGATTTGGCGTCGAAGGAGTTTCTCCTTAAAGGGCTTGGCGGAAGTGTGTAACACCTACCTCTTTCTCAGAATCCTTTACCGGCTGTCTGTACTTCCCCTTTGTGACGATCATGAGAAGGCGCTCGAGCGTTTGTTATTCTCCCTTCTGCGGAGAGGACGCAAACATATGGTCGACAAAGGTGTCTGTTGCCTGCGTCCGTGTCATGGGGTCTGGGAATGCCGCACTTGAGGAGCCACGTGCTCGCTTCAAGGTTGGCATTTCTCAGGCTCGCGGGGGTAGTGAGGGACATGTTCCCTAGCCTCACTATCACTCCCCCAATCTCGAGGCGCTGCCGTAGGCCTCGAGGCGGCCGAAATTCCTCCTCGAATGTCTGAAGGCCCTGCGGGCCATTCCACGGTCCAGTGACCTTTCACAGCCTAGGAAAATCTTCTATCGGGGATTAGTGGTGGGCGCCGTGAAGGATAGACTGCGGAGGAAGCTCGGCATGTAGGAGGAGGAGTATCGCTCTCATTGGTCTTGGGCGCCAGGATCGGATTGGCTCAGCAACTCTGAGTTTTCTCTGACCTGGCGATTGGCTCGGAATGACTTGTCTCTCAACGACAGGCATTTCCCAATGGGCCTGGCGGATTTGCCAGATTGTGAGCGCTGCAACCTTGGTTTAAAGAAGACGTCGGCGCACGCCTTCTACCATTGTTCGCGCGTTCGCCCGTTGTGGGACCGTGTCGGCGAGTTGACAGCTCGTATCGCGCCGCGTGAGCTCGTGTCCATTGATCGCGTATACGCCTGTGACAATGTGTCACCCTGGAGTGAATCGAATGGTGTTTCTGTCGCTACTGGCCACGGCTAGAATGGTGATTTGGACGACGCGATTGGAGGAAGTCCTGCGGGGCGGCCGTCTTTCGGATCAGGATCTGATCCGATATTTTGAGCATCAGCTCAAAATGAAGATTAGAACTGAACGGAAACGGTTGACTCCGACTGACTTCAGCGAAAGGTGGATATATGCAGCGAGCCTGGTGCGCATGACCGGGGCTAGCCATGATTTTTTCTTTTAGATCTGCTAGTCACATCGGGGTGGATTCCGTTGGAACCCCTCCCTTGGTTAAGGTAAGTTCCTTTTGTGTACTTAGTTAATGTGAGTGAATGTTCTTATCCCGGCCTGTTCCCGGCACTGTCTCCTTTGTTATGATCCAGTTCGAGATTTCCAGTGTCCGTTTTTATTTTGTCCCGTTTTTAATCTCGTCTGGGTCAGTATTATATATTCTCCAGTCCAATTTATTTTTGTCCTTTTCTCCATTCCCCGTAGAAAGAGAGCTTCTTGATGTTGTCTTTTAGGCAGAATATAGCGGCCTCTTTGTTTTGAGGGTGTGTTGGGTCCAGCTAACATCACGTATACAATATTTTGTTGAAATTGATTTTTGTTCTGGGGATTTGTTTTCCATAACCCCCTCCCCCTCATGTCATTTCATGCAAAAAATTTTTAAAATATATTTTTGTAATTATTGTACATAGTCAAAAATTTGTATGTACATTTGGGGTGTTTTTTAGGTCCCCGGTATGCGGTGCGGCTTTTTGGTGAAAGATAAGTATGTGTGTTGATGGACAGTTTCTTGTGGTGATTGAAAAAATTGTAACGCATGTCTGGGTCGGGAATCGGATTACCTAGGTATAGGATAGAGTTCTTGAAGACCAACCCAAGTTTTGTTCCCCCTCCCCTTTTCGGCCTTGTGCCATAATTATGTATTTTATACATAATAAATATGCATACATTTGTTACACTTTCTCAACAGCCGACTTCTGTCGGTTGTATTGCTAGATTTAAGATCCAAATAAAGCCAAGCGCGAATATTTTCCTGAAAATTATATTTTAATGTGACTTTTTTTCGGGAGTGGGGGAGAAAACAGCAAAATAAATGAAATATAAACTGTAGAAATATTTTTTCTACAAAGAGAAGTTAAAAAACAAAATCTCATATTAACAAAAAGAATGAGGAAAAATACAATAAAATAAAACTGTTCGACTGAATTCGAAAAAGAAAAAGAAAACAAAATAAATTTCCTTAATTTACAATAAATTGGGAAGAAATAAAACAAAAACTCTTAAAAAACTATGGACGACACACCTTTCTCCTTACAGATAGAGTTGGTGAAGTGGCAGTGCAATGACGAACTGAAGACAAAGTTCCACACCTTTTCTTTGCTGTCCTTCTTCCATGATCTCATTCTTTCTTCAAACAATTTTCCAAAATACTTTGCACATGTATCGCTAAAATCGCCTAACCATAAATATAGAAAAGAAAAAAAAATACAAATTTGGCGAAAGACACGAAAACAAAACATTAAATTTCGACAAAAATAAGTCCGGCGAAAAAAAAAAAAAAAAAAAAAAAAGGGCAAACTAAAACCAATAAATTAAAAATTTTAAATTAAAGTAAATATATAAAACAAAAAAAGCAATAGTCTGAGAAAACCCAGAGAAATAAATTTTTAAAAATAATGAAGAGAGAAAAAAAGGAAAAGATTTAAAGGACTCACAAGAAAATTAACTATTCAAAACGTCAAAGCAAAAAATTAAAAAAACAAAAACATTTCTGTTCAAAAAAGGTTCCGTAAGTTAATTCAAATAAATGAAAAAAAAAAAAGACAGTAGTCTAGTAAGACTTTGTCAAAACTAGAAAAAAAAAAGATGGCGACAGTAAAACTGAAAGAAAAAGAATGAAAACAAAAATAAAATATTAAATTAAATCAAAAAATGAATAAACGAATAAAGAAAAATAAATCAAATAAACTTAATAGAGTTTGGCCAAAAATAAAGTTCTTTGATCGTGTTGCCCAAAAATGGTTACAGTTGAACGTGAACTAAAAAACAAGTCTACCGGTCCGAAAACAGGTCAAATCTCATCAGTAACAGAGACTTCAAAAGTATCAAATGGAAGAGCGACATTTATTCTGTAATAACAATACAAATATGTGGCACAAGGCCAAAAAGAAAAGTGAGAAAAAGAAGATCTCCTGTTTTATAATTAAACTGGTAAATTTTCTTTGTAAGTCCCGACGCTTTTCCCCTTCAAATTTATCCAAAATAGCATTATCTCTGTGCAAATGTATATACTGAACTCAAATCAACTGTTAGTTATTGAAGAAACTTACCTCTTTTATGTAAATGTCCATAAAAAAACGAACTATATCTTGCACGTTTTCTCTCCCGTAACTCTCACGAAGTCATGTAATTAACTGCAGAATGACGTACTGCGTATATGAACGAATTTTAGCAGATATTGGGTCGATTTTTTTTCATTTACTGATACTTCCGGCTATGTACTTCCGGTAATGAAAATAATGCGCTATTGTATTTCTACGCTTATTACTTTCATAACAGGAAGTACATCGCCAGAAGTTTCAGTAAAGGAAGAAAATCGACAGAAAATTGCTACCTACGTAGAACGTCATTCTGCAGTTAATTACATGACCTCGTGAGAGTTATGAGAAAGAAAAAGTGCGAGATATAGTTCGTTTTTTATGGCCTTTCAAAGCAAAAAAGGTAAGTTTCTTCAATAACTAATTGCTGATTTGAGTTCGGCATATATATTTGTACAGAGATAATACTATTTTGGATAAATTTGAAGAGGGAAAAACCGCCGGCACCTAAAATGAACATTTACCATTAAACTTATGTGGCCATAACCACTGACCGAAACATACCACAATATTCCCTACACCAAAATAACACTTAATTACTTAACATCCTCGCAACATCCACCATAATACCTCAGACTCTTCGTAACGTCTTAACAAATCCGTATGTTTACAATTCTTTGCTGTGGGTGGGGCGGAACAAAACAATTTTAAATTTCAAACCTAAATGTATTTACAATATGGTAAACAATCTACAAGACAATACATAACATAATGTTAGTAATAAAAACTAAAAATTAAAATTAAAAAACACCACAATCTTAAATCCTGGCAGAAACATAAGTTAACTGAAGGAAATCAATGCGGGATTTTAAAAATACGACACTCATTTATCCACCCTACTCATTCAAATACATCAACTAGTACAAAAAAGCACACTTGAAATACGAAGGAAATCCTGCATCCACCAAAGAACTGACATAACGAGGGTGTTGAGGGAAAAATTAAAAGTCACTGGTGCCCCTGCAACCAGACTGGTAACTGGGTCTCACCCATTCACAGTGAGATCAACCAAATGCAGACGACAATTCCACCCCCACAGCTTCTTTTCTCGCACTTGCCGCCTGTGGAACTAGCTTTCTTATTCTTGCTTTCCTGACGGCTACAACCTCCAGGAATTTAGATACAAGGTCAATACTCATCTCTTAACTACTTGACCCTAGTTCTTTCCACACCGCCCTGTATATAGTTTCCTCTCCACCTTTGCAACTGTCTTCACACCTGTATTCCCATCCTTCTCTTGCTCCTTTCTAACTGGCTCATCCTTCTCTTCAATCTCCTCTAATCTTTCTTGCTTCTGTAGCCCCCTGCACATCAGTGGCGTTACCGCCTTGCTCGGGGTGGTATGATTAAAAAAAGCTTAAAGTTGAGGCAGAAATAATAGTTGATTTACTAAGCGCCGCTTAGATGTGGCAAATGGTCGAAGATATGGAGATATCCAGTGAGAATCGTACTCACTACTCCGTTAGCATAGGTTCTAGTGAGACAAGCGTACTCACCATTACACCACGTCGGGTTCCCAAGGCAGGTGTACCTACATCCTCTAGTTAAGTAAACTTTCTTTGCGTTTTGTTTAACGGCATATCAATGTCGGGGGTTATTTAATGCCTAAAACGTGGAGTGTTAAGGCATTTTTTTAATGTTCGCTTATAGTGAGAAGATTGATTTTGATGAATTTTTTTTTTATAAAACTGAAGATGACTTCTAGTTTTATAATAAAAATGTACTGCTGATAATATTTTTTCCTTCAAAAATGTATGATGGCAAAAATGCTTTTTCCTTCAAAGATGTATATCTTTCTATAAAAGTCTATTTTTATGTATGTTTCTATAAAAGTGTATTTTTATACTTTCATAGTGTTTTGACGCCAGTTTGGGGTTTAACTATTTGCCCATAGCTGGGACTCTAACAGGTACTACCACTACGGATCAGGGTAGACCTGGGAATAACAGCAATTAAGAGGTGGTTCCATGCTCCACACAACCTCCCAATCCTTGCTGCCGGATGCAGTTTATCGTCATACCCAGAAGCTAAGTACACTTTGAAAGAAGCAACTTAAGACAATAAGCAACCCGAAACTAATCTTATTTTGGACTGGGCTGCAAATATTTGATCTCGACACAGACGCACAAGATGTATCCAGCTTTGGTCAAATTCTGATAGAGAAAGCCGCTGCTTTTCCGTCCAGATCGGGACTTTAAGATGATGCTTAAAGAACACGATCATTTGGGAAGTGGTGAGCGTCTCCTACACTACGTAGAATTATTTCTGATGTGTCGTCTATATCTCGACTCTTATAACGCATAGTGTTCAGCCTTCGTCAACGACGGTACCACATTCCTATAGACAGAACGGGCCTAGAAGCCGAAAAACTTTCCATGCAGTATGCAAAACATGATAGCTTCAATAAACTTACCAAACAGGACTAGGACACTTCAATGAAAAAAGGTTTTATCTAGGGTTTCCACTTCTCCATCACAGCGAACACAGTTTAAAATTTTTTTATGCAGAACAAAGATTTTTGCCGACCCAGAGGGCATTTCGAACCACCGGCTAGATGAGTAACACCTCATCATTGTGACATTTTAACCCGAGCGCCAAAGGTTTTTTTGAGTAAGCAACCTACTTCTAAAGACCGAGCTCTAAATTTTGAACACGCAATATAATGCCCCACAGATAACGCTAGGACGTCGGAGAGGCCATCCGTTGACTGTAAGAGGTGTTTCAGAGCAATCCCAAATTCACGATAGAAGGAGCGCTCGCTTCGAAATAAAGGTGGGGCCTCCTACTTGCCTGAAGGAGGAGCCCCACTCGAAGGGATGGAATCTTCTTACGAGCGTCTTCCTTCTAGAATTATATATATATATATATATATATATATATATATATATATATATATATATATATATATAAGGAACACGATAAAACCGTATGTTGACAACGCTAGGCATATCCACCCTCAGAAAGGTGGAGGTAACGGAGTTACCGAAGTATTTTGGAGACCTTGCCTCACCACGAGCAATAGCCTTACTCATGACAGTGTAGCTGACGGAAGTGGAAGTACGCAAAGTCGGTAAAGGGGAATCTGGTAGATGTGTGACATACTTCCGCCCTTATCTTTTAAGAAAAACTTCTTTCGGGACCACAGACTAACTGCGACCATCGGGACTCAACCAGACACCGAGTATCTTAACCGGCCTGTCTGTCCAGAGGAAAGACAAATGCGGGAAGTTAAATTTTCATCCACCTATCCAAATGCAAGCCAGCAGACTTATCGCAGTTGATTTGGCCCCTGTTGCCGTCTTATACCTTCTGATTTCTTTGCTACAGAAATCGGATCCAGATGCGAAAGTACGGCCCGAAACCAGCCGACGGAAAGATAGACGGTCAACCTTATCGAATGCCTTGGACTTATCGAAAGTGATCAGCACGGCTTCACTGTCGACTTGCTCGATAATCAAGAGTACTATATTAACCCTAGAACACTAACCATGCCTATATAGTCAGTCAGTTTAGTGCCATACGTGATACACGCTTTGGGCAATCATGTCTCGAAAGAGACATGACTGACTGTGCAGAAGATTATCTCACAGTCGTTCATAGACCCATTACAGGTGCCGTGGAACTATCTCTATTGGCCAGAGATCTTCTTCTCTGGACAGGAAAAGGAGAGGTAACCAGTTCATCTACACTTCCAGAAAGTTGATTTTCGACTTGTCACGATGATCAATATATTCAGTCTGCAAAAGTCCAAACTGTTGGAGACGGAGACAAAGATCGAGCAGGATATCAAACCTCTTTCCCCCGTTCCGGCTGTCGGGTAGTGCATACTATTTGGTCACACTGACTGAAAAATGTAGGTAGGTACTATCCCATTTTCACTAATATACTGCACCCTGGTTTTGCACCAACCCTTATACTCAGTCCGTAGCATGTGGTTTTTCATAGTCATCTATCGGCTGTCAGCCTTGGGACAATCTTTGGCTGCACGTGCCATTTGAATAACAGCCTCTTTAATGACTCTTTGGGGTTATGATCAGACACCTGTGTATTTTGTGGAGCGAAAAATTTTGCGTGAAAGCTTGTCTACCACGAAGACGGACACCTTTTTTCTGAAACTAATTCTTAGAATTCTACAAATGCTCATCTTTATGAGATATTTATAACTTTTGATTCTTTCTAAAATACACACGATGCTAACAATATAACTGGAGTGATTTCCAGTATGAAGGCGATTCTCCGGCGGTTGACTTGCCTGCTGCCTCTGGCACATTAACTATTTCAGTAGAATTGCTGCTTTTATCTTCTGTTTGGTCTTTGTTTTCATTCATTTGTGTTTTGGAACTTCATTCTATCCGATTAGATTTCCTCTTGGAGGCAAAGCTGAAAATGTTCTTTTTTCACCGATCTTATAAAGGTGGCCAACTTTTGTCAGCCATCTTTATAAACGGGCTAAATATTTTTATATTTTTTTATTGTGACTAATGATGATTAGTTTTATAGGAAAAGGAGGGGGAGATAAAAACTGAAGATTCAAAAAATAGCAAATGTAAAATTCATCTAAAATGTAGTGAACAACAAATAAGAAACGCCGAAAAAGAAAAACAAAACAGTACAAAATGAAAGTAAACTCCAAAAAGTGAAACAAAAAAACAGTTAATATCCAACCGAAAAAAAAAATTGATGAACTAATTTAAAATTAAACTTTGAAAAAAATAAAACCAAAACATGTTTAAATTTTAAAAAACTTAAAAAATGAGAATATTAAAATAAAACAGTGTGAAGGGAACCTTTTGCGCAAAAAACAAACAAAAAACAAACAAAAAAAAACAAATAAAGTCCACTCAAGGATGAGAAAAAAAATTTTAAAATGTTTAAACTAAATGCAATGAAGTTTAAGATATAAAGCCAAAACAAAAAAATAAAACAAATCCAGGATCTAAAAAAACAATAGACGTTAACTTAAAAAATAAACTAAATAAATAAATGTCGGCCGAAAACCGATGGTGGAAAACTAAAAAAATTAGCAAACCACTAACAAGAAAAAAATAAACTGTTCAAATTTGAAAAAGAAGTTAACAAAATATTGAAATTTTTTTCAAAAGAAAATAGGTCATAAATTTAAAGAGTAACCTAAATTAAAGAAAAACGCAATAAAACAAAACCTGAAGTCTAGTAAAACTTTACGTCAGAAAAAAAGTAAAAATAAAGATGGCGAACAAGTGAAACTCTGAAAAAATGAAAAGAAAATTCAAACAAAAAATAAATTAAATCAATGTAGCAGAAAAGAAAACAAAAGCTGTGCGTCAAAACTAAATTCTCTCTTAGTAACAAAAGTCAAACCCTCTTTTTTTGATTCGACTCGTGTTCTCTGTCACAATCAACTTAACAAAGTTTGTTCTAGCGAAAAGAGTAAATAATTCCAAAAGGTTTCTGAAGTCTACGAATACCGATACTTAAACTTCTGTGGGGGAGAGCTCATCCGAACAATTGCAATGAAGTATTCCTAAAAAAAACGCACAAGGAAGCAACTTTACGGCGGTTAGAAAGTATTTGAAGCCTAGACGCTAGATCAGAACCAATAATATTTCCCAGATTAGTAAAATAAAACAAAAAAACGATCAATCATATTTGAATCATGAAGCTAGACTTAGATTGTTTTGTAATATAATAATCTGGCCCCACCCGAAGAAGGAAGCTGATGCAAGCGGGGGCGTTTTCCGGCCGTTGAAAGGAACGGATGTTTGTTTGACCTTATTTCCGGCAGTAGCGGAAATGGCTACAAGAGGCAGACAGAACAGGTGTCTCTGAAAATTACGTAGGCGTCGCGTGGGCGTCGCGTGATCAAGGCAAAGCCGGAAGAAACAAGTCCCGGTTTTGGAAGATATATAAAGCCTGCGAAAACACGGATTCGCCAGTCAGTCAGTCTCGACAGGCAGTCTAGGCAGAGAGACGTAGAGGAGAACAGATACGACGACACCCCCCCGTCACCCCTGTCAACCCTTAGAGGCGCGCTCTCTCACTCTCTGTTCACTAGGCCACACGGTTCATCGTTCATTAATAAAAATATCACTTGATATATTTTTATATATAGACGTGTTTGTTATTTATGGATATATAACAGTTTTAACGTTAACCCGGCTTCATGTACAAGAAATAATTGTTATATTAATCTTTCATTCGGTTTACATTTTATCCGTAAAATCTGCATGAAAATGAGCTCAAATATGAGAATTCGCTAAGCAAGGTCATCTTCTTCTTCTATGTGACTTGTCCTTTCAGGACGTAGGCGATCATGGCCTTCCACGTCCGCCTATCCTGGTGACTTTTAGCACACTCTCTCCTTTAACATCTCGCAACCCCTGTTCTGTCATCCACCTGCTCAGGTCCTTAAATATGTTATCTGCTACTTTTCTCTGTCTATTTTTCACTCTATCTGGCCTGTTAGTATCAGGTTTTCCAAGCCCTCCTTCCTCATTGCAAGTCCCTGGAACTTTAGTTGTCTCTTCCTAATACTCAAACATTAGTCAGTTAAATGCCATACGTGATACACGCTTGGGCGATCATGTCTCGAAAGAGACATGACTGACTGGGCAGAATATTATCCCGCAGTAGGTTGCCATTGCTTTCTGCGGTAGACTGGTTGCCGACCAAGGCTATAGAACCCAATCTGTCCTGTTATTTAACCCATAACTGGAAGGAATAAACGGATTAATATCTTTCCCAAGGGTATTTGCGCGTAAGTGCAGGCAATGAATTCAGCTGGAATTCTAATTCAGCTCTCCGATTTCTCGTTCCGAGCCGATATCCACTGCGCCACAACTCAAACATACTCAAAGCTAAAATCACCGAAGGTTAATAAAAACTGATTTTCTCTTCATGTTAAATGGGCTACACATTTTTATTGTTGCTAATATTGGAAGTCTTCAAGTGATGTGTCTTTTGTTATTTGGTAAAGCTCTTTATGATGTTATAGGGGTAATCTTTCGAGAAATGCATAATCATTGTCCTTATTTATAAGATTTATAGGATTATAAGATTTATAGGATTAACACTTCTGAAGATTAACACTTCTTATAAGATTTATAGGATTAACACTTCTGAAGATTAACACTTCTTATAAGATTTATAGGATTAACACTTCTGAAGATTAACACTTCTTATAAGATTTATAGGATTAACACTTCTGAAGTTTTTTTTTTAATCGTTTCACTCCGAGCAAGGCATTCTACTGCCACTATTGCGCAGGGGCTTACATAGGGGGAAAGTGATGAGAAAGGATGGTCAGATATAGGAAATGTCAAAAGGAGGGTGATAGATGGGTAAGGATAACGAGGATGAGGGTTGGGTAGATAGTGAGAGTGTTTGAGAGAATAGATGCAAGTTAGTGTGATAGGAGGTGTCTATTGACCTTACATTTAAACTCCGGAGATTGTAGCTGTCGGGAAAGCAGGCATGTGGAAGGGAATCCCACAGGCGGGAAGCGCGAGAAAAGCTGTTGGAGTAGAAATTACGGATACATCTTGTCTGTTCACTGTAAAAGGGTGGGACCTAGTTGCTAATCTAGTGTCTCCTGTAAATTCGTACCTAGGTGACACCAATGATCTAAGTTCATCGGAGCAGAAGCGGTGAAAATATTTATAGAAGAAGCACAGGGAAGCCACCTCACGCCGGTGAGAGAGTGGTTGCAGCCGGTCTGCCAAGTCAGTATTGAAAGTCGTTCTAAATATTGATCAGGGAAAAAGGTGATAAGTTATTTTTAATTATTCAAACCCTGATTCCTTTTACTTCTTTGATTAATATTCTATTTCTATGTGCCTTGTTCCTTCGGGACGTAGGCGATCAAGGCCTTCCACATCTTCCTATTCTTAGAAGCTGTTAACACGCTTTATCTTTTTACACCTCTCAAACCACCCTCTGCCATCCATTTCCTTAAACCCATCGAACATGATACGCATTTCTTTACCATTTCTCTCTTTCCTTCTAACTGACCTGTGAGTATTCGATTCCCTAAACTCCCTTCCTCATTACAAATCTGAGGAACTTCAGCTGTGCTTTTAGAATATTAAGTATTAGTTTCCATTTTGTTTCCATCCTCTCCAAAACCTCATCGTTGCTCACATGCTCGGTCCATGGTATCCTCAGCATCCTCCTGTAGCACAATTCACATTTCGTTTGCTTTAAGTCTTTCTTTCATCTTTGGTGATATTGTTTAGCGTTAACTGGCATAATGAAGAGCAGACAACACACAGCAAGCCTGTAATCTCTTTTTTTTTCCAGCGAAATTTGGTAAATTTTTGTTGTGTTCCCCGAAGGCCTTTACCCCGTCAAATCTTTCTAAAACATCCTTAATTCCGTGCAAATGTACATGCTGAACTTAAATCGACAATTGTTTATTGAAGAAACCTACTTTTCTTTCATGGTATCGACCATAAATACATCGGACTATATCTCACCCCTTACCACCGTTGTCATCTCTGATTCACCGACGTAGGATACTTTTTTCAGTCGATTTTCTCCATTTGAGCAATTACTCCGCGATTTGTTTGGTTTCGGAACTCATTTTGCGCGATAGGATTGCAAAAAGGAAGTTAAAAGAAAGAAAAATCGTAAAACTACGCGTGAATTCAGTCTGCAGTGAATAACATTTTCTAACCGTGGTTAGGGGTTGAGATAAACATCGACAAGAAGTTCCATATTTTTCTGCTCGATAACAGGAAAAAAAATGTAGGTTTTTTCAATAAACAATTATCGATTTGAGTTCAGCAGATACATTTGTACAGAAATAGAGCTGTTTTGGAAAGATTTGAAGGAGTACCTGAAATTTTACTGTCTCTCAGTACTGAACTCAGCTTCTGGAATGCATCACTGACCATGCCAATTCGCAATTCTTTCTATTCTTTGTTTGAAGACTTCCCAGGTATTTAAACTTCTGTACCTACTTGATTTTAGTATTCCCTGTCTGTAGTTTGTATTTTGGTCTTCTTTCTTTACTGACGACGATGCAAGTTTTCTTGTATTTTATATGTAGTCATTTTTTTGCTTTCTTCAACTACCTTCTGTAGGAGGTCTTCTACTCTTCTTTTTGTGTCTGCAATGAGCACTGTATCATCATCGTATCTTATGTTGTTCAGATTGTGGCGTGCTAATGAAGAATCCTGGCATGACACTAATGTTAGACTGACTAAATATTTTTAATGACAATTGTAATGGTAGGATTAAGAGCCCCATAGGTAATATTTCGCCCTCATTGAATAGTTTTTATTGGTCTATATCTGCAAGATAACGTATTGTAACGACTTACATCTCTCGGACTGTTTTCCTCATCTTTATTGTCATATGCACAACACATGGCTCATTCGATAAAAACATTATTTGAAAAACCGAAAAGTGATTTGTCACAATGAGTTGTGAGTTTGAGTTTTGTTTAATGGCATATCAACACCTCTGTGGGTTATTTAATGCCAAAAAGGTGGGGTTTTAATGGATTTTTTTAATGTTCGGTTATAGTGAGAAGGTTGATTTAGTCAGATTTTCATGAAAATTTTTTGTTTTTGTTCTTTTTGTTTTTTTTAGAAAATTGAAAATGTCTTCTAGTTTTGTATTCAAAAATGTTTTGCTACGAATAATTTTTTTTCTTCAAAAATGTGTTATGGCAATGATTTTTTTTCTTCCAAAATGTATTGTTGATAATATTTATTTTCAAAAATGTATATTTTTCTATAAATGGCTATTTTTATGCATACATTTTTGTAAAAGTCTATTTTGTGTAAATGAATCTGAGTTTGAGTCTTATTTAACGGCATATCAACACCTCTGTGGGTTATTTAATGCCAAAAAGATGGGGTTTAAGGTATTTTTTTTAATGTTCGGTTATAGTGAGAAGGTTGATTTAATCAGATTTTGATGAAAATTTTTTAAAATATTTTTTTATTTTAGAACATTGAAAATGTCTTCTAGTTTTGCATTCAAAAATGTTTTGCTGAGAAATTTTTTTTCTTCAAAAATATGTTATGGTAATAATTTTTTTCTTCAAAAATATATTGTTGATAAAATTTTTCCTTCAAAAATGTATATTTTTTTTTATAATAAGTCTATTTTTATGTATATATTTCTATAAAACTATATTTTTATACTTTCATAGTGTTTTGACCCCAGTTTGGGGATTAAGTATTTGCCCATGGCTGGGACCATAACAGGTGCTATCACTCCGGTTTAGGGGGACCTGAGAACAACAGCAATTAAGAGGTGGTTCCATGCTCCTCACAACCTCCCAATTACAAGCCTTGCAGCTGGATGCAGTTTACCGTCATGCGTAGTACCAATGAGCTGTGAGTTCAATACTTGGTCACGTCAGAGGGAAAAAAACTAAGAGAATTATCCAGAGGAATAAGCAGAAACTGAGATATCCAAAGGCACGGCGCATAAATTAGAACAATCTATCCATAAATAAAGAATTTGGTTTGAAATTACAACTATTATCATCCGAGGAAGGCCGGAGCGTATAATGGCTGAAATGTCGTAAATATGGCAAATAAGATGAGAACAAGAGTTCATATAATGTAAATAGCGTAAATAGTGTTTGTTTATTAGTGTTACGGTCGGCTCATATTTATCACAACAATTAAAACGATTTTCCAGGACATTAAACTTCTAAAAAAGCCTACTGTTATTGCTCCTTCTAGTACAAATAAAAGTTTCCTTCCAATCAATTTGTTTTTGTAGGGTAGAAATTTAACAGCTTGCATATACTGTTCTTTTACTAAAATAAAGCATTTTTTTATCATTTCACTTCAAGCAAGGTGATAGTTCTACAAAGATTGCAATGAGAGTGAAAGAGAGTTTTAAAAAATACACTAAAACTAGTGGATTGATTTTAATCCTTCTCGGAAGCTCCATGATAATGGCCTTGTGACAAAATAAACTCAGAAATTAACGATTTGATTGAAGGCTTCATCCAGTGGAATCAATGGCCACGTACCCATGCCCAGGGCGATCCTTCGTACCGGAGGGCATTAGCAGTGATCTAATTTGGAGAAGGATAGGCTCCGCCTGGTTTACTTTACTCAACAATTGCTACACAACCCTACGACCACACCCGGTCATGAAACTCAGAAATTAACGATTTGATTGAAGGCTTCATCCAGTGGAATCAATGGTCACGTACCCATGCCCAGGGCGATCCTTCGTACCGGAGAGCATTAGCAGTGATCTAATTTGGAGAAGGATAGGCTCCGCCTGGTTTACTTTACTCAACAATCGCTACACGACCCTACGACCACACCCGGTCATGAAACTGATGATGATTATGATGATGATGATACTTCACTGACTGAACATCACTATTACATTGAATTTAATGCTCCACCGGTATTCTACACTACTGACCTGTGCCAAACATAGTCAATAATGATCAACTTAATTAATTGCGGAATTACCAGTCAGTCAGTTAAGTGCCATACGTGATACACGCTTTGGGCGAAGAAGATTATCCCGCAGCAGGTTGACATTGCATTCTGTGGTAGACTGGTTGCCAGCCAAGGCTATAGAACCCAATCTGTCCTGTTATTTGACTCATTGCTAAAGGCGGAAGAAATGCATTATATTATTTAGTAGTAATAAGTGGGGGATCAGTTTATTACTTCATAACAATATAAGACTGATCCCTCACTTTATGCTCAGTAGAAGCCTTAATCATGTTTTCAACTATTATATTCAGTCAGTCAGTTAAGAGCAGTACGTGATATACGCTTGGGCGATCATGTTTCGAAAGAGACATGAATGACTGAGCAGAAGGTTATCCCGCAGTAGATTGACATTGCATTCTGTGGTAGACTGGTTGCCAGTCAAGGCTATAGAACCCAGTCTGTCCTATTATTTAACTCATAACTGGATAGAAGAGACGAATTAATACCTTTCCCAAGGGTATTTGTACGCAAGTGAATGCAAGGAATTCAACTGGAATTCGAACTCGACACCCCGATTTGCCGTTCAGAGTCGATATCCACTGCAGCACAACGAGCATATTACTAAAATAGTGTGTTAGATTTTCACTGAGCGCTCTACATTTCGGGATTTACATGTTGATTGATCAACTTTGTAAATACCTGTTTTCGCCGTCGTAATTTGAAATATGGAGATGCTCGATAGCCTGGACATATTTGGGAAAGACTTGAGAGTAATAAAAATCTTAACTGGCAGCAAACCGCTTGCATACGGACAGGTCATGAATTGAGTAGATATACAAAGATAGAAAGGGGCGTAAGAAAGGGATGTGTCTTTTCACCGGATCTGTTCAACTTGTACAGCGAGAATATTTTGAGGACCCCAGAAGTTTTGTATTGATTTGTCATCGGAGGCCACAATTTAAACAACCTAAGGTACGCAGATGATACAGTGCTGATAGCAGACACAGAAAGTAAACTACAAGACCTCCTACAAAAGGTAGCAGAAGAAAGTAACAAGAAAGGACTAGAAATAAACTGCACGAAAACCGAATGCATGGTCATCAGTAAAAAGGGCAGCCCAAAATGTCAAATACACGTCTGGGATACCAGAATCAATCAGGTATAAAAATTTAAATCCATGGGAAGCGTTATCACAGTAGACAGAAAGTGCGACACAGAAATCCGAAGGCGAATTGGCATGGCGAAGGAAGCATTCCAGAAGTTGAGTAAGGTATTAAGAAACAGGACAATTTCGCTAGAAAATAAGGAAGAGAGTACTGGATTGCTACGTGCTGTCCGTCCTTCAATATGGCAGTGAATGCTGGACAGTACCATCAAAGATAAAGGAAAACTTGAAGCAACTGAAATGTTGTTCTACAGAAGGATGCTGCGAATATTATGGATCGAGCATGTGAGCAATGATGAGGTTTTGGAAATGATGGAAACAAAAAGGAAATTAATACTGAGCATCAGGAAGAGACAGCTGAAGTTCCTGGGACAGGTAAATGAGGAAGGAGGGCTTGGAGAATCTGATACTAATAGGCCAGATAGAGGGAAAGAGAGACAGAGG
The DNA here is from genome assembly GCA_037127315.1 of Ascarosepion bandense. Classification (NCBI taxonomy): domain Eukaryota; kingdom Metazoa; phylum Mollusca; class Cephalopoda; order Sepiida; family Sepiidae; genus Ascarosepion; species Ascarosepion bandense. The sequence continues at coordinate 244,677 of JBBBDQ010001539.1, forward strand.
AAAGCAACGGATAACATATTTCAAGGACCTAATCAGGTGGATGACGGAACGAGGATTGCATGGCGTAACAGGAGAAGGCGTGCTCAGAGCCACCCGGGATAGGGAAACGTGGAAAGCCATGATCGCCTACGTCCTGAAGGGACAGGGCACATAGAAGAAGAAGAAGTAGAATTTGAAGTATAGTAGCCTCGCAAACAATTTTGATTATGTTTCTGTCAGAACTCTTTGCAAACATAACCTTGCACCAGACTAAGACAATGTATTGACATCTGTATTGACATCTGTATTGACATCTGTATTGCCAATGTGTCCTGTCAATGCGTCTTTCCGAATTTGTCTTGATGGCGACGTGAGTTGATTAATTTTTCCCTTATTTTTTTACCTGGGGATTATCTGGTTATGTGTCGATCTACGGCAGGCGACCTGAATGTGCTCTTCTTCATGATCTACTATGAGCTGTAATCCTTCAGGACGTAGGCGATCATGACCTTCCACATCTGCGTATACCTTGTCTCTCTTAATAACCCTTCTCCCGTAATCCCACTCAATCCCCACTCCACCATCCATTCGCTCAAGTCCATCAAGTATGGCATGCGTAACTTTCCCTTATCGCATTTCCCCTCTGTCCATCCCGTGAGTATCAATTTCTCCAAGCCCTCCTTCCTCATTCTTTTTCTTCTATAAGCCGTGTCCCTTCAGGGCATAGGCGATTATGGCCTTCGACATCTTCTAATTCTTTGCAGCAATTAACACTCCTTCTCCTGTTATTTTTTTAATCGTTTCACCCAAGCAAGGCGGTACCGCCACTGATGTGCAGGGGGCTATATAAGAGAGTTAAGGCTTTAGACTGGGGGAAAGTGAAAACAAAGACGAACCAGCTACAGGGGGTGAAAGAGAAAGGGCAAGAAAAGGATGTGAACACAGGAGTGAAGACAGTTTGGAAGATAGGGAGAAAGGAAAAGAACAAGATACACGGGGTGATGTGGAAAGAGCTGGAGTTAAGTGGATAAAAGATGAGAACTGATTTTGCATTTAAATTCTTGGAGGTTGTAGCCGCCAGGGAAGCAAGTATATGGAAAGGAGTTCCACAGGTGGGAAGCACGAGAAAAGAAGCTGTTGGAGTAGAATTGTCGCCAGCATTTGGTTGATCTAACTGTAAAAAAGTGGGACCTTGTTGCCAGTCTGGTTGCCCGAGTGAATTCTTGTGGAGGGGGCACTCAATCCTCGCTTCACCATCTATCTGCTCAAGTCTATCAAGTATGTCATGCGTAGCTTTCCGTTGTCGCAGTTTCCCTCTATCCATCTTGTGAGCATCAATTTCACCAAACCGTCTTTCTTCATTACATGTCCCCAAAATTTCAGCTGTCTTTTCTTGATCTTAAATTATGTTTTCCTTAGCGTGCTTCTGTAGAACAACATTTCTTTCCTTCATCTATGATGAGGATTGTCCAGCATTCGCTGCCATATTGAAGGACAGACATCACAAATATCCAGTACTCTCTTTTATTTTTTTTTGTTTCCAACGAAATTTTCATGTCTTTTAATGCTCTACACACCTTTATGATATGCATTCTTGACCATTCCAATACGCCTTCGAATCTTCATGTCACAGTTTCTGTCATCTGTTAGAACACTTCATAGATATTTACAGTATTTGATGGCATATAAGACGCACGGATATTTAGGACGCACCCCAATTTCAGGAAGACAAGTCAAGAAAAAATTAGTATTTCGTAAAATTGTAGAACCTACGCTATATTTATGAAGTATGATTTTGTTTAAACAAGCTATGATTACATTAAACGAAAAATAATAGGAAATAAAGAACACGAGCCTATAAAAAGCCTATAAAAATATTATTATATTCAAAGGTACGAAAACAAAACAAAAATCAAGCATATAGTATATAAGACGCATGAGGCAGTAATGGATTAGAGCACTCTGGCTATTGGGCGGGTATAATGACAATATACACGCTAAAAAGTCTGCCTTATTCTACCGAACACCAATAGCCCAGAGGTAGAATCGCCGACTGACACCAATTCGGTTGGGTTTCAATCCTGGGTTAAAAGCAATCGGAGTCTAACCGTACTGATGAGCTGTGATACAGCGAAACAGATCTGTCTGCAGATGACTATTTCATGCTCTCACACCCTGATTGAGCACTCTGGAAAAATGGTAAACTTTGAAAAACAGTAGCTACTCTGGCATGTACGCATCACTCATTCAGTAATGGATTAGAGCACTCTGGCTATTGGGCGGGTATAATGACAATATACACGCTAAAAAGTCTGCCTTCTTCTACCGAACGCCCATAGCCCAGAGGTAGAATCGTCGACTGACACCAATTCGGTTGGATTTCAATCCTGGGTTAAAAACAATCGGAGTCTAACCGTACTGATGAGCTGTGATACAGCGAAACAGATCTGTCTGCGGATGACTATATATATATATATATATATATATTCCGGGTGAGGAGGACTCAAGGTTTTTTTTTTATTTTGAGTGCTCTGGCATTTATTTTATTATGAACGAACAGTGCTCAATACAATGTGTATTATAGAGCTTAATATAATTATACAGTTATGAATTAATTGTACATTGCAACACGGAAATTTCTATGTTTCGAGATTGATTCTCATCATCAAGCAATGTTGCCGTTGGTTGTGCAGATGATTTACATTTAAATGACAAAAAATGTGTGTATGTATGTGGGAAGATATAAAAATTTACATGTGTGCTTCTTTTGGCTAATCAGAGTAGAGATTCATTTTGGGGTTTGGCCCCCGAAAATACATACTAACCAACTTTTTCTCTTTCTTTTTTTTTTTTTTTTCATTTTTTCCTCTTGACCCTAAAGATGATAACCTTCCTTTAACCTGATCTTATCATTTTTCCTTCTTTCCCTTCAGTTTTATTATTTTGATGTGGTATTCTCATTCAGCACCAATTCTATATTTTTTTTGCTTATTTATCATTTTTAGTCTATTTATTTATTTATTTGTTGTAAAGTTTTTTTTATATAAAAGGAAAGATTTAGTTTTAAAAATAATTTTATGTTCCAATTTATTTTTATATAGTTCGTCAGTAATTATGTTCCTTAAGCACTTGTTGGTTATATGCATGTTATTTCATTTAGATTTTATCCACTTTCTAATGTGAATAATTTGCAATATCTACATATGATATTTATTTCGCTGCGTTTAATTAATAAAATTTTATTCTTAAGGGATTTAATAATAAATAGTTTTTCGTATAAACATAGTGAACATGGTTCGTTTAAGGACTTACATGTTTTAGCTTCTTTTAGAATTTTTCACTTTATTGTGGATGTTTTTGTTTTTTGTTTCCTTTAGGTACCAATGACATTTCGATAGGGATGTTCTATTTTTGTATTTGCTATTATTAAATGAAGATGTGTGCTGGTAAATTCGCTGCTTTAGAGTGTTTTTAGTACTCCCTGTATAAATTTTTATATTATTTAGATTTTTCTTTGAGGATATTTCGCATTGATATATTATTGATTCCGTTAAGCACCTGTTTTCTAACGGACAGTCTAATAAAAATAGGAATATGAATATCATCTGGTACACACCCACTTTCAACCAGATGACTAGTAGTAAATTGGGGGAAAATTCCCCGCTTTAATTAAGAAACACTTTCCAGAAAAAAATCCACTAAGATCTTTAATAAAAACACTATTAAATTAAGTTACAGCTGTATGAACAATCTACAAAAAATTATAAAAAACACAATAATAATATTTTTTAAAATTTCAACAAAATCAATAAAAACAAGCGGATAACAGAAAATAACAATTTAGACAAGAAAAATATAATTGTAAAAACCCCATAGACTGTCCGCTAGAAAACAGGTGTTTGACGGAATCGATAATCTATCAATGCGAAATATTGACAAAGGAAAACTCAAATAATATAAAAGCCTATATAGGGAGTACTAAAAACACTCTAAAGCAGCGAATTTACCAGCACACCTTTTCATTTAATAGTAGCAAATACAGAAATAGAACATCCCTATCGAGATATCATTGGTACCTGAAAGAAACAAAAAAAGACACCCACAATAAAGTGGAAAATTCTAAAAGAATCGAAAACATGTAAGTCCTTAAATGAACCATGTTCATTGTGCTTATATGAAAAACTATTTATTATTAGATCCCTTAAAAATAAAAATTTATTAAATAAACGCAACGAAATTAATGTCATATGTAGACATTGTAAATTATTCACATTAGAAAATAGATAAAACCTAAATGAAATAACATGCATATAACCAACAAGTACATAAAAAATAATCACTGACGAACTAGGTAAGAATAAAGCCGAAAATAGAATACATATTTTTTTTTTAAATAAATCCCCCCACTTTGTATAATGGGGGGAAAAAAAACTTTACAACAAATAGATGGAACAAAACAATTACAGTTTAAGTTCTTTTTTTTAAATCTTTTCTTTAACAAATAGACTAAAAAGGATAAGTCAGGAAAGAATAGGGGATTGGTACTCAAAAGGAATATTTTTAAAAATTTCAACAAAATAAAAAAAAACAACCGGATAAAAGAAAATAACAATTTAGAGAAGAAAAAATGTCATTGTAAAAACCCCATAGACTGTCTAAAAGAATGCTTTTCTCGTTTTCATCATTTTCGTTTACTCCATTTTGCTAGATTTTTATATTCTGGGGTCAGCATTATTTTCAGGTTCTATTTTGTATTTCATCGGGCACGTCGGCGTGGTATAATCGTTAGCAAGCTTGTCTCGCTAGAAACTATTACGAGTGAGTTCGATCCTCATTGGGTACCTAATACTTTCAGCTTTGTGCCACATCTAATATATATGTATTATAAATGTACGCATCGCTCATTCCGTGAAATGAATTAGAGCGCGCTAGCTATTGGGCGCGTATAATGATATGCGCTAAAAAGTCTGCCTACTTCCACCGAACGCCCATAGCCCAGGGGTAGAGTCGCCGACTGACGCCATTTCGGCCGGGTTTCAATCATGGGTAAAAAAGCAACCAGAGTCTAACCGTACTGATGAGCTGTGATACGGCGAAACAGATATGTCTGCGGATGACAATATATATATATATATATATATATATATATAGTCATCCGCAGACATCTCATAAGTACGGTTAAACATCCGATTGCTTTGAGCCAGGATTGAAACCAGAATTGACATCAGTTGGTGATTCTACCTCTGAGCCATTGACGCTCGGTAGAAGAAAGCAGACTTTTAGCGTGTGATATACCATGTAAACACACGCCAGTAGGTAAGAGTGTTCTAATTCAATACTGAATGAACGATGCGTAGATGCTAGACTAGCTACTGTTTTTTCAAAGTCTACCATCCTTCATTCAGGGTGTGGGAGCGTAAATAGTTCTCCATAGGCAGCTCATCACTACGGTTAGACATCCGATTGCATGTAGCCAGGATTGAAACCCGAAATATATATATATATATATATATATATATATATATATATATATATATTGTCATCCGCAGACAGATCTGTTTCGCTGTATCACAGCTCATCAGTACGGTTAGACTCCGATTGCTTCTTAACCTAGGATTGAAACCTGACAGAATTGGCGTCAGTCGGCGATTCTACCTCTGGGCTATGGGCGTTCGGTAGAAGAAAGCAGACCTTTTAGCTCGTATATTATCATATACATTATTTTTACTTTTTTGTTTTGTCTTCTCAAAATCGTTCTAACCAAAAAAATGTTGTATGAACGAATACGATATCTATCTATCTATCTATCTATCTATCTATCTATCTATCTATCTATCTCAGTCTACCCAAATCTATCTATCTATCTATCTATCTATCTATCTGGCCATATTTCTATCTATCTATCTATCTATCTATCTATCTATCTATCTATCTATCTATCTATCTATCTATCTCAGTCTACCCAAATCTATCTATCTATCTATCTATCTATCTATCTATCTATCTATCTGGCCAAATTTCTTTATCTATCTATCTATCTATCTATCTATCTATCTATCTATCTATCTATCTATCTATCTTGAAATCGTGCTAACCAAAGAATTATTGTATGAACAAATAGAAGAAGTTCGAATCCGGACGCCGGCTTTCACCATCGCCGGATTTCCTGATTTTTCTCTTCTCCAAAATGGTCGCTAATTGCCTGACAAAATGGAAGACCAAGGAATAAAGACAAGATGAGAAAAACGAGAATATAAAAAGAGACATTCTATAGAATAGACAGTTTCACAATGTATCCTACAAAAGAACTTTATCTAAAGTATTTATTGCACAACGTTAATACGTATTTAACCTTTGATATAAACTGTTTACAATGAACGCATGTATTTGGAATTATATTAGGCTGAGTCATAACTAATTTCAGTTTTTCTTTATCTCTCTTCTTTAAAACTCTTAAGTACAATGACATTTTATTCAATCCTATATTCACCATGATTTGCAAGAAATTGTTGCCAGTTATCAGCCGACTCTTTAATACATTTTGTGAAAAATTCATCAGGTTTTGATGTGAAAAGGTCTTAGACGAAATCTTGAATCTGTTTCTTATTGGAGAATGCTTCCCTATAAAAAGAAAGAATGCTTCCCTATAAAAAGAAAGAATGCTTCCCTATAAAAAGCATTTTTCAATGATAAAAAAGATAATAATCATTTACTACAATATTAACTGGACATGGCGGTCGGACAGAAATGCCCAAGTCAGTTTCAAAATGTCTGCCCTGTCTTATTCTTAGTGTTTGCAGTCTTACATTGTCATGGAGTGGAGCACCATATTTCCTTTTTATCCGCTGCATACGCTGCGAAAAACTAAGACATGTCAGTGCACTCCAAGTTTATTTTTAACTGCTCCATACGATTAGTTGCGATGATTCATTCACAAGTATAACTGCTTCCCAAAAAGCGAAATTAATTATGACAATACCTAATATCAGTCAGTTAAGTACCATACAAGGTTGGGCGAACATATCTCTTTCGACGCATGTCTCGGCAGAATATTTTCCTTGCCAATTCTTTCTTCCGTAGACTGGTTGCTAACTAAAACTAATCTGCCTGCTATTTAACCCATAGCTGGAGGGAGAAGAAATTAATTCATGTGTTTCCCAAGGATATTTTCGCATAAATGAATGCGACAAATTCAATTGGAATTTGAACCCGGCTCTCCTAATATATAATCATTATATATATATATATATATATATATATATATATATATATATATAACCTCCATAACATATTTTTGTTGACTGTAAAGCTTTAACGTTGTTCAAAATTTAGATCCACTTTTTCTATTTATCATTTATTTTATTGCGTTTCTGAATTAAAGAATTAGGCTTAATTCCAATCGAGTTTCTACAAAAGAAAAAAACAGCAACATGAAGACAGGGCACTGAAACTAAATGCAAGACAGGTTTTGTTCACAATCTTTAGAGGTAATTTTCATGAAATAACCAAAGCATTCGACAAATAGAACCGGATAAATTTTCACGTTTTTATTTTTAACATTTGTTAGATACAATTTAGGTACCTACACTCTTCAGCATAAATTTTCGATGCCTAATTATAAAATGAAATTTTTAAAATGAAAAAAAATCATTCTTGAAGATTTCATTTTAGATTTAATTAAAAGCTTAATAATTAAATTTATTATTTGTATTAAGTAAAATTTTCTGGTGTATTTCAGATAGAAATTATATCGATTTGAAAGTCAGATTTAATTTCGATTTTTTAAATTTTCTTAAAAACAGTCATTTTCTTAATTTTAAGAAATTAGTAAACAAACAAACATTCATCGATTTTAAAAATATTTCAAAAGATATCTGACACTTTATTTTAGTAAAATTAGAAAATTGAAAGTTAAATTAAGCTGTTTTAAAAAAAATATTACTTATAGCATAAAAAAGTAATATACAACAAATTATTAACGATTGGTCGTGTTCATCTGATCGAAGGTTTGACGGATTCTTGACTAATTAGGCGATGACAGGTTGTACGCATGCCCAAAAACGACAATTTTCATAAGTCTAAGTGAAGGGACAAAACTCTTAAATTACGTAACCTTTTCATAATAATAGCAATTTCAGTCTACCATACATGAAAATAAGATAAAAATATAATAAATTAAAAATTATTTTAAAAATAAATAGCGTAACTACGTTTATTAACTTTTACAATTTTGGACTCGTAAATTTTGTTTCCACTTAATTACTATATCACATCCAATAAATACCCCCAATAAATACCCCAATAAATACCCCAATAAATACCCCAATACAAAATTTTACACGATTTTAAACTATTATAAATTATTATAATTAAAATGTAAAAAAAATGAAAAAATTCTTGTAAAAACTCATTATTCATCAGAAAAATTTTATTTCTTCAGATAATAATGTCCTTAATATTACTTATTTACAAAAACAATTAAAAGCTTTTTCTAATTAAGTAATGTCATAGTTTTATTGGATGCATTATTTTTCAATTCAGAGCAGATTTTCAGTTAAATGGTACAAATTTGAAAAAAAAGTAGGTGATATACAATCTCCAATGACTCCTACTTTTAACAAAAAAAAATAATTTCATGAAATAAGAAGGTTCTGTGCGAAATTAAGTGGGGGGGGGGGTAACACATTTAAAATCTTTTTTTTACCAAGATTTTCTAAAAAAAATCATTTAAAAAATAATTTAATTCATTTGAGAATAAGTTCTGAAAATTTCATTAAAATCGGACAATTTTTAAAAATTTGTACAACAATTTTCAAATTAATGTTTTCAACAGAAAAAAAGCGCAAAAAATCACTTTGTAGAAGGTAATGACGTAAACAAAACAAGCATTTTAACCAAAATTTTGAACGTGTTAGAAAGGATTAAACAAATTAAAAAAATAATTTTAAAATTCTTTGATTCTTCTTAATAATAACATCAACATTTTGACGATAAAAACTTATTTTCGTCAAGTTTGTGGCCTTTTGCATTACGCTGTGCTGTTTTTCCCGCGAATTAGTGGAGGTACCTACTTTTAGTTAAAGTGAAATTTTGGAATACGTAAAGGATGTCTCAATATAAATTTTATTGGGTTGTCCAGTACATGTCTGTTTTTAAGAGAAATTAAAGCACAAAACAAAATTATGCCAATTAAATACTTATTTGCACAAGAGTACAAAATGTGGCACAAGGCCGAAAAAGGGGGTAGGTAGAGGGTGGTACTCATTCAGTCAGTTAAGTGCCATACGTGATACACGCTTGGGCGATCATGTCTCTTTCGAGACATGGCTGACTGGGCAGAATATTATTCCGCAGTAGGTTGCCATTGCTTTCTGCGGTAGACTGGTTGCCGACCAAGGCTATAGAATCTGTCCTGTTATTCAACCCATAACTGGAAGGAATAGACGGATTAATACCTTTTCCAAGGGTATTTGTGCGTAAGTGAATGCAAGGAATTCAACTGAAATTCGAACTCGGCTCTCCGAGTTCTCGTTCCGAGATCCACTGCGCCACAACGCACATCCTGACTGGTACTCATTAACTATCCTATAGCTAGGTAAACACTTTCACGACCCTAACACTCATTAACAATTTGCACATTCACCACAAGAATCCATTTATCACCTCCTAATCTTTCACACAACACAATACCACATATTTACAAGGGGCACCTAAAACGGGGAAATGAACCCATGAGATAAAAATTTGCTACTATATACAATAATATAAAATATAATTAAAAATTTTAAGAAAAATTAAATGAGGTGAGCGGGATGAAATATCCAAAATGAAATAAAATCCCACAAAAGTTTTATAAAATGAAATAAACAAATGTTAGTAAGACCCGTCCACCCCACAAAAAGAGAGTGGCCGATGTATACCGCCAAATGGCGAAATCAAGTAGAACAATCGCTAAGGAAGTGGGGGAGGATAAAATAATTAAATAATTAATGAAATGGGAAAATCAAAGACTGATCCAGTCAAGATAAAATAGGACCAAAACCAAACTGCCAATAAATATTTATTCAAATAGATATGAACAATTTTGTTGCACAAATTTTCTCCATTTTTTTTTATTTTATTTTATTTTATTTTTTACTTAAAGATTCTGTCTTCCCAGTCTTTCAGTAGTGTCTCGGCAAAGAACTCATTAGGGAAAATTTTTATGTTACCCAAGGATTATTGCGAGCTTACACCACCGGCCATAATTATTAGGCCACCCCAGTTTTAAAAAAAATTATGTATTTCATATTATTTTTACTATTTATTGCATTGAATACTGCTGCCATATCTGGTCTGGTGCTCCTGTCGGACTTAAAAATATATTCAACCCCTGCCGTGGTTGAATTTTTTTTTTTTAATCGTATCACCCCGAGCAAGACGGTAACGCCACTGAGGTGCAGGGGTCTACGTAATAGTGAAAAGATTGGAAAAGAGAAATCCAGAAACCACATCCTAAACAGGGAACAAGGATGAGCCTCTTAACCTGTTCAATAGACGTGGGTGGAGTGTGAACCGGGTGATAGTTCAGTCTATCTACTCCAATTAAAAAGAAATAAACAAAAAAGAAAGTGAAAAGATTGGAAAAGAGAAATCCAGAAACCACATCCTAAACAGGGAACAAGAATGAGCCTCTTAACCTGTTCAATAGACGTGGGTGGAGTGTGAACCGGGCGATAGATAGATCTATCTACTCCAATTAAATCTATCTACTCCAATTAAATCTATCTACTCCAATTAGATCTAAATTCTAGATATCTCTCCCCTGTCGTCATGGAGAATTTCTGCGATGTATTCTTTACACGCTTGAAGTCTTTTTATTTCCTCGGGTTAACTCTCACGATAGACATCAAGTGGAATGACTGTATAAAATCCACAGCTAAATTCACTGCTAAGAAAGTCGGTTGTCTGTGTAGGGCCAGGAAGTTTTTTTCCCGTCTCAAACAATCCTGCATATATATCAATCTACCATCCGTCCGTGCATTGAATACTGCTGCCATATCTAGTCGTGTGCTCCTGCTATCTACCTCGGTGTCCTTGAAAAAAAAAACAAAAGGGAATCTGTAATGTGATCGTAGCTCAGATACAGTCACTTTCTCACCGGCGTAATGTGGCTTCCCAGTGTCTCTTCTACAAATAATTTCACGGCTTCTTCTCCGATGAACCTAGCTAACTGGTACCACCTATATATGAATTTACTCGAGACACAAGACGTCCCATTCTTTTACTGTGAAACCAATAAATTGTAAACGCAAATTCTTCTCTATCAACTTCCCGCCTGTGGAATTCCCTTCCATTTACTTGCTATCCTCGACAGCTACAATCTCCAAGAATTTAAATGTAAAATCAATAGTCATCTCCTGTCTCACTAACCTGCATCCACTCTCTCATGTTTCTTTCTCCGTCCACTCCACTCTCATCAGTATTCTCATCCTTTTCTTACCCACTTCCTGACACCCCCTATAACATGTCAGTCTTTCTCATAACTTTCCTTCTATGTAACCCCCTGAAAAACAGTAGCAGTAAAATGCTTTGCTTGGGGTGATATGATTATAAAAAAACGTGGATAATTCTAAATGAAAATAGAATGGTTCTCTTTTTAATACTGCACAATAACATGTGCATCAAATGAACTGTTCTAGTGTCCAGTTTTTGTGCTCTCTTCCCCATTCTAGTCTCTTCTTCTTATTGACTGGCCGAAGCAGAGGCTTCCTGGCTGCCTTGTAAAATTGATACTGCACAACAACATGTGCATCAAATGAACTGTTCTGGTGTCCAGTTTTTGTGCTCTCTTCCCCATTCTGGTCTCTTCTTCTTATTGTCTAGCCAAAGAAAAGGCTTCCTGGCTGCCCTGTAAATATTTGCAAAGTAATAATAACAAAAGAATCATCCTATTTTCATTTAGAATTATCCACTTGGCAATAAATACTAAAAATAGTATGAAATACATCATATTTTTTAAACTGGGGTGGCCTAATAATTATGGCCAGTGGTATTATTTTGTAAGGATCTAAATAAATTAAAATCCGAAAGAGCAATATCTGGTGAATATGACAGGTGGGGTAATACATCCCAGCCAAGCTGTAACAATTTTTACCAGGTCATCAAAGAAACGCGAGGACTGGTGTTCCTGTTCATCAACTCTGGGCATTTTTTTTATTGCTGCCTTTAATTTGTCCAGCTGCGAACAGAGCTTTTCAAAATCAGTTGACTGGTTACTTGGCAGAAGCTCATAGTACAGGATTCCTTTCTAATACCACCAGATGCAAAATATTACTTTCTTGGGATAAAGATAAGTCTTGGAGTGGCTAAATTTGGCTCATGTCGCTTACCCTAGAATCTTTTTTACTGAACATTGTTGTAAACGCTCTATTTCTCATCACCTATCAGAATTTGCGTCAAACTGCGTGCATTTTTATTGCGTTTATCCAAAAGATCCTTTTTAACTCAGATCCTTTGGTGCCCAAACATCGTAGCGATTTAAGTAACTAGTCTTCAGTAAGCGCTCAAAGAGTGTGTATTTTGGTAAATAAGGCGTTTTTGCTAATTTTCGAGTTGTGTAATGCGGATTATTCTCAATTAATGCCTTGATTCGTTCGTCATCTCTAGTTCTGGGGGGGGGTCTGTCTGAGCGTTCTTCATCAATAAGATTACAATCACCAACTCTAAACTTAAAGACCCACTTCCGTACATTTCTGTCAGCTGAAGGAACAACATATATCTTTTGTTTCTTGCGAGGCATTTTTCCCTTAACAGTAATAAAAAAAACATCAAGTGTTTCAAAATGCACCTTATAATCTTCCATTTTCATAAGGATGAAAAATTGACACGAATTAAGTAATTTTAAACATTCTTTCTCAAGAGAGTTTGAAATGTGCTCTAATCGGAAATGTAAGCATATTATATCTGTCAATAAATCTGACGTGTTGGAACGTAAACGACTAAAAATCGACAAGAACTTTCCGAACAACCCAATATTTTCATTTTTTTTCCTTCATATTCCAACATTTTGCTATTGTGAGTGGCAGAGTCAAAGGAAGAACATATCCAGAAGAAAAATATGGAAAGGGGAAGCAAAAGTGTAGAAGAAGAAGAACAAGAAAAAGAACATCAACAAGAAGAAGAAAATAAATGCGTTGGGAAAAGAATATATGAAGAAAAGAGTGGGGGATGATAAAAAGAAGAAAAGAGAATGAAAGACGAGAAAAAAACTTGTCAGAGTTGAAAACACAAAAGAAGAAAAATAAAGAAAGCAACCATAACATAACTAAAAGAAAGAAAGAAAGAAAGAAAGAAAGAAAGAAAATATGACAGCTGAAAGAAAGAAAGGAAAATCAAAGAAAAAAGAAAACCTAACATAACTGACTGAAAGAAAGAAAAGAAAGAAAGAAAGAAAAGAAAGAAAGAAAGAAAGAAAAAGAATAACATAACTAAAAATAGAAAAAAGTATGAGATAACTGAAATTAAAGACGACAAAAGAAAGACAGAAAAACACAACTGAAAGAAAGAAAGAAAGAAAGAAAGAAAGAAAGAAAAAGGAAAGAAAGAAAGAAAGAAAGGGATAAAGAAAGAAAGTATAATATAATTGAATGAAAAAAAGAGGAAAAAAAGAAAGCACAACATAAGTAAGGAACAAACGAAAAAGGAAAGGAAAAAACACAACTAAAAAAAAGGAGAAGGGAAAGAAAGAAAGAAAGAAGGGAGGAAGATGGCATAACATAATCGAAAGAAAGAGAGAAAATCTAAAAGAAAGAAAGAAAGAAAGAATGAAAGAAAGAAAGAAAGAAAGAAACGGTATAAAGAAAAAAACATTATAAAACTGAACGAAAGAAAGAGAGAAAAAGAAAGCACAACATAGAGGAACAAACGAATAAAGAAAGAAAGAAAAACATAACTGAGAGAAAGAAGAAGGGGAAAAACAGTAAGAAAGAAGGCATAACATAACTGAAAGAAAGAAAGAAAGAAAGAAAATAAAAAAGAAGGAAAGAAAAGACCACATAAAAGAAACCAAAAATTAAAAAAAACAATAACATAATTGAAAGAAAGAAAGAAGTTTTCTCGGGAAAGAAAGAAAAGCAACTGAGGAAGAATACAAAAAAAAAATCATAAAATCAAAGACGCAAAGAAAACTTTTCATAAAAACAATGAGCATTCAAATGATTTTTTGAAAGCTTTCAACATCAAAAAATCGTCAAATATGTCACCATTAATGAACTTGTATTCAGGTAAAAATCGTTGTCTGCTTCCGTCCGTGTACAGTCAAGGAAGCAGACGACACAATGACCATCTAAATTGTGTTCCCCAACAGATCGAAAAATAAAAACGCATATATATATATATATATAAAGGGGGAGATAGTTCTCTACTTTTTATTCTAATGAGTCGATGCAGAATATTTGTTCATTGTTCTTTGTCGTAAGCGACGAACTTCGTTCTGCTTACGTCATAAACGATTTTTGCTTATTCATTTTTTTTTCTCAACTTCGTATCATTGACTTCTATGTCTTTTGTTGTACTTTTTTTTAACCCTCTTATATTTCCTTCTTTTTTTTTAAAAAAATAATGCATTTGTTTTTCGCATCTTTTTACGATGCAGTAAGCATTTTCGTCTCTTACTGCTCAGAGAGTTTCGAGCTGAATTTAACAGATACATTTGCCTTTTTTCGCTGAGCGCAGACGTATTTATATATGTTTCTTATATATCTGTCTTTTCTTTTCCCTGTTTTTTATTTATTGATTTTCTTTTTTTTTTGCTTATTCATTTTAAAATCATTTTTTCTTTCCACTTGTCCTTCTTGGGGGTGTATCAGAATTATTTTCATTTTTTTTATTCAACTTTTTATTGTATAATTACATAGACTCTTAAATTGATACCTTCCGAGGATCTTAGCTCTTCTGAAAAGTTCTGAGTCCTGGTGGCAAAGTTTTTTTTTTGTTTTTTTTGTTTTTTTTGCTTTAAAATATTATAATCGACAAATAATGGTCGTCGATTTGTTCCCTTTATTTCAAGAGAAAAATCATTACATTTAAAATGCTAAAACCAGTTCTGGTCGATATGGTTAATTTCTTTACACTTGTCTATTTTTTACTAAGACTTTCACCAGTTTTGGACTCAGTTTAAAATGATGTCTTAAATTTGATAGAATATCGATAATTGTATTTATCATTGTACTCTTTAAGACAAAACGTACAAATATATCGTATGAATGAAGATTTGTAGTAGTAGTAGTAGTAGTAATAGTTATAAAAGTTGTAGTGATCCTGTTTAATCATATACTGTCTATTAGATGTGTACATGAAATCAGCCTTAGTGTAAAGGTCTTTAAAAAACGAAAATAATTTTGATACACCCTAATTATTGTAATAGCACTGTGGAATCGTAATCAGTCTTTAGATATGTAAATGAAGTATACTTTCGAGTAAAGCTTTGTAAAATATATTTATGATGCACGCAATAATAATAATAATAATAATAATAATGGGACTTTAGAATGCACACAGGCAGAACAATCGATAAGATTTTACAATACTTTCTTCTTTTATGTGCCTTATCTTTTCAGGAGGCAGGCCATTATGGCCCTCAACATCTCCCTATCCCTGGTGGCTCTTAGAACGCTTTCTCCGGTTACACCACGCAACCCTCGTTCCGTCATCCACCTGATCAGATCCTTCAAATATGTTATCCGCTGCTTTCCCCTGTCTCTTTTCCCTTCTATCTGACCTGTTAGTATCAGGTTCTCCAAGTCCTTCTTCCTCATTGCATGTCCCACGAACTTTAGTTGTCTCTTCCTGATGCTCAGTATTAATTTCCTTTTCGTCTCCACCCTTTCCAAAACCTCATCATTGCTCACATGCTCGGTCCATAATATCCGCAGCATCCTTCTGTAGAACCACATTTCAGTTGCTTCAATCTTTTCCTTCATCTTCGATGAGATTGTCCAGCATTTACTGTCGTATTGAAGAATTGTCATCGCATAGCAATCCAGTACTCTCGTCTTTGTTTTTAATGAAATTGTCCTGTTACTTAATACTTTAATCAACTTCTGGAATGCTTCTTTCGTCATATCAATTCGTATTTGGATCTCAGTGTCGCACTTTCCGTTTTCTGTTAGAACACTTCCCAGGTATTTAAATTTTTGTACCTGTTTGATTTTAGTGTCCCTCATTTGTAATTGGCATTTTAGGTTGCCCGTTGTACTGATGACCATGCATTCGGTTTTCATATGGTTTATTTGTAGTCCTTTCATGTCACTCCCTTCAGCTACCTTCTGTAGGAGGTCTTGTAATTTTATTTCTGTGTCTGCTATCAGCACTGTATCATTTGCATACCTTATGTTGTTTAAATTGTGGCCTCCGATTACAAATCCTCGCATAACATCTAGGCTCCTCAAAATACACATAGACAGAACAATCAGAGCTAATCGTCCAGACATCGGAGATCAAAGACCACCAAAACTGAATATGCTTTCGTATCGATATGGCCTTCCTGCAGACTATAACGCATTTTGACTATCTATAATCTATCAGTCAGTTAGGATGTGCGTTGTGGTACAGTGGATTTCGGCTCGGAACGAGAAACCGGGCAGTCGAGTTCGAATTCCAGTTGAATCCATTGTATTCACTTACGCGCAAATACCCTTGGGAAAGGTAGAAATCCGTCTCTTCCTTCCAGTTATGGGTTAAATAGCAGTACAGATTGGGTTCTATAGCCTTAGTTGGCAACTAGTCTACCGCAGAAAGCAATGGCAACCTACTGCGGGATAATCTTCTGCCCAGTCAGTCATGTCTCTTTCGAGACATGATCGCCCAAGCGTGTATCACGTATGGCACTTAACTGACTGATAATCTATCAAAATACAAGGATCTTGAAATGAAAATCTAAAAAATGTGCCTTATCGGGACATCAATAATTCCAGTTTTGGTTGAAGCCCACGGTTTGACTGAAAAAGGTTCTTACAGACAAATTGAAGAGATCAGTGGTAGCTCATGTGTTAAAGAAATATCTTGGGTTGTTTTATTTTTATTTTTTCAAAAATGGTCAGTAGGAAAATGGCATGATGCCATTTCTAACCTTAGATCTCTGGTTGAGACACGGAAATAAACGAGCATACAACAGAAATCAATGTAAATAATAAATGTCACCATTCTATGGGATTACACTATCTACACAGACAGAAAAATTGAAGCAAACAGGCCGGACATTATTGTTAAAAAACAGAAAGAAAAAACTTGTCTATTAATTGATATGGCTTGTCCAACGGATTGTAACATAGCAAACTAGGAATTTGAAAAACTGTCAAAATATAAAGACCTGGAAATTGAAATAGAAAAAATGTGGAAATTGAAAACAAGAGTTGTGCCAGTGATAGTGGGTGCACTTGGAATAATAAAAAATGGAACAAAACAACACATTGAAAGAATCTCTGGAAACCCCAACTTAAGAGATATACAAAAAATGTCTTATTAAGTACAGCCCACACACTAAGGAGAAGTTTGTCTATGTAACGCTAGAGATGATGGGGGAGATAGAAAAAGCATGAAATGGAGCCATAACACGCCACGACCTGTTTTAGGTCTTCCCACAGACTTGGTAGGTAGTGCGACCATAGCAGAAATCGAAATATGATGAAAAATGACATAACAATAATAATAATGTAACTATTTAGAATAAAGATCTGTAAAATGCAAAACTACAGTGATTTACTAAGCGTAGGTTAGATGTGGCACAAGGTTGAAAGTAGGAAGACCCAGTGAGGATGGAACTCACAACTCTGTTTTGACTGATTTAGCGAGACAAGTTTTCTAATCATTTAACCATATCCAAAGGCCTCTAAATGTCCTACTGCTACACCATACATAGCTCTCTTGTCTTGTAATCTTAATTGATTGTCTTTGTGAATTATGATGGGCTGCAGGGAATTTTGAACTGAACCCCTTTATGCTAATGTTAAAGGATTTCTCCTTTTGTCCTTGTTTTTATTTAGTACTGCCTAGTTATTAAACACCAAGATTAAACTCACACTTACTATATAACAAACCAAACCTTTAATCCACTAGGCCATACTCTTGTAAGACTACCCAAACCTGAAGTTAACTAGATCGATTCACAGGCTTTAAGGATCAGTTTAAAATAACGCCTAAAAATTAACAGAAATCCGACAACTGTATCTACCATTATAACATTTGAAATAGAAGATAAAACTAAATAAGGTTGATAATGATATTTACTACTACTACTACTACTACTACTATTATTAATTTGTTTTGGTTTACTTTGTTTTATGACATATCGACACCCTAGTGGGTTATTTAATGCCAACAAAATTTTTTGGATAGGTTCATATGAATAGAATATGCACTATTTGTAAGAAATCAGTTTGTAGATCAGAGTTTAGGTTTATTTTGTTTCCCGGCATATCAACACCCCAATGGGTTATTTAATAGATTTTTAGGACAGGTTCGTATGAATAGAAGACGCATTTTTTGTAAGAAATCAGATTTCATTGAAGTATTTTTTTGTCATGAAGGTTTTGTCGAGAGTCAAATAGATTACTGCTTTTATTTTTTCCAAAATGTATTTCTGGTAATATTCTTTCCTTAAAAATGTATTGCTGCTAATATTTTTTAAATGTATTGCTGGTAACATTTTTTCCTTAAAAATGTTTTGCTGGTTATTTTTTTCTTTAAAAAATGTATTGCTGGTAATATTTTTTCCTTAAAAATGTATTGCTGCTAATATTTTTTTAAATGTATTGCTGGTAACATTTTTTCCTTAAAAATGTTTTGCTGGTAATTTTTTTCTTTAAAAAATGTATTGCTGGTAATATTTTTTTCCTTAAAAATATCTTGTTGGTAATATTTATATTTTTATCGTGTTTTGAGGCCGGTTTGGGGGGTTAACTATTTGCCCATTGTTAGGAGCCTAACAGGTACTGCCATCCCAGATCAGGGTGGACGTATGAGTAGCAGAAATTAAGAGTTAGTTCCACGCTCCTCTAAACCTCCCTGTCAGAGGTCTTGCTGCCGAATACAGTTTATCGTCATACCCAGAACACACTACTATTAGTAGTATTGTGGAATCATATACAGTCTTTAGATGTGTACTTGAAAAAAGCGCAATGATTTTTTTTATACTCACTGATATTAATAACAATAATAACCACGTGCAATCGTAGATAATTTTTTTTGTGTGTAAATGAAATATAATTTAGCATAATAATTTGCAAAACAGCATTTATTGTTTGATTCAGTCGTTTTCTATGCCTTATCAACACATTGTCAGTTATTTAGAATTTAAAATTATTTTTAGATAATAAGAATTTCTTTTCTTTTTGGAAATAATTCTGATTTAGTGATACAAGTCTTACTAATTAACTAAGAACTGGGGAAGAAGAGGTCAATTCATACCGCTTACCAAAGAACTCAACTGGAATTGAAACTTGAACCTCCGATTAAAAATTCCGAACCATCCAAGCTTACAGCACCTGGCATTCCCAAACAGTTACTAATTTCGCTGATCATACGGAAATAAAGTGTTTCAAAGTGGCGTAATCGTATGCCTAAAAGATCATACGGAAATAAAGTGTTTCAAAGTGGCGTAATCGTATGCCTAAAAGATCATACGGAAATAAAGTGTTTCAAAGTGGCGTAATCGTATGTCTAAAAGATCATACGGAAATAAAGTGTTTCAAAGTGGCGTAATCGTATGCCTAAAAGATCATACGGAAATAAAGTGTTTCAAAGTGGCGTAATCGTATGCCTAAAAGATCATACGGAAATAAAGTGTTTCAAAGTGGCGTAATCGTATGCCTAAAAGATTCATTTACGATACACAACGCAATAGCCCAGATTTGAGTTAAGACTAGATAACTGATACTTAGACATCCGGGAGAGGCATGACACACATAACTAGAACAATCTGTGAACGAAATAAAGGGTTCAGTTCGAAATTCCAATCACCTGAAGAATGTCGGGCCGTACAACGGCCGAAACGTTGTGAATATGAGGACATCTGTCCGGACAATGTAAATGGTGTAAATAATTACAATACCTCAGAATTTGTCTATACTTCTGAGATGAGGTAGTATTTACATTATTTACGTTGTTCGGACTGTTGTCTCCATCTTTATTGCTTTGTTTACGTCGTTTCGGCCTTCTTCAAGTGCTAGGAATTTCGAACCGAACCCTTTATTTCGATCAGTAGAGTATATCGTTCTCATTTCATATGCTTTGCCACTTCCGGATGTCATGTAATTATCTCCCTTTAACTCAACTCTCGAAGTTATTTGTTGAGCACTGCTGTAGCCAGGTATTGAACTTACAACGTTTTGGGTCAAGTCACTGCAACTAAGCAACTCTTTTATTCATTGGGCCATGTTTTTGAGGACGTAGTAAACATGGCAATAAAGACGGGAACAACAATCCAAACAATGTAAATAATGTTCATCTCAGAAATAAAAACATATAATAATAATAATAATAATAATAATAATAATAATAATAATAATGGTTATAAAATAGCTCAAAAGAAAATAAGCCATCTATTTTACATGGATGACTTAAAGTTGTATGCTAAGAATGATAATGAGCTAAAGGGCTTCTACAAACTGTAAAATGCTTCTGCGAAGACATTGGAATGAAATTCACTTTGAATAAATGTGGTAAAGCTCCAGTTTTACGAAGATCGCGACAAGAACCATCCTCAATTAGCTTAGACCCTGCAATAAGAATAAAAGATTTAGAGCCAGAAGAAGCTTATAAATACCTAAGTGTAAATGAGAGTGAAGACAATCACCATAAAAAATGAAAGAAGTAGAGCGTAAAGAGTACTATATAGAAGGCTACGACTGATATAAAAACTGAATTGAATTCTCAGAACAGAATTATGGCCATTAATAGCCTTGCTGTCCCAGTGGTCCAATATAGTTCCAACATACTGAACTGTACTCTAAACGACATCAGACGAATGGATTCTAAAACATCCAAAGACTGATGTAGACCGTCTATACATACCCCGTAAAGAAGGTGGAAGAGGTCTTATTCAGCTAGAATTGTCATACAAGACAACAACTATTGGCTTACTAACATACATAGAAACAACAAAGGACTGGATGATACAATTAGTCAAACAACATAAAAACAGAAAGAAAAAATATTCAATCATGAAAGAAGGCAGTAAATACAAACAAGATTTACATTTAGTAGATTCTATAGAAAAGCAAAACAGAAGCCAGAGAACCAATTATTGCGGCAAAAATATAAATATGAAAGCCAAGGATAAAGCTCTTG
The DNA here is from genome assembly GCA_037127315.1 of Ascarosepion bandense. Taxonomy (NCBI): domain Eukaryota; kingdom Metazoa; phylum Mollusca; class Cephalopoda; order Sepiida; family Sepiidae; genus Ascarosepion; species Ascarosepion bandense. The sequence continues at coordinate 265,983 of JBBBDQ010001539.1, forward strand.
AACAGATAAAACAACGCTGGCAAGACAAACCTCTGCATGGCCAATATCCAGAACGTGTTAATAAATCCAATGTTGATAAAGTTAATACTCATCGATGGTTACGTGCATCTGGATTAAAGTCTGAGACTGAAGGCTTTATTCTTGCAGCGCAAGACCAAAGTCTTTTCACTAGAAACTTTCAGGCAAATATTATGCATAATAATATGGATCCAAAATTCAGGGTTTGTGATAAACACCAAGAAACAATAGACCACCTAATCTCAGGCTATTCTCTGCTTGCCCCAAATGAATATAAAAATCGCCACAATAGAGTGTGGCAATATTTACATTGGACAATGTGCAAACACTATGGAAAATCTGTAAACAAACATTGGTATGAACATCACCCAGCACCGGTTACAGAAATAGAAGATAATCACCATTCTATGGGATTACACCATCTACACAGAGAGAAAAATTGAAGCAAATAGGCCAGACATTATTGCTAAAAAATAAGAAGAAAACCTTGCCTATTAATTGATATGGCTCGTCCATCCGATTGTAACAAAGCAACTAAGAAATTAAAAAAATTGTCGAAATATAAAGACCTGGAAGTTACTTTGCTTTGAGAACGACTCTGGTATCACAGAGTGACCCAGGCAAACTCATTTTTAACTTAATAGCGTAGATGCAACCTGGGGTAGGCCAACTTCATTTGCAACAGGGGTTAACTTCATGCTTCTGACTCCAAATAGAGGCCGAGAAACGCTATTTATCCGTGGAGTAGATAGATCTATCTATCGCCCGGTTCACACTCCACCTACGTCTATTGAACAGGTTAAGAGGCTCACCCTTGGTCCCTGCTTAGGATGTGGTTTCTGGCTTTCTCTTTTCCAATCTTCTCACTATTACGTAGACCCCTGCAGATCAGTGGCGTTACCGCCCTGCTCGGGGTGATAAGATAAAAAAAAACGGAAAAAAAAACATGTCTATTAATTGATATGGCTTGTCCAACGGATTGTAACATAGCAAACTAGGAATTTGAAAAACTGTCAAAATATAATGACCTGGAAATTGAAATAGAAAAAATGTGGCAATTAAAAACAAGAGTTGTGCCAATGATAGTGGGTGCACTTGGAATAATAAAAAATGGAACAAAACAACACATTGAAAGAATCTCTGGAAACCCCAACTTAAGAGATATACAAAAAATGTCTTATTAAGTACAGCCCACACACTAAGGAGAAGTTTGTCTATGTAACGCTAGAGATGATGGGGAAGATAGAAAAAACATGAAATGGAACCATAACAACACGCCACGACCAGCCTTAGGTCTTCCCACAGACTTGGTAGGTAGTGCGACCATAGCAGAAATAGAAATATGATGAAAAATGATATAATAATAATAATAATAATAATGTAACCATTTAGAATAAAGGTCTGTAAAATACAAAACTACAGTGATTTACTAAGCGTAGGTTAGATTTTTTTTTTAATCATTTCACCCCAAGAAAGGCATTCCACTGCCACTATTGCGCTTGGGGCTACATAGGGGAAGGTAAATAGGAAAAGTGGTTAGATATATGAAATGTCAGAAGGCGGGTGATAGATAGTTGGTTGGGTGGGAAGAGTGTTTGAAAGAATGGAAGTTAGTTTGGTAGAAGGTGTCTATTGACCTTACATTTAAACTCCTGGAGATTGTAGCCGTCGGGGAAGCAGTCATGTGGAAGAGAATTCCACAGTCAGGAAGTGCGAGAAAAGAAATTGTTGGATTAGAAGTTGCGGTTGCATTTTATCGGTTTCACTGTAAAAGAGTGGGACCTAGTTGCTAATCTAGTATCTCGTGCAAATTCGAACCTAGGGGCACCAGTGATCTAAGTTCATTGGAGCAGAAGCCGTGAAAGTATTTATAGAAGAGACACAGGGAAGCCACGTCGTGCCGGTGAGCGAGAGACTGCAGGCGGTCTGCTAAGTCGGTATCGATCACATTACAGACCCTCCGCTGTACCTTGTCTAGAAGCCCAAGGAGAATAGCAGGGGTCACCCGACCAGATATGGCAACAGTATTCAATGCACGGGCGGATGGTAGATTTATAAATGTGCAGGATAGATTTAGACGGAAAAAACTTCCGGGCCCTGCACAGAGAATCGACTTTCATAGCAGCGGATTTAGCAATGGATTCGATATAGTCATTCCACTTGAGGTCCGCTGAAAGTGTGAGACCAAGGAGGCGTAGTGTTTTACTCTCTGGGAGGCAAACCTGGTCCATGCTAATAGGAGGTAGGTGTGATTGTCTATGATGATTAATTGATAGTAGCTTCGTTTTAGAAGAGGCACAGGGTTGAAAGTAGGGAGACCCAGTGAGGATGGAACTCACAACTCTGTTTTGATTGATTTAGCGAGACAAGTTTTCTAATCATTTAACCACATCAAAAGGGTTTACTTCATGCTTCTGACTCCAAATAGAGGCTGAGAAACGCTATTTATCCGTATGTCCATTTGAACCGGTTGCGCGATAATGCCGAGGTAAAAGCGGGTCCCCGGACATAGCTGGGAGCAGAAAGCAAAAGTAGTTAATCCGTCTCAGCATTTCCTCCCCTGTACGAACGCCTCTAACATTTGATTCTAGCGCATCCCGACGGAAAGTTATTGCCTGCGGAGGTATGTCTTATGGTATAGGAACAGTTCACTTTACGCTTTTCACGACCAAAGGCCTAACAACCTAAACATATGCTAGCAATAATGTATAAAGAAGGTCGCTTAGTTTCAAACATTAATATAAAATGTCATTTCAAGTTATAAACTAGTGTAGTTTGCCTGATACTTATTTTGCTAAGCAAAAATCGCACGATTTTAAGAAAGGTTTTCCCTTTTTCTCAACAATTATACCCTGGACGGCTGAAGAGCGTAGCGGCCGAAGAGTCGTGAATAACATCCTGTACGTGAAGAAACGATTCAATTGTCTGTATAAAAACTGGCAAACAGCCTTTAACCTCGAGGAGGAAATTGACCAAATTCCAGTTTCTCGGGGAGTGAGCACATCGCACCAAGGCAGGGCTATCACCGTTGTTCTTCAGGAGGGGAGGGAGGCAGTCAGTTTCTGATGAATGACTAAACAACCAAAAAAAAAAATTTCATTGAAATTCTTGAAGATTGTAGCTGTTGTGGAAGCAAGTAAATGGAAGGGAGTTCCACAGGTGGGAAGTGCGAGAAAAGAAACTGTTGGTGTAGAATTTGCGTTTATATTTTATTGATTTCACAGTAAAAGGTTGGGACCTAATTGCTAATGTTGTGGCTCAAGTAAATTCATATATAGGGGGCACCAGTGAGCTAAGTTCATCGGAGCAGAAGCCGTAAAAGTACTTGTAGAAGAGACACAAAGAAGCCACATTGTGCTGGTGAGAAAGTGACTGTATCCGAGCTGCCAAGTCGGGATCGATCACATTACAGATTCTCCGTTGGATTTTGTGAAGGACCCCTAGGTGGATAGCAGGAGTACCCGACCAGATATGGCAGTAGTATTCAATGCACGGGCGAATGGTAGATTTGTATATGTGCAGGATAAAAAAATACTAATAAAAATCTATTGTACTAAGCTACGCACCCTAGTAAAAACAACTGTAATTTGTACCCCCTTATTCTTTGCACTTCTCCGTAAATTCGGTCTTGATCAGTCAATGTATGGCCAATTTCTGAAACAGGCGGACGCACAGTAGCAAGTTGTTGCAGTTATCTTCAATTTATTCTTCATTGTGTAATTAAAATCAAATCAAAGATCAACGTCAGCTGAATGTCACCTGCACATTGTAAATTTAATGATGACGCCATCTTTCCTAGCCTCCGGCTCGAGAGACTTTCGTTTCCAAATCGAACAGATTCTATCTTTTCAGTGATTAATGAAGATACGAGATGCGACTTTTCATTAGTATCAAAAGAGCGAGAAGCAAACGAGATAAGTGATCAACTGTTTTAGTCTTTTGAAGAATATGTCAACCTCGTACCCATCGGCGTGGGAAAAATGAAATCAGGCTATTCGATTGAGTCACGACTCTGTTTTACCAAGCGAAATATATCCGTAAGATAAAAATGAAAATAGGTTTCATGTAATTTGGCGAAGTTCTGTTCAGAATGAACGCAATAAACTCTCTGTTTAAGAATTAATCTGAATTACGATTTAGTACAATTGTTTTCACCGTCTGTTTGTTGTTATAAATAATAATATCTTAAATAACGACGAGAACCATTGTCGACTAGTGTTTCTTTTATTTTAATTTCACTTGCTTTATTTCCACAACTAGTCTTATTAGTATTAATATTATCTTGAATTTTATTATTAGATAAAGCATTGTCAACGATTATTCTTGTTGGACGAATGTTTTTGTTTTAATTTCATTTTTTTATTTCTAGTCAGTCAGTTAAGTGCCATACGTGATACACGCTTGGTGCGATCATGTCTTGAAAGAGACATGACTGACTGGGCAGAACATTATTCCGCAGTAGGTTGCCATTGCTTTCTGTGGTAGACTGGTTGCCGACCAAGGCTATAGAACCCAATCTGTCCTGTTATTTAACCCATAACTGGAAGGAATAGACGGATTAATACCTTTCCCAAGGGTATTTGCGCGTAAGTGAATACAATGGATTCAACAGGAATTCGAACTCGGCTCCCCGATTTCTCGTTCCGAGCCGATATCCACTGTACCACAACGCACATCCTTATTATTTCTAGTACTAATGGTATTAGTAATAATATTATCTTGAATTATATTATTAAATGAAACATTGTCAAGCATCATATAATAATTCTGCTTGTTCCTTCCTTAGTTAGTAACTTAGTTACTTAGTTCCTCCGTCCGTTACACCACTGAAGAAAGATAACACACTTACTCTCTACACATGCTAAAGGCTCTCTCCTCCTACTCTCTCACTCTTTACTACCCTTCCGTTTGGCAAAGGTAAGAAAGGCTGAGGAGAGTAGCGTTTATAAAAAGATAGAGGGAAAGGAAAAGCTCCTTTCCCTCTATCTTTTTATAAACGCTACTCTCCTCAGCCTTTCTCTTACCTTTGCCAAACGGAAGGGTAGTAAAGAGTGAGAGAGTAGGAGGAGAGAGCCTTTAGCATTACCGTAGCAGTAGCAGCTTAAGCTAGTTGTTGTAGCAGTAATTGTGTGCGTATATGTGTGTGTACTGAACAATGTAGTAAAAATACGTAGGTTTGTTGCCGTATCCCGCGACCTAATAACGAAATTTCTGGCCACTACACCCTTGGCCATTACTCAGTTGGTCTTTTCTGTTTACAATGGACACAGGAGCCATGATTTTTCAGTAATAAAAAAACATGTTCTCTTTCAAAATCTCTCACAAAATAGCGTACAGTATTTTGGTTATGGTTTGTGCATACGCTGCTTAATATAAGATTACAGTAAAGTAGCTTCTGTGGACATTACATTTGTAGATATTTTAATAAAATTACACTCTGTGTTATCGTTTTTTTATTATCCAATACCTTCATGTTTGAAGACGTTGCTATCATTTGTTGTATGACAAAGTAATTTTTTCCAGGAAATCATAATTAACCTTCCGTGGAAATTCCATGGGTTCCGCTAGTTATTAATTATTTGACTAATATTTCTTTCATCTTAATTCCAACTGCTTCTCATCGCAACTTCTCAGACGCTCATTTTATATCCATTAATAAAATGCACACATTGGAAAGAAGGTATTATGTCTGGATCATTATTCACTTTTTGCCTCGTAAATCCAATCTTAATATGGTAGGTACTAACACACAGGAAGATCTCAATAGACACGAAGAAAAGAATGCTAGACTGCTACGTGATGTCAGTTCTTCAATACGGCTGTGAATGCTGGACAATATCATCGAAAATGAGGACAAAACTGGAAGCGGCCGAAATGTGGTTCTACAGAAGGATGCTACGGATATCGTGGACTGAGCATACAAGCAACGACGAAGTGTTAGAAAGAATGGCAACAAAAAGGAAATTGATGCTGAGCATCAGGAAGAGACAACTGAAGTTCCTGGGACATGCAATGAGGAAGCAGAGCCTGGAGAACCTCATACTGACTGGTCAGATAGAAGGAAGGAGAGACAGAGGAAGGCAGCGGATAACATATTTGCAGGGTCTGATCAGGTGGATGACGGAACGGGGGTTGCCAGGAGCAACAGGAGCAAACATACTAAGAGCCACAAGGGATAGGGAGACGTGGAGATCCATGATCGTCTACGTCCTGAAGGGACAGGGCACATAGAAGAAGAAGAATTTAACAATTGGCAAGAAACCAAATCTGACCATATAAACATATCTCTTATGTTCTTTGTTTGAACAACGTATTTGATATTACGGCTTCGTTTTCCGATGTTTGTAGATTTATTTTCATATTATGTTGGCATTTTATGAAAGAAATTAGAATTTAATAATGGTTTGTAATATTTTATCTGAATAAAGATAAAAGTAAGACTTATTTTAGCCGACGCGTTTCGTCCTCTGAGCAACTTTATCGGCTAAGGTAATTTTTCCTTTTGCGTTATTCATCTTCTTGTTCAGAGGTTAGAATTTTTTGCAACATACTGACGCGTGCTAAAATCCTTACAGTATTTAGTATTTTTGACGTTATCGCTAACATTTTTGTCGAGATTTACAAGCTCTACGTTTCGTTTCGTTTCGTTTCGCAAAGCAATCGATGAAATTTGTATAAACTGATTTTATTGGAAAAATACTCTGACAAAGAACCCTACTTCGGGGTTTAATAATTTCTTTATTTTAATTTAATTTTATAAACAATAATTTTTAAGAATTTTTGTTTTCTTTTTTAACGGTGTAGAATAAATTCCTAGGTTTTCATACTCTTGAGCATGCGACAGAGAACAGACCATGAATAAATATTTCTGTCTGGAGCCAAGTTTCAACTTTTGAAGCATTTGTCCTTGTGATTTGTTTATAGTTCTCACACACACAGGTTGGAATGGAAACTGGATTCTTGTTTAAAACCAATTGATGTTTGCAATGGAATTGAAAACACCTAAAAAGTCAAGATTGAGTTGTTTTCACTAGTTTAGGTAGCTTACATAAAGTTATATTAAAAAATATAAAAATGTTTTATATGCCTAATGAAGGAAAAACATTTAACACTAAGAATATTTATTTTCAACATAATCTCCTTCTTTGTTAATGCACTTAATTCAGTGGTGAATATTAATTACATAGATCAAAATTGAGCTAATGACTACATGTTGGAAACTTGTTGGCTTGTTATTACTAGATACGTGCAAAAGATCCTAGCATTCTCTTATTTTGAAAACTGATTTTGATTTGGATTAATTGTTACAAACTAAAATTTAAGTGAGACATTACCTAAGTCTGAAAAAAAGAAAAGACGAAATGATGAAAGGGATTTGATAGAAAATAAAAACATTTTAATTTTGGTACACTTGGTACCATTATTATATATACAGCCAGCCATAGTAGTCGTGATATCATTATTATTATTATATTGATAATCATCAATATTTTTATAAGCCCTTGTTAAGGAATAACAGAATTTGTTTTGCTATCTGGACATTTAACGTAGTTATGGGAAAGTGATTTGTTCAAATGCTGGCTCCCTTCTTTTTCTGTTAACCTTTATAGTGATAAAGACATTTTATCATATTTAATGATCTACACTTGCATGGTTTATCCTCCAAGTAAAATTCATGTTTCTTCAGCTTCACATACCATTCATGACATTGCTTCTAACTGAATCATCTTTATTCGTTCCATCTGCCATTTTTTTTTAATGATTTATAAACTTTTTACATTGGCAACACACTTTTAAGAATAAAATTTTTTGTCACACATTAAGTTCTGTTAACCAATGAAAGATTAAATGATTTGGCTTAATTGTTACAAGCTAAAATTTAAGTGAGACATTACCTAAGTCTGAAAAAAAAAAAAGAAATGATGAAAGGGATTTGATAGAAAATAAAAACATTTTAATTTTGGTACACTTGGTACCATTATTATATATACAGCCAGACATAGTAGTCGTGATATCATTATTATTATTATATTGATAATCATCAATATTTTTATATGCCTTTGTTAAGGAATAAGTTTTAATTTCATAATCTTTAATTTCACTCATATTCGCAAGCCAATCAATGAAATTTGACTTAGCTGATTTGCTTGGAAAAATCTTCTTCTTCTATGTGCCCTGTCCCTTCAGGATGTAGGCAATCATGGTTCTCCACGTCTCCCTTTCCTTTGTGGCTCTTAGTATGTTTACTCCTGTTACACCTCGCAAACCCGTTCCGTCATCCACCTGATCAGGCCCTGCAAATATGTTATCCGCTGCCTTCCCTGTCTCTTTTTCCTTCTATCTGACCTGTCAGTATCAAGTTCTCCAAGCCCTTCTTCCTCATTGCATGTCCCAGGAACTTCACTTGTCTCTTCCTGATGCTCAGTATTAATTTCTTTTCGTTGGCATTCTTTCCAATACCTCATCGTTGCTTGCATGCTCAGTCCACGATATCCGTAGCATCCTTCTGTAGAACCACATTTCCGCTGCTTCAAGTTTTGTCCTCATTTTCGATGATATTGTCCAGCATTCATTGCCGTATTGAAGAACTGACATCACATAGCAATCCAGCACTCTTTTCCTTGTTTCTAGTGAAATTCTCCTTTGTTAGTACTTTACTCAGCTTCTAGAACGCGTCCTTTGCCATGCCAATTCGCCTTCGGATCTCAGTACTGCACATTCCATCTCCTGTTAGAACAATTCCTAAGTATTTAAACTTTTGTACTTGCTTGATTCTGGTATCCTCCACCTGTATTTGGCATTTTGGGTTGCACCTTTTGCCGATGACCATATATTCAGTTTTCTTAAAGTTTATCTGTAGTCCTTTTTAATACTTTAACAAAAGCCCTACTTCGCGGGTTTTATGCACCTTAAAATCCAATTGTATTTCGTTCTTCCTTACCTGATTGTAATTCTCCCTAAAATTTGGTTTTAATAGGTCAATGTAAGGTCATTTTAGAGGGTAGGATAGAAGAACGGACTAACGGAAGTCATAAAATTTTGTTTATAGTTTCTATATTTTTATATCTAAAACGTTTAGACAATGTTTTATCTAATACTAAAATACAAGATGATAATATTACAAACTCTATTTAAATTTTTCGGGCTGTTGTCCTCATCTTTATTGCCATGCTACGACGTTTCGGTCGTTGTACGCTCCGGCCTTCTTCCGCTGTTAGGAATTATAACCGAACCTGATATTTAAATCACTGGGTTAGATCATTCTCATTCCATGTACGATGCCACTTCCGGTTGCGATGTTTCAACTCAACTCTTTAAGTTATTTGTTCATCACTGCTGTAGCCAGGTATTGAACTCATAATTCTTTGGGTCAAGTTCTCCTGTTATACCATGCAACCCTCGTTCCATCATCCACCTGATAGGTCCTTCAAATATGTTATCCGTTGCTTTCCCCTGTCTTTTTCCCCTTTATATGGCCTGTTAGTATCAGGTTCTCCAAGCCCTCCTTCCGCATTGCATGTCCAAGGAGCTCCAGCTCTCTCTTCCTGATGCTCAGTATTAATTTCCTTTTTGTTTCCATAATTTCTAAGACCTCATCATTGCTCACATGCTCGATCCATGATATTCGTAGCATCCTTCTGTAGAACCACATTTTAGTTGTTTTAAGTTTTTCTTTCATCTTTGATGATACTTTACAGCATTCACTGCCATATTGAAGGACAGACAGCACGTAGCAATCCAGTACTCTCTTCCTAGTTTCTAGCGAAATTGTCCTGTTTCTTAATACCTTACTCAACTTCTGGAATGCCTCTTTCGCCATGACAATTCGCCTTCGGATCTATATGGCTACTCAACCCTAAATTTAGCGAACCCCTTCCGTAAAAATCTGTCAGCTAACAAACACCTTCACCGTTCACATATCTTTCTTTTTCTTTTTTTTTTTTCTTTTTTGGTTACTAGGCATTTTTTCCTTTGCGGTAATAAAAAAGCATTAAGTGTCCCAAATGTTCCTGATAATCTTCCGTTTTTATAGGAATTATATATTGACACGGGGATGTGCGTTGTGGTACAGTGGATATCGGCTCGGAACGAGAAACCGGGGAGCCGAGTTCAAATTCCAGTTGAATCCATTGTATTCACTTACGCGTAAATACCCTTGGGAAAGGTATTAATCCGTCACTTCCCTCCAGTTATGGGTTAAATAACAGGACAGATTGGGTTCTATAGCCTTGGTCGGCAACCAGTCTACCGCAGAAAGCAATGGCAACCTACTGCGGGATAATCTTCTGCCCAGTCAGTCATGTCTCTTTCGAGACATGATCGCCCAAGCGTGTATCGCGCATGGCACTTAACTGACTGATATTGACACGAATTAATTTTAAACTTTTTTTTCTCTCAAGTGATAGTTTGAAGTTCCCTCTACTCGGAAATGTAAGCATATTATATCTGTCGATAAATTTAACGTGTTGGAACGTAAACGACTAAAAATTTGTTTAAACTTTCCGGACAACCCAATACTTACATTATATAAAACTCATCTTATAGGCATAACAGAATAATTGTAAATTAGATTACCTCATGCAATAAAGTCTTTTTTTTTTAAGAAAGTCAGTCAGTTAAGTGCCATACGTGATACACGTTTTGGCCAATCATGTCTCGGAAGAGACATGACTGACTGGGCAGAAGATTATCCCGGAGTAAGTTGCCATTGCTTTCCGCGGTAGACTGGTTACCAGCCAAGGCTATAGAACCTAATCTTTTCTATTATTTGACTCATAGCTAAAGGGGGAAGAGATGTATTAAATTATTAAGTAGTAATAAGAAGGGGATCATTTTATGACTTCATAACAATATAAAACTGATTCCCCACTTTATGCCCAGTAGAAGCCTTAGTCATGTTTTCAAGTATTATATTCGGTCAGTCATTTAAGTGCCATACGTGATACACGCTTTGGGCGATCATGTCTCAAAAGAGACATGACTGACTGGGCAGAACATTATCTCGCAGTAGGTTGCCATTGCTTTCTGCGGTAGACTGGTTGCCAGCCAAAGCTGTAGAACCCAATCTGTTCTGTTATTTAACCCATAACTGGAGGGAAGAGACGGTTTAAATCTCTTTTCCAATGGTATTTGTGCGAAAGTAAATGCAAGGAATTCAACTGGAATTCGAACTCGGCTCCTCGATTTGTCGTTCCGAACCGATATATATTGCGCCACAAAAGGTTAAAATAAGCGACCGTAAAAAATTAAAGTCTTTTAGAAAAATGTAAGTTATTTATTTAGAAATTATATCATACCTATGAATAAATTCAATTTGCTATTTAACCCACTGACAAACTGTTAACATTTCTACGAAACTCCAAAACGGAAAAAAACAAGTTTGAACATATTATTTATTTCTGCATACTATTAATTATCTATCATTTTATATATTTACCTCCACTCATTTTCGATAACTTTGAAATCAATTTTTTGGAAATAAAAAAAGTTTAATTAATACTTTTATTTTAGCTTTAGCTTAAAGCTAAATGATTAAATTTACTATTCACAGTAAGCAAAGTACTCTGATTTTTTTAAACAGAAATTATATTGATTGGAATCTAAAAGTATTTAATTTGTTTTAATCTTTCTATTTTCGGCCATTTTTGAGCTATCGACACATTTGTCCACTCTTTTTATTAGTGTGGCATTTTTGAAATCGAAATTGTGGTTTAATTTATTCAGAAGGAAGGTTCTCGAGAGCGCCGCTATCCAATCCTACCAAAACATCAATTTGCGCCCCGGATTTTTCCCAATCTCACCATTGCTTGTGGGAACTATATTGAAACAAACTAAAATGCATGGTGGGAATTTCAAAGAAAACGGTTGATTTCCTTTTTTCATTCTAAAATCTCGTGCTTTTGCACTGCACGTGGGGGAGTTCTGGAACATACTAAACACACAGAATGGACAATTTTCGTAAAAAAAAAAAAAAAAAAATATATATATATATATATATATATATATAAACAAACTTTTTAACGTATATCTATTAATTTTTTAATCTCTGGTCTCTCTCTCTCTCTCTCTCTCTCTCTCTCTCTCTCTCTCTCTTTATCTATCTATCTATCTATTTCGTTTTTTTAAATGCGTACTCGCATATATAATAACAATGTGAGCCTGTGTACACATATATATCCACTCTTCTCCCCAAAAGAGGTGGTATTTCACATTTCATACATCATAACAAACGTTACACACATATACCGGCATATATCATTTGGATTTCGATATCAACATGTATATACATGTGTAACCTAATCAATACAGGAGGGTACAATCAACTTAAGAGGGTACAATCGCCTACATCCTTAATCCAAGATCAACTCAACCTACATATAATCAGGTGCTCCCATATACACGGAATATATATATATATATATATATATATATATATATATATATATATATATAATTAGGTGCACTTTTATACATGAAGTATACTTATAATTAGGTGCACCCATATACACGGAATGTGCATATAATAATATGTATAATTATACATGTAATCATAATTATACTTGGGCGCCCCTATATATACAGAACATACAATTAACTAGGTGCACCCATATACACGGAATAGCACTATATTTTTTTTTAATCATCTCATCCCAAGCAAGGCATTCCACTGCCACTATTGCGCATGGGGCTACATAGGGGAAGGTAAAGAGAAGGAGTGGTTAGACATAGGGAATGTCAGGAGGAAGTTGACAGATGAGTAAGGATAGCGAGGATGAGGGTTGGGCAGATGGGAAGAGTGTTTGATAGAATGGGAGCAGGTTAGTGTGTTAGGAGATGTCTATTGACCTTACATTTAAACTCCTGGAGATTGTAGCTGTCGAGGAAGCAATCGTGTGGAAGTGAATTCCACAGTCGGGAAGTGCGAGGAAAGAAACTGTTGGAGTAGAAGTTAAGGCTGCATTTTATCGGTTTCACTGTAAAAGGGTGGGATCTAGTTGCTAATCTAGTATCTCGTTCAAATTCGTATTTAGGGGGCACCAGTGATCTAAGTTCATCGGAGCAGAAGCCGTGAAAGTATTTATAGAAGAGACACAGGGAAGCCACGCCGCGCCGGTGGGAGAGAGACTGCAGGCGGTCTGCCAAGTCGGTATCTATCACATTACAGACCCTCCTCTGAACCTTATCGAGAAGCCCGAGGAGAACAGCAGGGGCACCCGACCAGATATGGCAGCAGTATTCAATGCACGGGTGGATGGTAGATTTATAAATGTGCAGAATAGATTTAGACGGAAAAAACTTCCGGGCCCTACACAGAGAATCGACTTTCATAGCAGCGGATTTAGCAATGGATTCGATATAGTTATTCCATTTGAGGTCCGCTGAAAGTGTGAGACCAAGGAGGCGTAGTGTTTTACTCTCTGGGAGGCAAGCCTGGTCCATGCTAATGGGAGGTAGGTGAGATTGTCGATGATGGTTAATTGAGAGTAGCTTCGTTTTAGAAGCATTAAAATTTACTAGCCATTTCTTACCCCAGTCCAGTATGGATTGGAGGTCTTTTTCAATCGAAAAATATATAACCCTATAGTTAGTTGCACCCTTATACACGTGAAATATTTATATTAAAATACATTTACAATCACACAGCGCAACATAGGACACTCTTAACGTGATACATACATAATATAGAGCCGTTACATACATATACTGTCATGTCTACCCATTACATGGTAGCTCTCCATCTTCACTTCTTCCTCCGTAAAATCCTCCAATGAATGAACAACATAAGATTTGAATGAATCGGCAAATGTGATGGAACGGGGTAATTCTAAGATTCTATGTTTTAGATAATTTGAATATATTTTTATGATGGCATCTGAAAATTATTTCATTTCTTTGATTTAATAATTGGCTAGTTTCTCTGAATTTGATAATTCTAATATTTTCGCCTAAGCATAAATTGCTTCTGTTTCTGAGGCTATCAAGGGTTTAAGATTTCCCTATAATCTTCAATTCAATCTGTTGGGAGAGGTTTCTGTTTTTTAATTTCCAGAAATTTTTCGATATAGCTGTTTGATATTTTAGGTGGGTTTAGAAAAAGATTTGCTTGTGATTTTATAGGCATTGTTTCCATTGTCCGGCGGAAATTCCTATATATACTTTTTTTCGTTTCTGTGTTCACTATGATAAATGCTTGACCTTCTCGGATCTGCATAAACCTCCAACTGAGCATAAGTTTTTGACTCTACAATTACAAGAGGTTGTATAATCTGTTTGTTTATTGTTATAAAATTTATTCAGTATACTATTATTGTGTGAATCGGTGATGATATTAATGTTGTTAGTGCAGAAGTAACTAATTCATGAGGATTTTTTTTACTGAAAATCTTACTTAGTGGGTTGTTCTGCTTAAATGTTTGTCGATCAGTTTCAGAAAATGTTGCCCGATATTAATCTAAACTTATTTATAAATGGAACTTTGTCTGTGTGTGTGTCTGTATGTATGTGTGTCCGTTACCTATAGACATTGAAACGGCTGAACCGATTTTCTTGAAAATTTACACAGTTGTACTATAAACGTCTGCGAGTGTTCTTAGCTAGATTTTGTGTCGAGGTGCCACCAATAAATACTGAAAATCGATAATCGAAAAATCGGGTTATAGAAGGAGTGGTCCGATTTTAATCAAATTTGATACACTCATAGACAAAGACAGAAGAAACGATATTCAGAAGTTTCAAGGTTGCCGTTCTTACAATAGTGCAGAAAATCGATTATATATATATAAGGCAAGATGTTTGCGTGTGTGTCTGTTTACCTGCCTGTATGTTTCTATTTCTTTCAGCCCTTTTATTTAAGTTTTTGCTTTGGGTTTGGCTCTAAGTAGGTATAATTGTAGTTCTTAGTCTCAGACATGATACCATTGACTCAGAGGACTTATTTGAGCTCCAGGACCAAGGATTAGTTTAAAAACTTTCATTATACCCGAGCAACACCGGGCTGTACTGCTAGTATTAGATAGTTGGCAGAACGGGAGGGGTTGAACAATAATACTCTTCTTTTTCTATTTCTGGGTTTATTTGTTCCGGTACATTTGGATGGTTATATGTGTTGTAATTCTTGTTTGAAGTCACCTTTTTAGGGCGATGTTGTAAGGGGTCAGTCAGTTAGGTGTCATATGTGATACACGATTGGGAAATCATATCTCGAAAAAACATGACTGACAGAACAAAAGATTTTCGCCGCAGTAGGTTGCCATTAATTTTTGCGGTAGTCTGGTTGTCAACCAAGGCTATATCCCAATCTGCCTTGCTTTTTAACTCATAGCTGGAGAGAGAAATTACGGAAATATTATAATCAGTCGGTCAGTTAAGTGACATATGTGATACATGTCTGGGCGATCATGTCTCGAAAGAAACATGACTGACTGGGCAGAAGATTTTCCAGCTGTAGGTTGCTATTATTTTCTGCGGTAGACGAGTTACTAACCAAGACTATATAACTTAATCTGTCTTGCTATTTCTCATAGCTGGAAGAAGTTATGGATTATATTATATTAATAAGTAATAATTTGTAAGGGTCAGTTTATTACTTCATAACAATAGAAAACAGATCCCCACTTTATGCCCAGTATACATTTTAATTATATTTTCAAATATTATAATTACTCGGTCAGTTAAGTGACATACCTGATACACGTTTGGGCGATCATGTCTCGAAAGAAACATGACTGACTGAGTAGAAGATTTTCCAGCTGTAGGTTGCCATTACTTTCCGCGGTAGACTAGTTGCTAACCAAGGCTATAGAACCTAATCTGTCCTGATAGTCAACCCATAGCCTGAGAGAACAGGCTATGGGTTGACTCAACTATGGGTTGAGGCTATTTCTGGAAAATTTGCGCGTAAGTGAACGCATCGACTTCTCGTTTCGAGCCGATATCCACTGGACCACATCGCAATTTCAGTCTTATATACAAGCTTTAAGAGAATTCATCATGTCTGGTTTCCACGTCCAGGTTGTTTAAAAGAAAATCAGTTCCGGTCGATTTGCACCAAAAATTTGACAAACACTGTCGGGTCGCTACCATTTTACTGTTTTTATTCAGTAACATTATCTAAGTCTATCTAAGACTAATCGACACAAAACGTTGTAGTGGGGCACAAAATGAGGATTGATCCCACAATAATATTTGCTTTGACTGACTGATTGATTTCTGTTTTACGGCTTACCAACCTTTTGCAGGTTATTTAAATCCGGCAAATACCTTACCATTATAAATTTTTTTGAGACACTAATAATTTACTGATAAAAATCCCACTAATTAACACATGAATTGGGAAGAAGTAGATTCATACCTTACTCAATGGTGCGCGTAACTGAATATGAAAAACCCAACCAGAATTTGAACTAGGCTTTCCAATTTCTAATTCCGAGCCATTGTGTATTACACCGCACGCCCATCCAAGCTTACAGCACCTGGTATATCCAAACGGTTACCCATGTAGGTACTGACCAGGCTCGAAGTTGCTTAACTTAAGGGACAATAGCATATGGCTTAATATGTAAGATAAGCCTGCTAGCCATAAAAATCCTCTAATGAATTCTTCTTTTATCATTTCACACCAAGCAAGGCATTTTATTGTCACTGTTGTGCAAGGGGTTACAGAGGGGAAAGTGTTGAGAAAGAGGGTTTAGTTATAGGAAATGTTAGGAGGAGGGGAATAGACGGATAAGAATACCGAGGATGTGGGTGGAGTAGATGAAAAAAGAGCTTGAGAGAAAGGATGTGAGTTAGTGAAATAGGAGATGTCTAGTGACCTTACATATAAATTCCTGGATATTGTAGCTGCCGGGGAAGCAAGTATATGGAAGATAATTCCACAGGCGGGAAGTAAAAGAAAAGAAACAGTTAGAATATAAATTGTGGTTATATTTTATCGATTTCACTGTAAAAGGGTGGGACCAAGTTGCTAATCTAGTAGCTTGTGTAAATTCATACCAAGCGGGCACCAGTGAACTAAGATCATCGGAGAAGAAGCCGTGAAAGTATTTGTAGAAAATACTTATATTATTTGGCGGATTTAAATAACCTCTTGCAGGTTATTCAAATCCGGCAAATATTTTACACTAGCAGTATAGCCCGGCATAGCTCGGGTGTAATGAAAGCTTTAAAACTAATCCATGGTCCTGGAGCTCAGACTCTTTGGACGTTGGCACGAAAGATTAAAAAGCAATAGTTGTTTCCAGTTAAAGCGAAACCGTAGACTGAAAGAAAAATGAATGGCTGTAAGTCAAATTTTGATTTCCTGGTATCGATATCAAATAAGTTTTTTTCGTCGTAAACTGAATTTTGAAGGCTAAATAAGTCCTCTGAGTAAATGGTATCATGGCTGAGACTAAGAACTACAATTATACCTACTTAGAGCCAAACCCGAAACAAAAACTAAAATAAAAGGGCTGAAAGAAATAGAGACATACAGGCAGATAAACACACACACACACACACAAACATATTGCCTTTTATATATATATATATATATATATAATCGATTTTATGCACTATTGTAAGAACTGCAACCTTGAAACTTATGAATATCGTTTCTTATGTCTTTGTCTATGAGTGTATCAAATTTGATTAAAATCAGACCACTTCTCTATAACCCGATTTTTTCAATTATCGATTTTCGATATTTATCGGGGGTGCCTCGACACGAAACTTGCTAAGAACACTCGCAGACGCTTATAGTACAACTGTGTAAATTTTCAAGAAAATCGGTTCAGCCGTTTCGGAGTCTATAGGTAACGGACATATATACACACAGACACACACACACACAGACAAAGTTCAATTTATAAATAAGTGTAGATTATATCTTTTTTGAGATAATAATAATTTACTGATAAAAACACCACTATTTAACCCATGAATTAGGAAGAAGTAGATTCAAACTTTTCTCAATGATGCGCGTAAATGAATATAAAAAACCCAACCAGAATTCGAACTCAGCCTTCTAATAATGTATTACAACCCATGCCTATCTAAACTTACAGCGCCTGGTATGCCAAATGGTCACTCATATAGGTACTGACCAATCTCGAAGTTACTTAACTTAGGGAAAAATAGCATATGGCTTGATATGTAAGATAAGCCTGCTAGCCATAAAAATCCTCCAATGAACGATCAATAAGATTAAATGCGCTAATCTTAGCCAGAAATACATGCTTGAATTATCCGGTCTTGTCTCGTCTAATGCCTGTTAACTGTCTCTTCCATTTCATTCTGTTTAGCCCTTGGTAAGACATGACTGAAAAGGGTGAAGAAGACACAGAAACAAACTTCGTTGAGAAGCTTAACAAAAACGAGAAGCCACCACCGGAAACTGGACCCGGAAGTCGGATTGCCGCTCTTCCTATCCCGATCCAAAAGAGGATTAAGCGACTGGATAAATGGAATGTCGAGTTACAATTTTCAACCCATGGAATGCGCTCTCTTACTGGTGACATTTTCCTAAATGAGGAAGTATGCGAAAAATGTATTGGGGTGAGTCAGTTGAAATCAATATATAATTTAAATATTTCCACACTGCAAAATAGGATTACTTGATTGATTTTTTTACAGTTTATCAACCCTTTGTTGAATTAACATATTTTTTTTAAAGATAACAACGATTTTTCTAAATGCATGTCCTACTACTGAAAGTAAAAAAAAAAAAGATTATTTTACCGAAGCTAATTGCGCAAAAGTCAATGTAACGAAGTGAATTCGGATAACTGTAAGCGTTCAGTGACGAATGTGCAGTGTGGTGCAGAGGATGTCGGCTTGGAAAGAGAAATCGGTGAACCAAGTTCGAATTCCAGCTGAGTACCCTGCATTCACTTAAGCAGTGGTACTCTTGGGAAAGGTATTAATCCGTCACTTCCCTCCAGTTATGGGTTAAATAACAGGATGGGGCCTGGAGGCAACCCATCCAGTGTTGGTGTCACAATAAAAACACCCTTGGTAGCCCTGGCGAAGAATCAAGTATTCAGCTATTTGATAAGATTATTAATTTCGTTATAAACTGCACCAGAGTCCCAAATGCCCAGGGAATACTGGAGGGGTGTAGTGAGTTCTATCTCGGCCAATGGCCGCAGGACGACGCATATTACACCATCCGCACGTGATGCAAAATTAGAAACCTGTTTTTAGATTAGAGCCCAATGTAGATATGTCTGAAACTGAAAGTAGTACATGACTTTACTTAGAGAGATCTTCAAAATATAAAAAAAAATAAATAAAAAAAAAATGATACAACCCCATTTACATCAGTGATTCTACATCATTTAGACGAGGCCGATATGTTCGAAGAAACACGAAAGGTGCATGAATACACGGATAATAATAACCGAATTTCTGAAATAATCTTTGCCATACGGTCAGTCAATTGCCATATCTTTGGGTAATTATTTCCCTCTCGATTCATGACACAAGGCAGATTTTGCCGCATGGAGATGCTGCGATATATTCTGCAGTAGACTGGTTGCTAGTCTGTCCTTTTATTCAACCTATAGGTGGGGGGGGGAAGAGAGTCGGTTACTTATATTGAAGCGTAAGGAGCTGGTTAATTTTTCTTTGATTCGGCTTTGTGCCGAACTCCCTACAGCTCACAAGTTTTGTGCAGAATTAACATCATCAGAAGGTTTTCATCAGAAGGTTGGTTGTCAGAAAGATGGAATAGTGTGGAACAGTATAAGAATAAAATATACATTTTTCATGTTAAAATAGAAATTTATTAAAAGGAGGAATAACAAGAATTCGTAGAAATTAATATTCAATGAGAAAGTTAAGAGTATCATGAGTTCGTACAAAATGTTCGTAATAATAATTTGTTAAAAGACTGGCGGCTCGACTGCAGCCACTTCCCCATCGTCGAAATGTGGCCTCCCTTTGTCTGTTCTATAAATACTTTCATGGCTTCTGCTCAGACGAACTTAAGTCACTGATGCCTCCTCAACAGGTGTTTACTCGTGCAACCAGACTGGCAACTGGGTCCCACCCATTCACAGTCAGGTTAGCCAAATGCAGACGACAATTCTACTCCTGCAGCTTCTTCTCTCGCACTTCCCGCCTGTGGAACTCGCTCCCGTATTCTTGCTTTCCTGACGGCTACAACCTCCAGAAATTTCAATGCAAAGTCAATGCTCATCTACTAACCACTGGACTCTAGCTCTCTCCCCTCCCCTGTATAACCTTCACTTTCTCTCCACCTATGTATCTGTCATTGCACCTGCTTTCTCAGCTTTCTATTGTTCCTTTCTAACTAGCTTGTACTCCTCACTGTTTTCTAATTAATCTTTTTACATTTATGTAGCCCCCTGCACATCAGTGGCATTGACGCCTTGCTCGGGGTGAAATGATTAAAAAAAAAAAAAGAAACAGAAATTCTTGATATTCTTTAAAATCTTCGTTTAATCAGTTTATAAACTAACCTTAACAAATCTTTGATGTATATTAAAAATATTTTTGAAACTTTATAATTATTAAAATTTTTAAAAATGAAAACAATTCTCCTAAAATTTCATTATTTATCAAAAAAGTTTTCTTCAGTCCTCAATTAACATTATTTATTAAAGTAAATAAAAGCATGTCAAATAAAATAATGTCATAGTTATATTGCATTTTTTTTTACTATTTGGAAGCAGATTTTCGGAAATAGAGGCAACATTTGTCAAAAAAAAAATAATAGATGACTTATATACCATAATGAGGCCTGCGTTTAACTAATAAAACCAATTTTCCGAACAAAATTTAATTTCTTGAAATTTCATGAATTTACGTGAAGTGGGTAATAGTTGCAAAAAAGTATATTTTACCAATATTTTTAAAAAATAATAATTTCAAAAGTAGTTTCATTCATTTGTAAATAGGTCTGGAAAGTTTCATTAAAATCTGACAATTATTTGATTTTTGCAAGAATTTACAAATTAATGTGTTTGTCACCGGAAAAAAACTGAGTTATGTAATATTACGTTTTCCATTGTAAACTCTGGTAACGATTTGGTTACCCGATAACTAAAATCAAAACAAGATTTCTTACCAAAATTTCGTACATGTTAGAAGGGATTACAATTTTTTAAATAACTGAAATATACTTTGATTTTTTACTCTTAATAATAACATAAATGTTTTTATAGAAAATTTTCGTTTTTATTAAGTTTGACGTCTTTTTTTAATTCATACTATGCAGTTTTTTTCCCCCACGATTTAGTGGAGGTTCATAGTTTAATGGAAAGCTATGTAAAGGACAGAAAGTTGATCCGTAGATCTTATTAGGCACAATAAGAGACAGACAATAATAACAAAAAATAAAATGGAAATAAAATAGAACAATTATAACAATAGTGTAATAACTTTTATGAGACGGAGAGAAAATCCATGCTTATAGTAGATCTTCTTACGTAGAATAAGAGATAACAAAAATAGCAAGAAATAAAATAGAATTATGACAATATACTCTGATAAATGTTATGTGACGAATAGAAGTTTTATTTTCACCGGAGTTCTTATTAGACACTACATGAAATTAAGAAAATTAACAAATAATAAAATAGAACAATTATAACAATATACGATAATAAATGTTATCTGACGGGAAAAAGGTGTGTTCTTGCCGTAGATCATATTAGGCACAATAAGAGATTAACAACAATAACTAATAATGAAATAGAATGATTATAACAATAGACTGGAATAAATGTTATGTGACGGATAGAAGATTCGTTCCTACCGTAGATCTTATTAGGCACAATAAGAGATTAACAACAATAACTAATAATAATATAGAACAATTATAACAATAGACTGGAATAAAAGTGATGTGACGGATAGAAGATTCGTTTCTACCGTAGATCTTATTAGACACAATAAGAGATTAACAACAATAACTAATAATAATATAGAACAATTATAACAATAGACTGGAATAAAAGTGATGTGACGGATAGAAGATTCGTTCCTACCGTAGATCTTAATAGGCACAATAAGAGATTAACAACAATAATTAAAAATGAAAAAGAAAAATTAATACAATATATTTTAATGTAAGTTATGGGACGGATTGAAAATTTGTTTTTACCGTAGTTTATAGCATTTACATTCTTTGATATTTCTGTTTCAATTCGAAACCTTTCAATTTTTTATTCATTAGTAATTGTGTCCTTTTCTGTTTGTACGGTTTCGTCACATCAGTTTAACTGTCATTGGGGATGAAACATGACATGGCACCAGAAATTATGAACATCTTACTCTCTCCACATTTTAGCATCATCATCCGATTGTTCCATTTCATTTCTTCCTTTTCCAAGGTATTGTTTTGAGGTATGTTTTCTTCTAAACTGGTTAATACTCAAAGCTAAACGCCAAGCCTTATCCTGCTGTAGAACTTACGACTGATTGAAGAAGGGCGAAGCCTTTTTCGAGAGCATTTGTAAGAAAATATATGTGTAAAATAACTAGTCTGGAATTTGAATTCTGCATATCGGTTCCACATTCCGCACCGACAACCATTATGCTAACCACACATTCCTACACATTTTACAATTGTTACTTTTTTTTTTATAATCATATCGCCCCAAGCATAGCATTTTACAGCCACTGGTGTGCAGGGGGTTACATAAGAGGAAAGTTATGAGAAAGACTTACAGGTTACAGGGGTTGTCAGTAAGTGGGTAAGAGAAGTATGACCGTGGCCATAGTGTGTGGAATCATTTTATATATTTATTGTAATGTAGAATTAATCTCCCACTTTATATCCACATTATAATAGTATAGAATTTGTTTTTATAATCATATCGCCCCAAGCATAGAATTTTACAGCCACTGGTGTGCAGGGGAGTTATATAGGAGGTAAGTTATGAGAAAGGGTGACAGATTATAGGGGTATCAGTAAGTGGGTAAGAGAAGGATGAGAGTGGAGTGGACGTATGAGAGGACGCAAGTTGGTGAGATAGGAGATGACTATTGACTTTACATTTAAATTCCTGGAAATTGTAGCTGTTGGGAAAGCAAGTAGACGGAAGGAAATTTCACAGGCGGGAAGTGCGAGAAAAGAAGCTAATGAAGTAGAATTTGCGTTTACATTTTATTGGTTTCACATTAAAAGGGTGGGAACTAGTTGCTAATCTTGTGGCTCGAGTAAATTTATATATTGGTGGCACCAGTGAGCTAAGTTTATCAGAGCAAAAGGAGCGAAAGTATTTGTAGAAGAGACACAGGGAAACCATATTGGGCCGGTGAGAATGTGACTGTATCTGAGCTGCCAACTCGGGATCGATCACATTACAGATTCTCCGTTGGATTTTGTCAAGGACACCTAGGTGGATAGCAGGAGCACCCGACCAGATATGGCAGCAGTATTCAATGTACGGGTGGATGGCAGATTTATATATGTGCAGGATTGTTTCAGAAAGGAAAAGCTTCCTAGCCCTACACAGAGAACCGACCTTCTTAGCAGCGGATTTAGCTTTGGAGTCTATATATTCAATCCACTTGAGGTCTGTTGTGAGAATTAACCTGAGGAGGTGCAGGGTTTTACTTTCAGGGAGACTAGCTTGATCCATGCTAATAGGGGGTTAGGAGCGATTGTCTGTGATGGTTAATAGGTAGCAGCTTTAGATAGCAATGAAAATAAAAGGGTAAATATTTTGATCGTTTAGTGATATGAATTTTGCTGTGATTTTGGCTGTAAATTAAAACAGTGTAACTAGTATCACTCAGTGACTGGTACCATTTTTTGCTATCCAACCATATAGACGATATGGAAAAAGACGTTTCCAAACGGAGGAAAAATATCTTATCTCGAAGACTCCCATTTGGCCTCCAGAAATTTCACTCACCTTAACGTCCAATTCCTTCGTTCATTTCTTTTTCTACAATCGCTCCAATCCTTCAATTTTATTTTGATCTTATTTTTTTTCCTCTTAATCGTCTATTTAGCTTCTCAGACGACTGAAGATATTTTTGAGTTTTGATTCACTGGGATGAGGTGGCGAGTGGGAATGTCTAAAAGATTAGATTTTGCAAGCATACAGCCGTTGCTTTCCCCAACCCACTTGCCGCCAGAAGCTTTGACCGAGCCTAATTGATAAACCGCTGTCACCAATAAACTTGTAGGAGAAAGGTCATCATGTATTGCCCGACGTCAAACAACCAACTAGTTTTTGCTGAATGTTCTTTCCTTGGTCGTCATTTGTTTACGCAGAATATTAGGTTGGTGCGAAAATTTTAGGAATTTTTACTGACAAAGTCATTTCTTTTGTGCTAATAAGCACATTATTCAAAAAAATATTTCCGTTGCTCCCTATAACCTTATGCCACTATTCAGTTCAGTTTTGTAATCGTTCATCAGTTTCCAGCAATTTTTCTCTAAAATGCTTTCATCCTCTGAATTCCATTGCTTCAGAGGACATACGCCGTATGTACAAAATTGGTAATTGAAAGAAAGTTCGTAAATCTGTTAAACAATAGATAGATAGATAGATAGATAGATAGACAGATAGATAGATAGATATTGACTTAGATATATAGAGAGATAACGGTCATTGTATATGACAGATAGATAGAAATAGTCTTAGACAGAAAGATATAGACTTAGATATATAGATAGACTAGCAGTATAGTCCGGCGTTGCTCGGGTGTAATCAAAGCTTTAAAACTAATCCAAGGTACGGAGCTCAGACTCTTTGGACGTTGGCACGAAAGACTAAAAGCAATAGTTGTTTCCAGTTAAAGCGAAACCGTAGACTGAAAGAAAAATGAATGGATGTAAGTCAAATTTTGATTTCCTGGTATCGATATCAAATAAGGTTTTTTCGTCGTAAACTGAATTTTGAAGTCTAAATAAGTTCTCTAAGTAAATGGTATCATGGCTGAGACTAAGAACTACAATTATACCTACTTAGAGCCAAACCCGAAGCAAAAAGCTAAAATAAAATGGCTGAAAAAATGCAGACATACAGACAGATAAACAGACACACACACAAACATCTTGACTTATATATATATATATTATCGATTTTCTGCACTATTGTAAGAACTGCAACCTTGAAACTTCTGAATATCGTTTCTTATGTCGTTGTCTATGAGTGTATGAAATTTGATTAAAATCGGACCACTCCTTCTATAACCCGATTTTTTCGATTATCGATTTCCGACATTTATCTGGGGTACCTCGACACAAAGCCCAGCTAAGAGCAATCGCAGACGCTTATAGTACAACTGTGTAAATTTTCAAGAAAATCGGTTCAGCTGTTTGGGAGTCTATAGGTAACGGACACACAGACACACGCACACACATACACACACAGACAAAGTTCCATTTATAAATAAGTTTAGATAACGGTCAGTGTATAAG
Source organism: Ascarosepion bandense (assembly GCA_037127315.1). Taxonomy (NCBI): domain Eukaryota; kingdom Metazoa; phylum Mollusca; class Cephalopoda; order Sepiida; family Sepiidae; genus Ascarosepion; species Ascarosepion bandense. Next base: position 291,388 of record JBBBDQ010001539.1, read on the forward strand.
ATAGATAGATAGATAGATAGATAGATAGATAGATAGATAGATAGATAGATAGATAGATAGCAAGTATCCGAAAAAGCAGAAAAAACTGCTGAGAATCTCTCTATTGGTTTACAGTGCCACCATCGTCAACATCCTAAAGCAACGTAACAGGGAATTAGAGAGATAGAGAGAGAGAGACAGACAGACAGACAGACAGACAGAGGAGAGGAAAAGGGTTAGGGTTATATGCACCCAAATTCGAATAAATTTCTTAATTCATCAGCGTTTTCTCTGACTGGCCTACTACTCTTCATTCGCAATAGACAAAAAATTCACTATCAATATCGTCCTGCCATTTAAAACAATCTTTTCAAACCATTTCGGCTGTTAATCGCTCATTAGATACCCTAAATTTACTGATGACCTGCGCGATAAAGAGGCCTGTCACAAAGCAGAATACCTGGCCCTCCAGAAAATCATTTGCCCACCTAACCGTGTAAAAATAACGTTAAAAAATTTCTAATGTGCAAATTCTTCTTCAGTAACCTATTTCATTTAATAACCATCCATCTCAAAACACACTGGAGACGGGCCTAGACATCAGGCATCCAAACAGTAATACTCCTGCTTTTCAAAACATTCTTTCTATGACAAATACTAATAAGACTACCATTATAATCTTATAAATGTTACACTCGTTAAAGCGCATATTTTTCCAATTATATCTAATCTAAAGCTGAACTCGACCACTGTTAACAGAACTGCCGCTTTTTCGATTACATTCTTTATTTTAAATATGTCAATTGAAGTTCGTTTGCCTAGTGAGCGATTACTTCTGCCACGATCAAATCTGAACGACTTCAAAATCGGGAAATTAAGGAAACATTTATTCAAATCTAAATCCTTACAACAGAAAAGTCATTAAGCTAAATAGTGACCAGTGACAGCTCCAATACACACACCGGAAGAACGGCCATGATTGCAAACTCACTTCCGGTAAATCAAATAAAAAGCTAGATTTCCAACGAACAGATTTAATGAATAAATAATATTTTCTCTTCTTGGCATGTCATGAGCATCGTTAGTGTCTGTTCCAATTTTCAAATCGAAATAAGTACTCAGTAACATTTAAACGATACTTTCTCGTTAACGGATTAATAGTATTTATCGGAATAATTAACTATTTCGATGATAATGGTAAGATTAACTTTTCTTATAAAGAAACATTCGACATTCACTAAGCAAATGGTTAGGGTTACTGTCGTTTGAAATTTCTAAAATCTTTCTCTTAAAACAGTTTTTCAGAAAAGTAATCTTTCAGGATGTGAGTTGTGGTGCATTGGATATCGGCTCGGAACGAGAAATCGGGGAGCCGAGATCGAATTCCAGCCAGATTCATTGCATTCACTTACGCGCAAATACCCTTGGGAAAGGTATTAATCCGTCTCTTCCTTCCAGTTATGGGTTAAATAACAGGACAGATTGGGTTCTATAGCCTTGGTCGGCAACCAGTCTACCGCAGAAAGCAATGGCAACCTACTGCGGGATAATCTTCTGCCCAGTCAGTCATGTCTCGAGAGAGAGATGATCGCCCAAGCGTGTTTCACGTATGGCACTTAAGTGACTGACTGAATCCTCTCTTTCCAGTACTCATAAGAGTTTTCTTCCTAACCTTTAATTTAAAGTAGATGGAAGCAAATACTATTCATGTATATTTTTATGGGTTCGGTTAAAAAAAATGGGGAGAATGGCTATAACGCAACAAGGCATGTTGTAGAAATGATGAGAGATATTCAGTAAGATACAAAACGAAATCCATTTTATTAATATAATTTCCTGAACAAGTAACATATTTTTTCTAAAATAAGGCTCAATCGTAGTTATGGCGGAGAAGACAAAGTTTCCAGTTGAAATCAATCAAGTAACATGAAATACCACAAGCAAACATGCCAGTGTATAGAATACATTGTAAAATAACTAAGTAACATAATAGGGTTTCAGTCAGCTAGTTAAGTGCCATACGTGATACACGTTTTGGGCGATCATGTCTCGAAAGAGACATGACTGACTGAGTAGAAGATTATCACACAGTTGGTTGTCAATACTCTCTGCCAGCCAAGGCTATGCAACCCAATCTGTCCTGTTATTTGACTAATAACTAGAGCGGGGAAGAGATATATTATAATATTAAGTAGTAGTTAGTGGGGGACCACTTTATTACTTCATACCAATATAAAACTGATCCCCCACTTTATGCCCAGTAGATGTCTTAATCATGATTTCAACTGTTATATTCACTCAGTCAGTTAAGTGCCATACGTGATACACGCTTTGGGCGAACATGTCTCGAAATAGACATGACTGACTGGGCAGATGATTATCCCGCAGTAGGTTGCCATTATTTTCTGTGGTAGACTGTTTGCCAGCCAAGGCTATAGAACCCAATCTGTTCTATTATTTAACCCATAACTGGAGGGAAGAGACGGATTAATACTTTTCCCAAGAGTATTTCTGTGTAAGTGGATAAAAGGAATTTCAAGGTTGAGCCACCAACAATCACCAGTTTTGTCGGAAGTAATGAGGACTTACCAGGGTGAGGCGACCATGTCTGTAGTATGGTAGACTGGTTGCCAGCCAAGGCTATAGAACCAAATCTGTCCTATTATTTAAACTATAATTGGAAGGAAGAGACGGATTAATACATTTTCCAAGAGTATTGCATAAGTGAATGCAAGGAATTGTACTGGAATTCGAACTCTGCACCTCGATTTGTCGTTTCGACAAGTGTGGATGGTGCTACACAAGCCTTCGCCACTGTAAACAATTCTTTGTGTGGCAGTCTGAGTTAGACACCCACACGTCAAAATCGACGGGATAGTCTATCACATATATATGGGAGATTGTGGTGTATATCGTCTTCTTCTTCTATGTGCCCTAGACGTAGGCGATCATGGCTCTCCACGTCTCCCTATCCCTTGTGGCTCTTAGTATGTTTGCTCCTGTTGCTCCTGGCAACCCCCGTTCCGTCATCCACCTGATCAGTCCCTGCAAATATGTTATCCGCTGCCTTCCTCTGTCTCTCCTTCCTTCTATCTGTCCAGTCAGTATCAGGTTCTCCAGGCTCTGCTTCCTCATTGCATGTCCCAGGAACTTCAGTTGTCTCTTCCTGATGCTCAGCATCAATTTCCTTTTTGTTGCCATTCTTTCTAACACCTCGTCGTTGCTTGTATGCTCAGTCCACGATATCCGTAGCATCCTTCTGTAGAACCACATTTCGGCCGCTTCCAGTTTTATCCTCATTTTCGATGATATTGTCCAGCATTCACAGCCGTATTGAAGAACTGACATCACGTAGCAGTCTAGCACTCTTTTCTTCGTTTCTATTGAGATTTTCCTGTGTGTTAGTATTTTGCTCATCTTCTGGAACGCGTCCTTTGCCATGCCAATTCGCCTTCTGATCTCCGTGTCGCACTTTCCATCTCCCGTTAGAACACTTCCTAGGTACTTAAATTCTTGTACTTGTTTGATTCTGTTATTCTCCACCTGTATTTGGCATTTTGGGTTGTATCTTTTGCTGATGACCATGCACTGAGTTTTCTTAAAGTTTCTCTGCAATCTGTCGTGGTGTATATATTGTTCCAAAAAACGATTACATGCTTTCCATAAATGTAAAGTTACTGTTCATTAAATATTGTACATTTTGAAAAAATTTACTTCCTTATACGAGTTTCATTGAAGACAACGACAAATGGAATGTGACGAAGCTTTGTATTAAAACCTTTTTTGAATTCGTACAAGTGATTTCTTATCTGGATGTTAACACACTGTTTGCCCTAAGGAAATTTTTTTCTTTTTTTTTTTTATAAGCGTTTCACCCCGAGCAAGGCATGTCACTGCCACTACTGCGCAGGGGGCTACAGTGAGTGGAGAAAGGATGATTAAATATAGGAAATGTCAGAGGGTGGGTGATAGGCGGGTAAGGATACCGAGAATGAGGGTTGGGTAGATGAGAGTGTTCCGAGAATAATTGGGAGTTAGTGTGATAGGAGGTGTTTATTGACCCTACATTTAAACACCTGGAGATTGTAGCTGTCGGGAAAGCAAACTTGTGGAAGGGAGTTCCACAGGCGGGAAGCGCGAGAAAAGAAGCTGTTGGAGTAGAATTTACGGTTACATCTTATTTGTTTAACTGTAAAAGGGTAGGACGTAGTTGCTAATCTAGTATCTCGTGTAAATTCGTGCTTAGGCGGCACCAGTGATCTAAGTTCATCGGAGGAGTAGCCATGAAAGTACTTATAGAAGAGGCACAGGGAAGCCACATCACGCCGGTGAGAGAGTGGTTGCAGCCGGTCTGCCAAGTCAGTATCAACCACGTTACAGATCCTTCTTTGTATTTTGTCAAGAAGCCCAAGGAGAGCAGCAGGGGCACCCGACCAGATATGGCAGCAATATTCAATACACGGGCGGATGGCAGATTTGTATATGTGCAGAATAGATTCAGGTGGGAAAAACCTCCGGGCCCTGCACAGGGAGCCGACTTTCATAGCAGCAGGTTTGGCAATGGATTCGATATAGTCATTCCATTTGAGGTCCGCCGAAAGTATAAGGCCAAGGAGGCGTAGTATTTTACTCTCTGGGAGGCTAGCCTGTCCCATGCTAATGGGAGGTAGATGCGATTGTCTATGGTGGTTAGTTGATAACAGCTTCGTTTTAGAGGCATTGAAATTTACCAGCCATTTCCTACCCCAGGCCACTACGGATTGGAGGTCCCTTTCAAGTACGGCAGCGAGGTTCACTTTGTCGTCCACACCTGGTTTTTGATCGATGCGAGAGTAGATTGTGTGTCATCGGTATACATGCCAACTTGGGATCTAATGGTGTCGGGGAGATCATTAATGTAGATCAGAAAGAGTGTGGGACCTAGGATAGAACCTTGAGGGACGCCCGCGTTCGTATGGTAGTTTTGGGAGGCATGCCCATTTAATACCACCTTCAATGTGCGGTTACAGATTATTTAAGAAATGTTATCATTCTTTGACTGGTGAGGTGAAATATTAAGGTTTTTGTTATATCGCTTATTTGGAACGAGGGTGTTCTGGGTACGGGGAAGTTTCGGCCATGCTAAGAGGGACAGATTTCCAGGGCCAACATTTTATCATTACTCATCCAGCGGCTTCACTAGACATTCGAATTGTAATTCAATAAATAAGGTTTTTTAATAGTTTATCCCCTCCTTTTATCTTTCTTCACATAATCACATTTTCACCCCTACCCCGGACAGCATTACACTGGACATAATGCGTCCAAAAAAAAAAAAACTGTGCAAATGATCTGAGGCTCCGAACATTTACGGTTGAATCTATTAGCCATTATGAAGAATCTACGCCTATATCGTGTTTAATGCACCGGTTCCCGTCCGATCACCAAAGTTAAGAAATATCGAGCCTGGTCAGTACTTAAATGGGTGAGCATTTGGGAATACCAGGCGGTGTAAAAGTAAGGACCAAGAACGGTTTACCGGTCCTCCAGGGTTGGGTGCAAGGCTAACAACCCTGCCCGTAAAAAAACAGTTTGTTACGGCAACAAAAAGTTGCTGTCCTATGCACCAATGGGTGTGATGGATAAATGATGATGACGATGATGATGATTGCTGCCCTATGCACCATTGGGTGTGATGGATAAATGATGATGACGGTGATGATGATTGCTGTCCTATGCACCAATGGGTGTGATGGATAAATGATGATGACGATGATGATGATTGCTGCCCTATGCACCATTGGGTGTGATGGATAAATGATGATGACGATGATGATGATTGCTGCCCTATGCACCATTGGGTGTGATAGATAAATGATGATGACGATGATGATGATTGCTGCCCTATGAACCATTGGGTGTGATGGATAAATGATGATGACGATGATGATGATTGCTGCCATATGCACCATTGGGTGTGATGGATAAATGATGATGACGATGATGATGATTGCTGCCCTATGCACCAATGGGTGTGATGGATAAATGATGATGACGATGATGATTGCTGCCCTATGCACCATTGGGTGTGATGGATAAATGATGATGACGATGATGATGATTGCTGCCCTATGCACCAATGGGTGTGATGGATAAATGATGATGACGATGATGATGATTGCTGCCCTATGCACCATTGGGTGTGATGGATAAATGATGATGACGATGATGATGATTGCTGTCCTATGCACCATTGGGTGTGATGGATAAATGATGATGACGATGATGATGATTGCTGCCCTATGCACCATTGGGTGTGATGGATAAATGATGATGACGATGATGATGATTGCTGCCCTATGCACCATTGGGTGTGATGGATAAATGATGATGACGATGATGATGATTGCTGTCCTATGCACCAATGGGTGTGATGGATAAATGATGATGACGATGATGATGATTGCTGCCCTATGCACCATTTGGGTGTGATGGATAAATGATGATGACGATGATGATGATTGCTGCCCTATGCACCATTGGGTGTGATGGATAAATGATGATGACGATGATGATGATTGCTGTCCTATGCACCAATGGGTGTGATGGATAAATGATGATGACGATGATGATGATTGCTGCCCTATGCACCATTGGGTGTGATGGATAAATGATGATGACGATGATGATGATTGCTGCCCTATGCACCATTGGGTGTGATGGATAAATGATTATGAAGAATATTTTTTAAAACTGAATTTGTAGATTTTTCTTCTATTTTATATACATACAAAATAGTGTTCTTAAACAATATAAATAACCCTAATCTAGTTAACAAAAAAGCGATTTTAACGGCCACATACATCTATAGAAAAATACTTTTTAAATTCTTAAACCCCAATTGATATTGACTGCTCGATACGTGTGCCTCTTTCTTTCTCCCTTTCTTCCTCACTCCTTTTCTTTCCCCCACAAATATTATTAATAATTATGAATTACGACCCTTTTACTTCATCTCCCTGCATTTTAATATTTTTAATATTTTTTAATTTCAAATTCTAATTTTATTTTAATCAAAATTTTAATTTTAATTTTTATCTACATTTAATCTTAGAATATTTAAATTTTCACTCTTGTTATTAAAACAGCAGGAACTTAGCTTTATAAGATTTAATTCCCATGAGCATCGACTGAATTAAGAGTCAAATTTATTAAACTGTCAGCTTGAAAATTGCACCTGATGATTGCATAATGCATGAAACTCCGAGTAGTGCCATTAATGTAGAACAATATGTATATTTATTAATACACACACGCACACACACACACGCATATATATATATATATATATATATATATATATATATATATATATATATATATATCCGAGTGAGTATAGAATGAGGAGAGAAAAGATAAAAAAATTTTCCCGTCCAAAACATTAATTTAAAACAGTGCTCGATATATGATGTATAGAGCTGTGAATATCTATTATAAGTTATGTTTTAGAACATGTACATAATTTATTCTATATATGTCCTCTTCTCTACAATCATATGATTGTTTCAGTGTTTGGACTTCAAACACATTATCATCGGGAGAAATAAAGGTTTGGAATCATTCTCTGTTTATATTTGGTTCGTTGTTGTTGTGGGGGCTGGTTGGTTTTATTGGTAATTAAGTGAATGTGTCTTTAGTTTTGACCGTTAAACTTTTGAAGAACCTGGTGTGTAAGTGTGAAATTGTTGATAAATGGTATTATCTGTTGGAATGTACGTTTTATCGGTCGGGTATATCTTTTGGTTAGAATTTCTAAGAGGGCGTCGTGTGGAGTGGTCAGTTTTATGGTTGACTATCGTTTAATTGAAATATGTCTGTTGTTAGTGGACCTAATTCATGTATTTACTTTAATCCTGTGGCTAGGTTTTCACTTTGGGGTTTCTTAGATAGACGTGATACGGGTGGGGTGTTTTTTCTTTCCAATTTTGATTTTTTCGGTATGGAATATTTTTTTTTATATATTTTATAGGTTTTTTTAATATATTTTTTTTTATTTTATATTCAAGTTTTGAGTATTATTGTATTTAGGCGAAGTTATTTCAAGAAATTTAAACTTGTATTTTTAGGAAGTAAATTAGCATTTTATCAGTTTTTTATATGAAGTTGTATGTTTAATCTTAATTTTAAATTTAGAGAATCGGTTTTTTCTTTTAATTTTTTTATATTCTTTTTTCTATAAATTATCGTTTGGAATCCTATTAATTTCTTTTAATTTTTATATATTTTATTTATTTAGATATTTTGGCGGGTATTAGATCAAACTTTAAGGATTTATTATATCTATTTTTTCTATAGCATTTTTTATCTTTTATAATAAAAATATCCATTCAACTTTCCAGTATTTGTTAGTGTGATTGTAGGGTTAGATCTTACGTGTGCTTACAGTTTATTTCTGTGTATGATATAATTATTCTGAAGTAGTATATTTAATCTTAATTTTGACTATATGAATTTTGATTCTTTTTCGAGTTTGGGAGCCATTTGTTTAATTTTGATTTTTCCAGTACGGAATATTTTTGTATTTAAGTAACGTTATTGGTGTAGGCTTTAGTGATAGATGGGGAGCGTTTTTATTTCTTTAATTTTACGTTTTATTTATTTAGATGTTTTTGTGGGTATTAGATCTTCCTTTAAGGATTTATTGGATCGATTTTTTCTATAGCATTTTTTATCTTTTATAATAAAAATATCTAATCAAACTCTTAGTATTTCTTAGCATGATTGTAGGGTTATATCCCTAATGTGTTTGCAGTTTACTGTGGTTTCGTGTCTCTGATTTAAGAGCTTGTTACTATTTATATATTTAAGGATTTCTATTTTTTCTTGAAGGCAAAAAAAGCATGGTTCTTTTATAGATTTTGCTGTTCTTGCTTTTTGAGAATTTTCCATTTGACCTTAGGTGTTTTATTTTCGTCTTTTAATTTCCAAAAGTGTTTAGAGAGAGATGTCTTATTTTTCTTTGTTATTGAAGGATGAGAGGTGATTGTAAAAGCGCTTTTTAAATACGTTCATGGTATTCCCAATATATATTTTTTCATCTTTAGGATTTTCTAAGGATGAAATCGAACACATATATATCAGAGATTTTGTCAGACATTTATTGGCCATGGGGCATTGGTTGGGGTTTCTACAGTTACAGAGGTTGTTATCATGGGACAGACTTGTATTAGTGTTGGATTTATTTTTGCTGTGTATTTTTAATATTTTTGTGTTATGCATTTTGATTATTTTTTTCTAGATTATTGGAACAGCTATAGCTTAATTTTATGGTATTTTTATTAAATATTTTACTCAGAGGGTTATTTTTGGGAAACTGCTTCTCTACTAATTTAAGACATTTATGTCCCAGCTTGAAATTAACTGATTGGTTGAATGGAGGGTTATACCATATTATTTTCCTGCTTCTGTTTTTGCATTTTGGGCTTTTGAATGTTTCCACAAAACTAATTTTTGATGATTTATACCGCTTTCATTAAGGATTCTATTATAAATTACCTTGTGCTTATCAAATATCTCTTTGTTGGATGAATGTATGTTAATGCGACGTTCAACTGATGATGCGATGTGCTTAATAATGGATGGTGGGTGATTAGAGTTGGGGTTTATATATATTGGGTTAGCGTTGTTTTTCATGTAAGGTTGGAAAGTGTTCGATACTAGGTCTAATGTTATGTCTAGGAAATCTACTTGCTTGATATTGTAGTTAATCACTACGTTAAGGCCAAAAGATTTAAAGACTCTATGGATTAATTTTCTGGTTTTATCAACCTTACCTCCAGTAGATTTATCAATTATCATCAGTCCGTCGTCCCTATACAGTCCTATCCTGATCATTTCTATTTCCTTATGTGCTGTTAAGTTGTACAGTAAGAAATATCCGGTTAGATCCAAAGCTTCTGCAGAATCAAGTGCACCCATTGATAAATCAAAGTTCACCTTTGAGTTCTTATATATATATATATAAATTCTGATTCTCTTTTCTATGCTCTTCTCTACAACAAAACAGTTAGTTATGATTAAAGAAATTTAATTTTTAATATTAATTTTGTACAGTCTTAAATAAATTAAGAATATTAAATCATCATTCATTTCATTTTTTGTTTCACCAAAACCCAAAAGTCATTCATTAAGAACAAGAAAAGAATAAAAAAAAGACACAAAATTTAATATTGTACCAGATAAATTTTTAAATGGATTTTCAAATATTTGATGCTAAGATGCACCTCTAAAAAAATAACATTTGCAGAGAATGGGAAAAAAATAGTAGAAAGCAGAGAACAACAGGATGAAATAAAAACTGAATAAAAACAAATTTAGATAGAAAAAAAATGACTGAAACTAGTTATATAGTAGAAGTGGTAAAAAGGTGTGGTTTTATTTGTTGGGAAAAATTGGAAAATAATGTTTAATTGTGGAAAATGTTTGACAGTGTTACCACACCTATTCCATTACATTATCTTATGCATCTAAAAAAACAAAAATTTCTATTTCCTGGATTATAACTGATTTCCTGCAGTTCAGGATAATTCTGACCTCATCCTCTGTGATGTCCGAGTAGAATTCCGCGAACTCCAGGGCGAGGCTGAATAGGTTCTCCGAAATTGATGGGTAGAAATCTACAATGTCAAATTGTAAAATGGTGGCCTTATTTTTTCCCTCAATTTATTCAAACCACTCGATTACGTCTACCGTACCTTTCCACTGCGTTAGTTTAATTTTGTTTTTTATTTGTTGGTTGACTCTTTCCAATATTGTTTTACTTATCCTACCTATTTCGGACTTTGTGGGGTTTATTATCCTTGTAGGTAATTTGCTGTAAATATCAGGTTTGTGGTCCTTCAACAATACATATGCTTCTTTCGTTGCTATTTTGGGGACTCGGTCACTTATTTTCAATTTGTCTGTAATTAGTTTATCTTCCTGGTTTATTCTGTCTATGTGGTTTTTGTGTAATTTGTCTATTTTTCTGTATTTTTTGGTTAGTTTTTTTAATAAGATCCTTGTATTCATTTGGGTCCATCTTAAAGAAGTTCGATGTTTTTTCTGATTTATCAAATATCTTATCAGATTGGTGTATTTTGTTGACTATTGTGTCTAAGTGTTTCTGGAATTTATTTTTGTGTTTGTGGAAATTTATTTTGTTTATGGTTTCGAACAAGTCATTTTCGAAGTTGAGAAGTTTGTCTGTGAGTGGAGCTGTTCGTAGGTTTTTAAATTTTGAAAACCTAGCCACAGGATCAAAGTAAATACATGAATTAGGTCCACTAACAACTGACATCAATCAATTAAACGATAGCCAACCATATAACTGACCACTCCACACGACGCCCTCTTAGAAATTCTAACCAAAAGATATACCCGACCGATAAAACGTACATTCCAACAGATAATACCATTAATCAACAATTTCACACTTACACACCAGGTTCTTCAAAAGTCTAACGGTCAAAACTAAAGACACATTCACTTAATTATCAATAACCCCAACCAACCCCCACGACAACAACGAACCAAATATAAACAGAGAATGATTCCAAACTCTTACTCTTTACTTCTCCCGATGAAATGTTTGAGTCCAAACACTGAAACGACCATATGATTGTAGAGAAGAGGACATATATAGAAAAAATTATGTACATGTTCTAAAACATAACTTATAATATATATATATATATATTTTTTTTTTTTTGAGTGAATAAGGAACGAAGAAAAATATTTTTCTTTTTTTAACAATGTCCAAAACATTAATTTAAAACAGTGCTTGATATATAATATATAGAGTTGTGAATATTTATTACCTACTTACCTATTACCTCAAATACTAACATTAAATTTTACCCCTTACATTAAATCTTACCTATTACACACCTCAAACTGTGATCTAATTTAAAATTTAAAATTTAATAGAAAAAATTCGATTTCCTAAATCCAAAATTAAGGTTAAATATACAAAATTAGATAAATTATAAAAACTGTGCTTAAATACAAAAATATTCTATTGTTGTACAAATAAGCGGTAAGTCTAACACCATCCCTCCCCACCAATTACGCCTCTCTACTCTGCTCCTCTAAGAAATCTAAAGGATAAAGTCTAGTGGCAAGATCATAAAAACTTACATTCCATCTGCTAATGTTAAATCTGTCTAGAAAACTCCCATACACTCATTAATCAGCTGTGTTCACTACCCACACCACTTTCTTCAAAATTCAAACGGACAATTCACAAGACTTATTCCCTTATCACTAACCTCCACCAACATCCCACACACAACTCACCAAATATAAGAAAAGAGGCTTTCCATTCGTATCTACACCACCTGATGAGACATTGTAGTTTCAATGTGGAAACAATGTACGATTTGTAGTGGATATATAAAAATTTTGTACATGTTCTAAAATATATATATATATATATATATATATAGCTCTGTTTATGCAACATTGAGCCATGTTTTATTAACACATGAAAAATGGTGCTATACGTGTGTGTACTCTCATATCTATATTTATTAATTCAGGTAACTATATATATATATATATGTGTGTGTGTGTTTGTGTGTGTGTGTGTGCGCGCACGCGCGAAGTCTCTGCATGACTGTGATACCCTTAAGCTTGTAACGTCATTAACCTATGAGAACACGCAGCAATGTCTTGGTGATTAATGCATTCATATTCTTGATTTCTTCAGACCAGAGGATGTGAAACAATTTGAATCTATGTTATTAAAATAATTCCGGACACTGATCCTTAAAATTTCCATTAAAAAGCGTTGAAAGAATTCTGTCTTAAACAGACAGAAAACAAAAGAAATGACAGACAGCCAGACAACCAGATATATAGATTGACAGATAAAAGGGAGAGAGAAAGAAATATATAGAGATGTGGGGGGATCTAGTAAAAGAAAAATAGTCAGACAGCCAAGAACACAGAGAGGCAGAATAGGAGACAGACCAATAGACAGACAGAGACACCGATAAATGGTGAGTGAGAAAGAGACAAAAACATACAGAGAGTGTTTGTAATTGTGGTGATAGATAGATAGATAGATAGATAGATGTGAACAGATTGAGATAGAGAGAGAGGAAAAAGAGAGATAAACAGACAGACAGACATACAAAGAAAGAGAAGGACAAGAAAGTTAGAGAGAGAGACATAGAGACAACACGAAGGAAAGACGGGTAGACAAAGAGAGAGATATAGAAAATATGTGAGAGAGTAAAGGAGGAACTGATAGAAAGACAGAGACAACGAGACAAAGAGAGAATGAAAGAGAGACAGACACAAAGATAAAAGATACATTAATAGATAGGCAGGGTCAGAGAGAAAGACAGAGAAAGAGAGAGAGAGAGAGAGAGAGAGAGAGAGAGCGAGTCCGATTACAGGCGGAGAAACAGAGAATGACAGAGAGATAGATAGGTAGAGAGATACAGATAGTAAGAGAAAGTGTGTTTGAGAGAATGAGATAGGGATAGAGAGAGGGACATGCTGACAGAGTAATACACAGACAGAGAAACAAAGAGAGAGAGAGAGACAATGTGTGAAATAAATACAAAGACAGAGAGAGAGGGGAAGGGAGAACAATCAAGAACAGTTGAAATTGTCCAACCGTCTAGAAGGCATGACATCTTGAAGGGAATGTTCTAATATGGCGCGTTCGTTTATTGACAAAGTCCCAGTGCTTTTTGATGTATCAAAAGTACTTTTGCATGCAATCGCCTTTCTTCGAACGGCTGTCAGATTTAAAGATAATGCCGAAACACGACGCAATCAGTGGAAAAACAAATCCACTTCTCGACTTGTTGTCAGATTATAAAGTTCGGTTACTTCTGACAACCCGGATCGCACACCAAATCCTCACAAGTATCTGCCGTTATGCGACACACGAAGACATTGTCGCAGACAGGTTCTAAATCTAAAACAAAAAGAAACCATAGTGACGCTTGACTCAAGTCCATTTAAGATAAAACCGAACCAAGTTTTCTGTCCGCCCCACTAAACAAGAAAACAATCTTCAGTGATATTAGTTTCTGGATTCTTATTTAAAATTTATACTTTTCAAAACATTTCTTTCAGATTTAAAGCGTTAAAAAAAACTAATAATCTTATTATAATTCTTTTCTCCTTCCACTTAGTTAGCACGACCGTTACACCCTGCCTATATTTTATAAATAATTGACGATTCCGATTTGATCGCGTGGAAAGGCTTATCAGAGACTCTCCTTGGTTTCAAAGAAAGAAAGAAAAGTGTTTAGTATCTGTTTCAGTTAAAAGAAAATGTTCTCAATTTCAAATATTTTCATTTGTACTCTCTTACTTTTTAAAATAACTTGCAACATTCTCATATTTAGGATTGTTATTGTAGCATTTTCTTAAACTTGTTAATCTCAGATAAAGGGATTTCCACGGTTATTTTAATTTCGCAAAACTCGCAAAGAGAAGACAGAAGGGTGACAGTGGATGACATTGCAAGCACTTTGAGCCTATCTGTTTGTTTTTTAATCATATCACCCCGAGCAAGGCGGTAACGCCACTGATGTGCAGGGGGCTACGTAAGAGTGAAAAGATTGGAAAAGAGAAAGAAAGCCGGAAACCACATCCTAAACAGGAAACAAGGGATGAGCCTCTTCACCCGTTCAATAGACGTGAGTGGAGCGTGAACAGGGCGATAGTTTAGTCTATCTACTCCAATTGAAAAAAAAAAAGATTGGAAAATAGTAAAAGATTGGAGAAGAGAAAGCCAGAAACCACATCCTAAACAGGAAACAAGGGACGAGCCTCTTCACCCGTTTGTTGGGACAGCACACAAAATCATCAGTCACATCGAGTCAGCTTGCATCAAGACAACGCAAGGAATCACAGAGCAGCCCAAACGGTGCAGACCATCAACGAGCAGGGCTGGGAACGGCTTCCCCATCCCCCTTACAGCCCAAACCTTGTCCCTTCAGACTTACATCTGTTTGGTCCATGGAAAGCGTTCACGAGAGGCACGAAGTTTGAAAGTGACGATGAAGTCAAAAGTGCTGTGAGCGATTGGCTGAGACATCAGTTCAAATATGTGTGTGTGTGTGTGTGTGTGTGTGTGTGTGTGTGTGTGTGTGTGTGTGTGTGTGTGTGTGTGGTTAAAACTAATGGAAGTAGTTAGTTTTTTAAAAAGTTCTTCTTCTTCTTCTTCTTTGTTGTGGATTTCGGGTGAGGAACCGCACAAAATAATGAACAACAAAACAGATATGGAAAGAGAAAAGTAGGTTATATTGAACGTAATATACAAACTTGAACACAGGTTAGTAAAATTCAGGAATACTATTCGTAAGAAATAAATATATACAAGTCTTGAAGTGAAGTCGTTGGAAATAGTATATCGTGTATATTATTCTAGCTGAATGGAGCTCAGAGCTAGTCTGACTTGTGACGCGGTAGACTCTGGGTAACTTCGGTATCTCTCGGTAAATTACGTATCAGTTCCGGTACTTTCCGATAACTCGCAAGAATCTCTACGATTAGTCTCTACTCTCAACTCTATGGCAGCAACTACTGTTCTCTCTATGGCAAGAGTATATGTACACTCAGTCGAGTCCATTATCATATACAAAAGGGGGAGATCCCATAACATTCTTCTTCTATGTGCCCTGTCTTTTCAGAACGAAGGCGATTATAGCTTTCCACGTCACCCTATCCCTGGTGGCTCTTACCTGTTACACCACGCAATCCCAGTTCTGTCATCCACCTACCCTTCAAATATGTTATCCGCTGCTATCCTCTGTCACTTTTTCCCTCTATCTGGCCTGTTAGTATCAGGTTCTCCAAGCCTTCTTTCCTCATTTCATGTCTCAGGAAATTCAGCTGTCTCTTCCTGATGCTCAGTGTTAAATTCCTTTTCGTTTCCATCCTTTCCAACACCTCCTCATTGCTCACATGCTCGATCCATGATATTCGCAAATGTTCGATACGTTGATGATATTTTCCTTTTAGCTGACAAAAAACCGAAATCGATCTTAAAACTACTTTAGAAAAAATCTGCTTTCAACTCACATATGAGGTTAGCTAAAAAATAAACTCCCATTTCTGGATATTCTTGTAGATTCTAGTAATGATACTTTCATAATTTTCAACAACGGCTTTCCAAATGATTTACTTGATTACCATATCAAACTTTTTCTTCGTAACGTAACCAACGGCAACCACAAACACTACTTTAGAAAAAATCTGCTTTCAACTCACATATGAGGTTAGCTAAAAAATAAACTCCCATTTCTGGATATTCTTGTAGATTCTAGTAATGATACTTTCATAATTTTCAACAACGGCTTTCCAAATGATTTACTTGATTACCATATCAAACTTTTTCTTCGTAACGTAACCAACGGCAACCACAAACACTACTTTAGAAAAAATCTGCTTTCAACTCACATATGAGGTTAGCTAAAAAATAAACTCCCATTTCTGGATATTCTTGTAGATTCTAGTAATGATACTTTCATAATTTTCAACAACGGCTTTCCAAATGATTTACTTGATTACCATATCAAACTTTTTCTTCGTAACGTAACCAACGGCAACCACAAACACGTAGACAAAAACAACATTAATAATTAAAAAATAAATCAAATGCACAATATCTACAGACATGACGAATCTTCGTTTCGCAATATCACCCGAAATTATGTAACCTCGAAAATTAAATTATCTGTCATAATATATTAAAAGCTGCCAACCTCATTATCAATAAAAATAATTCAAGTGCAAAATCTAAACTGTAGAGAACTAGTGTCGTTTACAAAATTGTATGTCCTTTGAAGAATTGAGTTACTCAATTATTCAAATCGAGAAACAATGGCATTGGCTATACCACCACAAAATTGATGAGAAGATTGACATTGCACCTTTCCTACAACAGTTCTATCCGATCTCATATCAAGATCTTCCAAGACCTATCCGTGATATACTTGTTGATAATGCATACATAACAGCATCATCCACATGCAAAAGGATATTAAAAATAATGGAGGTATTACTAATAAAAAAGAGAACTCCTACACATAACAGCATCGATTATGAACATGGAAACAATCTGCTTACCGTGTTCAGAACTTGACAGACATATGACTGTATGCATAAACTTTACACATGTTTATTTGCAAATATAAGAACATTAATTCGTGATAATGGCTAAAAGTATAGCCGAAAGAGATCGAAAGTATGAAACCTTTGGTTAATTCTTATATAATTTGAGTTTTGAAAAAAAAATTATACTAACACATGAAAAATTATATAAAAACATAATGATAATACCTTGTCTGTCATTTTTAATGAAACTTTCTGTATATGACAGATTTAAGTAAAGAACAAAGTAGGAAACGTGTATCAATATAACAGGTTTCACTTTTATTAAAGCTTTATCAGAGATCAAGTTAAAATGAAGACTGAAAACTTTTTCAGAGATCGAGTTAAAAATTGATTTTTTTACAAAGAGACATTATACTGGCATGATGTGATTTGGGTTGATTCTTATTGGTCAAATATATGTCTCGTGTATTAGATAATTGGTCAAATATATGTCTCGTGTATTAAAGCAATAGATAATTGTTTTTATATGTATCTATATGGAATAGTTTGTATGTTTATGTGTGTATATAAACGCTTGTCTGATTACATGTATGTGTGCATATTAAAACGCCTGTCAAGTGTATTAAAACGATGAACAGTTTTTGTATATTTCTGTGAGAAATCTTTTGCATAGTAAAGCGCGTGGATATGTCTGTATGTTAGTCGGTAACGTTAG
The DNA here is from genome assembly GCA_037127315.1 of Ascarosepion bandense. Lineage (NCBI taxonomy): Eukaryota > Metazoa > Mollusca > Cephalopoda > Sepiida > Sepiidae > Ascarosepion > Ascarosepion bandense. Next base: position 309,185 of record JBBBDQ010001539.1, read on the forward strand.
TTTATATATATATATATATATATATATATATATATATATATATAACGTAGCACACTTGGTATACTATCCAGGTAAATTCCGATAGAGACGAACTCAAAAAACTCAATGTTAAATTCATTTATTTAATTTAACAGAGTAATACAATTTAGAAATTTTTTTTGATTTACTACAATTCCAATGGGTAATACATACTTCACCGCATAATGATGTTATTATTGCGGCTCGTCAAACCCAAATAGTACAATTGATCCTCAAAATATCCACCCCACAAAAAATTATTTTACACAGTTTCTCACATGTCCATATTTAGAATAGACATTTGTAATGTTTATTTACGAAAAATATCTCGCTCATTTAAAAAGAACTCCAAAGAATAAAAAATCAAGGATAAAGAAAAAGTAAACGATTGATTAATGGAAAAAAAAAAGAGAAAAAAAGAAGAGAAAAAAAGAAAAAAGAGAAAAAGGAAGGACAAAGAGATACAATAAAAAGAAAATTAGCAGTACCCAGAGAAACAAATGTTCACTTCATATATCGAAACAGCGTCTCTAACGACTCGTCTGTTTTCTTAGAAAAACATGACGTGGAAAATTCCACATTGAAATTTAGTTTCAAATATAATGGGATCTATTTACTGGATAAAAATAAATTGTACATCAAAATTTTAATGCAATTCGAAAAAATAACTACTATTACTATTATTTTAAAAATTCATATTAATTTAAAAATAAGTTAAAATAATTCAAATTACTAAAAATAAAAAATTTAAATATAGTAAAAGGAAAAGTTAGAAAGATAAACCTAAAAAAGAGTGAAAATTAAATAAAAAGAAAGAAAAAGAATAATCTTTTCTAAATCAATATATGTACGTGTGTGTGTGTGTGTGTGTGTGTGTGTGTGTGTGTGTGTGTGTGTGTGTGTGTGTGTGTAAATTAGCTGTCTAGAGATATTTCCGATTGGATCATTCAAAACGTAATCAAAATATTTATGCATTTGACAACATGTTTTGTGTCAGCGTAATATAGCTTGCTGCTTGATTGTAAAAAAAAATTGTGGTTCAAATCTTTCACTGAAGATGGAACTTGGTATTATAACTTTTATTTGTCTGTATCATATTATTAATATTTATGTATTATTGAGAACATTATTTATATTAAAATAATATATATATATATATATATATATATATATATATATATATATAAACTTATTTATAAATGGAACTTTGTCTGTGTGTGTGGAAGTCTGTGTGTGTGTGTGTGTGTCCGTTATCTATAGACTCCAAAACGGCTGAACCGATTTTCTTGAAAATTTACATAGTTGTACTATAAGCGTCTGCGAGTGTTCTTAGCTAGGTTTTGTGTCGAGGTACCCCCGATAAATATCGAAAATCGATAATCGAAAAAATCGGGTTATAGAAGGAGTGGTCCGATTTTAATCAAATTTGATACACTCATAGACAAAGACATAAGAAACGATATTCAGAAGTTTCAAGGTTGCCGTTCTATCCTTGGATGATTTATTTGACTCCGATATTGGAAATCGATACCCCGATATCCTACCGGGTCTGATCAAAATCAGTTTTTCAGCCATTTTATTTTAGTTTTTGCTTCGGGTTTGGCTCAAAGTAGATATAATTGTCGTTCTGAGTCTCAGCCATGATACCATTTACTCAGAGGACTTATTTAGCCTTCAAAATTCAGTTTACGAGGAAAAAAAACTTATTTGATATCGATACCAGGAAATCAAAATTTGACTTACGTCCATTCATTTTTCTTTCAGTCTACGTTTTCGTTTTAACTGGAAACAACTATTGCTTTTTAGTCTTTCGTGCCAACGTCCAAAGTGTCTGAGCTCCAGGACCATGGATTAGTTTTAAAGCTTTCATTACACCCGAGCAACACAAGGGCTATATCGCTAGCTATTGGGCATGTTTATACGCACTAAAAAGCCTGCCTTCTTCTACCGGACGCCCGTGGCTTAGGGGTAGAATCGCCGACTGACGCCGATTTGGTCGGGTTTTTATCCTGGGTTAGGAAGCGGTCGGAGTCTAAGCCTTACTGATGAGCTGTGATACAGTGAAACAGATCTGTCTGCGGATGACTATATATATATATATATATATATATATATATATATATATATATATATATAACGTATCACACTTGGTATACTATCCAGATAAATTCCGTTGGTGAGGAACTCAAAAGAACTCAATGTTAAATTCATTTATTTAATTTAATAGAGTAATATAATTTAGAAAAGATTAAGGATTATTACAATGGGTAATACATATTTCACCGCATCGTGAGGCTCTTCAGAACGAAATGGTACAACAGTTGGTCCTCAAAAATTTTTCTCTAAAAAATTCTTTTACATTAAAATTTTTTTAGGGGATTTTTGAGAACCAACTTTTGTATCATTTGGTTCTGAAGAGCCGAAATATACTGTGAAATATGTATTACCCATTGTAATAATCCTTAATCTTATATATATATATATATATATATATATATATGTATGTATATCAACTACAAAATCTCCACAAACATTCTTAAATGTCTATAATAGATAACAGAAGCGATTGGTTATCCTAATGGCTTTCCATACTTAATACTTCTCGCCTCCACTCTCTCGAGGTCATGTGTGACGTCATAAGCTGTAGTGAGATTTTCGCTTCCAGTGTGCCCTACGCACGTGTTGGTCGTTGCTTTGAAAATCTTCCAAGCAAACAAAACAGACTTTTAATATTGTTCGTCCGCGAACTGTTTAATACACTTAATATAATTGTCATCTTTGATAATGGCTGATGTAAGCCGAAAGCTCAAAAAGTAATAAAAAACATGTATCAATATTACGATAGTCTTTCTTTTTTCAACGATAATTGTATTACGCTTATCAAACGATATCAAAAGAATTTACATAGAATAAATAAACAAAACTTGTCCGTATTATTTAATGAAACGCGCATCAATATATATATATAGATATATGTAATCATGAGATTATTATTATAATATTATCTATTATGTAGGATATTATTCGGAAGTAGAATTCTTATATTTATTTGTATGCATTGGTAGACATAAGTTGGATTCATGTAGAATTTATGTGTAGAAACATTATGTGTAACATAATGTTTTAAGTGAATGTTTATAGTTGATAGTAATTCTAATATTGTTTTCAAAATACTTTCTCTTGAAATTAGTATGTATCTTTTTTAATTACACTGGCATTAATGAAATCAAAGTTATGTCCCATGTCATTTCGGTGTAAAACGAGAGAGAACGTTTGTCTAAACGTAAATCTCTTTTGTGTTCATAGATTCAGGTTTTTAGCACACGTAATGTCCCAATGTACAAAACAAAATCATTACTAAGGAATGTAACTGCAGGAACAAAAATAAATGCCCACTTCAAGGACTTTCTAATACAAAATAAGTTATTTACAAAGCAAAAGTACATGATTTAAATGGGCAAAATAAAACAGATTTGGAATCAACCAGAGACACTTTTAAGACCAGATGGTTCAATCACAGGTCTACATTTAAGATAGAAAACTTGTATAAAATTGGCTAGCCATGTGTAGAAATTGAAATTAGAATATGGAAAAGAGTCAGACATAACGTGGTGTACAGTGAAAACAGCAAAGCCTTACAACGGTGGCAAAATATGTAAACTGTGTCAGGAAGAAAAGTTATCTATTATTTTATTTCCAAACAAAAATGACTTAATGAATGAAAGAACAGAAATTATGACTAAGTCTAACCACACTATAAAATACCTGTGAGGTTTATAGAACCATGTATAAAAACGTTATAATTTCTTCTAATTTTAAAAATTGCGCGTTCAAAAATTTCCTGTTATGTGAGCGTTCAAAAAATCCTCATTACGTGAGCGTTCTTAAAAAACAAACGGTAAAATCAGTTATTGCAAATCGCCTGAGGACACCACATGGTAGAAACTTAAGTAATAACTCGTTTACAAATGAATAATATATATATATAGTTTAGAAAATTTTTTAGATATTTTACAATTTCATGGGTAATATGTATTTCGCAGCTGACCTTGCTACTCGTCAGACCCAAAAGTTGTATCTTTTGGGTCTGACGAGCAGCTTTTTTCTTCTAGCTGCGAAATACATATTACCCATGAAATTGTAGGATATCTAAAATATTTTCTAAATTATATTACTCTGTAAATTAAATAAATAAATTTAACATAAATTTAACAGTGAGTTCTTTGGAGTTCGTCTCTATCGGAATTTACCTGACTTATATACTAAGTATTCTACGTTATATATACATGCATAACTAGCAGTATAGCCCGGCGTTGCTCGGGTGTAAAGAAAGCTTTAAAACTAATCCATGGTCCTGAAGCTCACACTCTTTGGACGTTGGCAGGAAACACTAAAAAGCAATAGTTGTTTCCAGTTAAAGCGAAACCGTAGACTGAAAGAAAAATGAATGGATGTAAGTCAAATTTTCATTTCCTGTTATCGATATCAAATAAGTTTTTTCGTCGTAAACTGAGTTTTGAAGGCTAAATAACTCCTCTGAGTAAATGGTATCATTGCTGAGAGTAAGAACTACAATTATACCTACTTAGAGCCAAACCCGAAGCATAAACTTAAATAAATGGGCTGAAAAAAATACAGACATACAGGCAGATATACAGACACACACACAAACATCTTGCCTTTTATATATATATATATATATATATATATATATATATATATATATATATATATATATATTATCGATTTTCTGCACTATCGTAAGAACTGAAATCTTGACACTTCTGAATATCGTTTCTTACGTCTTTGTCTATGAGTGTATGAAATTTGATTAAACCGGCCCACTTCTTCTATAACCCGATTTTTTCGATTATCGATTTTCGATATTTATCGGTGGTACCGCGACACAAAACCTAGCTAAGAACACTCGCAGACGCTTATGGTACAACTGTGTAAATTTTCAAGAAAATCGGTTCCGCCGTTTCGGAGTCTATAGGTAACGGACACACACACACACACACATACACACACAGACAAAGTTCCATTTATATATATATATATATATATATATATATATATATATATATATAGATATATATATATATATGTTTGATACTTAGTTGTTGGTTCTAATAGGGTTAGACCAGTACACATTTGTATTAAAAAATGTTCGATAAAATTATATTGTAGAACTTTTGAATATTTTCCATTTTTAAACGAGTTATTTCGCTACCTTAAGGCGATTTTAAATAACTAATTTTACCTTTTACCGTTTTTCTTTTTAAGAACGCCCTTGTAACTGTGTTTTATTTGAATGTTCACGTGGCAGGGAATTTATGAACGCGCATTGTTTAAATTAAAACGGATTATGACGTTTTCATCCATGGTTGTATGAACCTAAGAAGCATTTCTTAGTGTGGATACATTTAGTCATATTTTCTGTTCTTTCATTTAACAGTTCGTCTTTATTTGGGAATATCATAATTTCTAAATTTTCTTCTTGGCACAGTCTACATATTTGTCCACCGTTGTAAGGCTTGGCTGTTTTTACAATGCTCCACGTTATGTTTGGGTCTTTTCCATATTTTGATTTTAATTTCCAGACGTGGTTAGCCAATTTTGTATTGTTTTTTAATTTTTCTATTTTAAATGTAGATCTGTGGTTGAACCACCTGGTCTTAAAGGTGTCTTTGGTTGAGCCCAAATATATTTTGTTTTGGCCATCTGGGTCATGTATCTCTGCCTTATAAATTAATTCTTTTGTCTTACAGAGACCTTGAAGTGGACATTTATTTTTTGGCCCTGCAGTTGCATTTTTTGTTAGTGGTTGTGTTTTGTACGATAGTATCTAAGTTTCTGACGTTTTGTTTTTTATGAGACTATCTAAATTATTAGTGCAACTATAACTTAGTTTGATCGTGTTTCTGTTGAAAATTTTCTTTAATTTCGATTCATTTGTTTAAAAATCTATTAGTTTAAAAAATATTTGTCCTATTTTTGTCTTTACTTCTAAATTAAATGGTGGTTCAACCAGATATTTCGTTTTCTATTGTTGTTTTTTATTTGTCTGTTTGGTTGAGAATTATATTGTAAAATGTTTTTATGGCCAGAATTTCTTAGTGCATCCTCATAGATATTTTTTCTTTTCATTAAATATTGATTTGTTTGACGAATTATTAGATAGTCTGTTATATATATATCATATATATATATAAGAAAAATTAAAGCAAACACGTTATTTCATGGTAAATCGGAAGTGTGGGCCTATTTCAGGCGAACCATCATCAGCTTCCGTCTTTATTTTACAAAGATTCGTGTAAAATCCTTTGTAAAATAAAGTCGGAAGCTGATGATAGTTCACCTGAAATAGGCCCATACTTCCGATTTACCATGAAATAACGTGTCTGGATTAATTTTTCTTTTATTTCCTCGATATGTATTTATATACATATATATTTAGAGCTCTCTTAAAGAGTTATCCTACCACTGTATGTACAGGATACGCCTTTGGATTCTTCTATACCCACACTGCATGCTGATACATAGACATATTTTGAATGATTATAAAGCCAGTGTATGTTTATTAATTTCATTTCATTTTAAAAACTTAATAGAATTTACAGGGATTATTTAGTTTTTACTGAGAAACGCTTGGTTCATACACCGATGATAATTCTTAGCAGTGAAATTGCAAACATAAAGAAAGCCCTTGTTTAATATTTTTGCGCCTTCTTGTTCAATGTCTGCCGGCAATTCGTCAGCTTTTGCAAATTTTGGTAGTTATCTTTAACTTCAAAGCATTCCCATAAAAATGGTCGGTGGTGTGAGAAAATGGAACTCCTCTTAAATGTGAGACATGACAGACTGTTGTTGTAAATTTAAATAAACGGAATCCAGACCTGGTACAATGAAAAAAAAAGAACGGTTCAAATGAACCCCTTTGCTGATAAACAGTCAATTAAATGCTATACGTGATACACGCTTTGGGCGAACATGTCTCGAAAGAGACATGACTGACTGGGCAGAAGGTTACCCCGCAGTAGGTTGCCATTGCTTTCTGCGGTAGACTGGTTGCCAGCCAAGGCTATAGAACCCAGTCTGTCCTGCCATTTAACTCATAACTGGAAAGAGAAGAGATAGATTATATTACATTATAATATCAATATAATTAATGGAGGCTCAGTTTATTGCTTCATAACAATAAAAAACCGACCCCCCACTTTATGGCAAGTAGAAGTTTTAATTATGTTTTCATCTATTATGTTTAGTCAGTCAGTTAAATGCCATACGTGATACACGCTTTGGGCGATCATGTCTCTATCGAGACATGACTGACTGAGCAGAGGTTTATCCCGCAGTATATTACCATTGATTTCTGCGGTAGACTGGTTGCCAACCAAGGTTATAGAACCCAATCTGTCCTATTATTTAACCCATAACTGGAGGAAAGAAATGGATTAATACCTTTCCCAAGGTTATTTGTGCGTAAGTGAATGCAAGGAATTCAATTGGAACTCGAACTTGGCTCTCCGAGTTGTCGTTCCGAGTCGATTTCCAACGCACCACAACGCACATTTGCTGATAAGCCACGCCAAATTGTATTAGCACGTTTTTATTAACACGTTTTTATGCGGTTACTCAGCTCCCTAATAAGGGTGCGATTAAATCGTTTCATTTAATGTATCCTGATCACTTCCAAAATCCTTTGTTGGGGAGTCTGCCTCTTCTAGACATCTTGCCACGTGCCTTACTCGTCGGTCCGGATTGTCTTCATTGAGAACATCGTCCATTTTTGGAATACAATTTTCTCTCAATGATAGCCTTTCAAAATGTATAACATTTCAGTTAACTTTGGTGAACATGTATGAGCTTCTTGTAATTTGAAAATTTTTGAATACCTGGCAATATTCTGCTTTTCTTTCCATAGTTACGCTGTGCAAAATAAAATCATTTCGGTTGCCTTGAAAAAGTACCTCAGATGATAAAACGTATCGATTAAGTACAGTTTTACTCGCCTTTTTACAGACACACACACACACACACACACACACACACACACACACACACACACACACATATATATATATATATATAAGCGTGACTCTTCAGAAATCAATTGAATCCTTTCGGTGACTGGCGTGCGTGTGTATACACTGCTTATATACAACACGTTACAATTTCCCTTCACTGAATCCATGCGCCTATGGCTTAGGGAATAGCGACTCCGATGAGCTGTGATACAGCAAAACAGGCTTGTATGTGGATGACTAATATATATATATATATTTTTTTTTTAATCATATCACCCCGAGCAAGGCGGTAAAGCCACTGATGTGCAGGGGGCTACATAGGAGTGAAAAGATTGGAAAAGAGAAAGCCGGAAACCACATCCTAAACAGGAAACAAGGGATGAGCCTCTTCACCTGTTCAATAGACGTGGGTAGAGTGAAAATTCCATATCCAAAGATACACTATTCTTTAAAAAAGTGCTCAATACAAATATACAATATTTATTTAGAATTTATAACATAAATATATTATGTTATCACTATATATATATATATATATAAGCAGGTTCATTAAAGATTCAAGAAAAGGTTTGTTTAAATAATTCCTTTGTTTTAGGACAAGATAATGAATTCAGTTTCTTGCATGTCAAATTTATCTATATGTATATATTCATGCACTTTTACTTAACATCGGTGATTTTCAAGAGCTTTTTTAAAAATTATATCACCCCGAGCAAGGCGGTAACGCCACTGATGTGCAGGAGGCGACATAAGAGTAAAAGCACTAGATAGAAGAGAGTGAAGAGAAGGACAAACCTGTTAGAAAGGAGCAAGAGAAGGAAGGGAATACAAGAGTGATGACAGTTGCAGAGGTGGAGAGAAAGGAAAGGATATACAGAGTGGTGAAGAAAGAACTAGGGTCAAGTAGTTAAGAGATGAGTATTGACCTTGCATTTAAATTCCTGGAGGTTGTAGCCATCAGGAAAGCAAGAATAAGGAAGCGAGTTCCACTGGCGGGAAGTGCGAGGAAAAAAGCTGCAGTAGTAGAACTGTCGTCTGCATTTGGTTGATCTCACTGTGAATAAGTGGGACCCAGTTGCCAGTCTGGTTGCACGAGTAAACACCTGTTGCAGAAGCAACAGGGACTTAAGTTCATTGGAACAGAAGCCATGAAAGTATTTTTAGAACAGACAAAGGGAAGCCACATCCCGTCGGTGGGAAAGTGGCTGTAGTCGAGCCGCCAAATCGGTACCTATCACATGACTGATTCTCCTTTGGAGCCTGTCAAGAACACCGAGAGGAACAGCGGGGGCACCTGACCATATATGGCAGCAGTATTCCAAGCACGGACGAATGGATTTATATATATGTAGGATGGTTTGGAGTTATATGATGATTTTATAATGTTCTCTCGATACGTTTTCAGTGCCGTTTCTTACCTGCTGTACTCGTTGATATTCACAGACATACGGAACGTTATTTTGAACATTCTGAGTAGTTCCATCGGTTTCAAACTTGTCCCTAATACTAGAGCTGGTATGTCACAATTTGGTTGATTTGTTTGGAAATCTCTTGTGAAATATCTTTGCACTTCGACTGTGTTTTCAAATAATCAGTATCCCTAAAGAATAAATTTCCTTTTTTTATCAATAGAGAGTGAGTGAAAAAAATCGATTTATCCTTTACTCCAGATTTATTTATTTATTTAGAGGTAGCATAAAGGGATCGAACTCACTAATTATTCGTAATTGATAACCAAACAAGATCGCTAACCATTACACCACTTATGGAGCTTAGATGTTGCACAAGTCCGAAACATTCCGGTACCTAAGGAGGATTGAACCTACTACTCAGTCGTACTGCTGTTGGTCTCAGTGTTCTCGACAGGCTCCAAAAAGAGAATCTATAATATCATTGGTCCCAACCTGTCAGCTCAACTTCATCCACCTTCTCACCGGCGAAATGTGGCTTCCCTATGTCTCTTCTACAAATATTTTCATGGCTTCTGCTCCGAAAAACTTAAGTCACTGGTGCCCCCTCCAAATGAATTTACTCAGGCAATCAGACTGACATCAAGGTCCCCACCCTTTTACAGTTAGATCAACCAAATTCAGCCGACAATTCTACTCCACCAGCTTCTTTTATCGCGCTTCCCACCTGTGGAACTTTTTTCCATATACTTGCTTTCCTGACAGCTACAACCTCCAGAAATTCAAATGCAAAGCCAATTCCCATATCTTATCCACTTAACTCCAGCCCTTTCCACATTACTCTGAGATTCTTGTTTTTTTTTTATTTCTTTCTACCTTCGCAACTGTCTTCACTCCTGTGTTCATATCCTTCTCTTGCCCTTTCTCTTTCACCCCCTGTAACGGGTTCGTCTTTCTCTTCACTCTTTCTACATCACCCCGTGTATCTTGTTCTTTTCCTTTCTCTCTACCTTCGCAACTGTCTTCACTCCTGTGTTCATATCCTTCTCTTGCCCTTTCTCTTTCACCCCCTGTAACTGGTTCGTCTTTCTCTTCACTCTTTCTACATCACCCCGTGTATCTTGTTCTTTTCCTTTCTCTCTACCTTCGCAACTGTCTTCACTCCTGTGTTCATATCCTTCTCTTGCTCTTTCTCTTTCACCCCCTGTAACTGGTTCGTCTTTCTCTTCACTCTCCCCCTGTCTAAAACTCTCTTATGTAGCCCCCTGTACATCAGTGGTGGTACCACCTTGCTTGGGGTGAAAGTTTTTGAAGGGGTAAGTTTGCTAACAATTACACCGCGTCGAGGTATCCTAACTGCTTTCTCATATCAATGTTAAAAATGGTTTCAAACGAATAAAGTCTGTAGGTTCAAGTGAAGACTTCTTCTTCTGTGTGCCTTGTCCCTTCAGGACGTAGGCGATCATGGCCTTCCACGTTTCCCTATCCCTGGTGGCTCTGAGCACGCCTTCTCCTGTTACACCATGCAATCCTCGTTCCGTCATCCATCTGATTAGGTCCTTCAGATATGTTATCCGCTACTTTCCCCTGTCACTTTTTCCCTCTATCTGGCCTGTTAGTATCAGATTCTCCAAGCCCTCCTTCCTCATTGCGTGTCCAAGGAACTTCAGCTGTCTCTTCCTGATGCTCAGTATTAATTTCCTTTTTGTTTCCATCATTTCCAAGACCTCATCATTGCTCACATGCTCGATCCATGATATTCGCAGCATCCTTCTGTAGAACCACATTTCAGTTGCTTCAAGTGTTTCTTTCATCTTTGATGGTTTCGTCCAGCATTCACTGCTATATTGAAGGACGGACATCACATAAAAATCCACTACTCTCTTCCTTGTTACTAGCGAAATTGTCCTGTTTCTTAATACTTTACCCAACTTCTGGAATGCTTCCTTCACCATGCCAATTCGGCTTCGGATCTCTGTGTCGCCCTTTCTGTCTTCTGTTATAACGCTTCCCAGGTATTTAAATTTTTGTACCTGCTTGATTCTGGTGTCCCCGACCTGTATTTGGCATACATTTTAAAACCTCGTGGACTGGCTCTAGAAATTCACAAAGAAATAATTGTGGCAAAAAACAGAAACTCTATCACTTCACGATTTTCAACAACAGCAACAACTGAAATGAAGAAAAAACTATGAAATAATAGCAATGGTAACGTTACATAACTTTTCCAACATAAGGTTATGAAGAAATCACCAAGTAACATTAAGAAAGAGCAAAGGTAGACATCAGAAACCTATTTTTTTTTTTTTTTTTTTTTAATCATTTCACCCTGAGCAAGGCAGAAACGCCACTGATGTGCAGGGGGTTACATAAATGTAAAAAGATTAATTAGCAAAGAGTGAGGAGTACAAACTAGTTAGAAAGGAACAATAGAAAGCTGAGAAAGCAGGTGCAATGACAGATACATGGGCGGAGAGAACGTGAAGATTATACAGGGGAGGGGAGAGAGCTAGAGTCCAGTAGTTAGTAGGTGAGTATTAACTTTGCTTTTAAATTTCTGGAGGTCGTAGCCGTCAGGAAAGCAAGAATACGGGAGTGAGTTCCACAGGCGGGAAGTGCGAGAGAGGAAGCTGCAGGAGTAGAATTGTCGTCTGCGTTTGGCTAACCTGACTGTGAATGGGTGGGACCCAGTTGCCAGTCTGGTTGCACGGGTAAACACCTGTTGAGGAGGCATCAGTGACTTAAGCTCATCCGAGCAGAAGCCATGAAAGTATTTGTAGAAGAGACAGAGGGAGGCCACATTTCGACGATGGGAAAGTGGCTGCAGACGAGTCGCCAGATCAGTACCTATCACATTACAGACTCTCCTTTGGAGCTTGTCAAGAACACTGAGGAGAACGGCAGGGGCACCTGACCATAAATACAGAAGAATTGTTTTAACAGAAATGTTTTATTAATTTTAACCAACAGGAAATATTTAAAAAGATGCTAATATTACTATGTCTATTATAGATGAGGAGAACATACATTAAACTTTGACGCCAGTCTGATGGCCAAGGATTAAAAAAAACGGTAATTCAATCAGCATGGCTGTTTGATCAATCAATCCCGAATTCATCCATATCATCAAACGGCTCATATGACTATTAGAGATGAGGGGAACAGATACTACACTTTGTTCTCATCTCGATGGCTATTAGTAATGGTAACATTTGCCATTTCCCTACAAGGAAACATTTGCAATTCATTGACCGAACCAGCAAATCCTATATACTATACATTCATACCAACTCCATGGTCAAGAAATGAAATAAATTAGATCTCATGTTGCACTGGCTGCTCGGTCAATTAACCTTAAATGTTTCCTTATGAGGAAAAGTCTAATATGTCTCTAAATTTTTGTATGTTGAGAAATTTTGTAATAAAACCCAAACGCGGTTCATTAAAAAACATCAAAAGTCAATTTAAATTTGATTTGACTGTCCCATCCAAACAAGATATCTCTATTCGGTGGTTATGAGCTCAAGAAAACTCGGTAGTTCTTTCGGTATATGTTGTAGGGTTCTCCCTATTCATAAAGATGGACTCGTCTAGAGTATACTTATACTACTGCTATAGAGCGAGACTGGCGAATACCGCGTTTTCACGCCGTAGTTCCATTGACACTGTCAGCTCCCTGCCTTCAGGCGGAGAGCGCTCTCTGCTTCCGTGCAGAGAGCACTAACCCAGTCGTGGTTCCGCCGAAGGGTAGAACCACGACTGGGGAAAAATAGACAGACATTTTTTTGACCCGGCTATATAGCCGGGAATACCCACTATAAAATGACCATGTGTCACATCCGGCCTTGCGTGGGAAGGCTAGTAAATACAGAATACCGCGTTTTCACAGAGAGTTAACCGGAGAATACGTGAGTCCAGGGAGAGATTAGCAGTCAGTCCACAGTAATTCATAGTAGCTCTGTGCTCCACTCATCGAGAAGATTATTAAGCAGTACCTGTCAGCTTCCGACCCGGACATACTCAGTATACTACGGCTTCACTTTCAGAGTCTTGTACAGATACTTTTTACTAACTTACATTCATGGACTACTAATCTTCATTCAAGTATGTATCCTTATGCTAATACACTTATTTTCTTTCTCAATTACTGATCGTTGTTCATTTATTTCTGCGGGACCCATTCTCGGGATCCACAACTATATACTCATGACTAAAGGCTGACAACCAAATCAAGAAGTACTAGAAATTCATCTAACTAAAAAACTGAGTAATATTATCTTTGTACCAACTGATAACGCTGGACAATCTCCGCGCAGCTTGAGAAGAGACTCGAGGCAACAGAAAATAAAGATACTGAAAATGTGGTTCTACAGTAAGATACTGAGAATAGATTGAACTGAACATGTGAGCAACGAGGTAGTTTTGAAAAAAGAAAATAAGCAAAAAGAGCCAGAAAAAAACATTTGAAATATCGAGACTTCATAATGCAGTAACAGAACTTTTAGAATTTGACAACTCACGGGAAATATTCATAGTTGGTTGATCTTGTCTTGCAGTATATCAACCTCTATTGGTTATTTAATGCCAATATCTATATATTTTTAACACAGTTTCATAGCTTCAACTACAGATAAAATATATTATCGGTCATTTTGGTATAAAATTTATTGTTAGTAATTCTGCCTTATCTATTCTTGATAATTCTGCTATAAATATGTATCGTTGATAATTTTTTACAATATAAAAATGTATTGCTAGTATGTTTTTATGAAAATCTATTTTTATACATTCAGAGTGTTTGGACGTTTACTATTTACCCATAGCTGGTATCCTAACAGATACTACCACCCCAGAGCAAGATAGATCAACTGCAATTAAGAGGTGGTTCCACGCCTCTCAATACCTCTAGTCTCCCAATCCGAGGCCTTTGTGTCGAATATACTTTAACCCAGGACTATTAAAGGCAAGGGGACAGAGGAAATCAGTGAATAATCCACACAACGAGATTGTGCAAATGAATGGCAGAGACGAAACTGTGTAGGATAGTAAAAAGACAATCATTGCTAAAAAAGAATAGGAAGTTGGGGAGAACCATGAGTGAATACTTTTTGAAGGGATAAAGAAGAAAACTGATTAATAAATTAAACAGGATACTGAATGCATTTTATTAAATTACGTTCTTTGACTATTACAGCCAGTCAGTGATTTGTACCTTTCCGGAACCTCATTCTACACGACTTTACGTTATCGCGAAGATGAGAAATTGCCTATGGGAGAGTGTCTTCTCTCTCCTCTAGGGTCAGTGTTTATATATCTGTCTCTGTCATATGGTTCTTTCCCACGCGTGTCTATCAGATGTTCCCGTATCGAGGCAGCCATTGATTTGCTGTGAGACGTGTATCTGAACTTGGTAATCATGAGAATATCTACTAGATCAACATCCCCACCCTACACGCGGCTTCTCTGACGACGCAATAAGTGCAAAGTATATTTTGTTATGATATGGAACGAGACACATACTGCATATAGAACATGTAGTTTTAAAATAAATTACAGTTCCGTAATGAATTTTTTTAATTTGCCCATATATTTGTTTTTTCCACTTATTCAAAAGTAGGTTAAAAGACACACTTCGTCCGCCGCAATTATAAGCTGGCTCTTGCGGGAAGTTAATTGGGCTTCCAGTCCAAGAACAAAAGGGACCCTCTGGTCCAGCTTAGAAAGCATCAGTGATAATCTTTAAGAAATAACTATGATTCCTCATTTCACTGCATGGCACTTCAAAATCTCATTGTAACTCTGATTTGGGCTATAAAGCCAATTCGGGCCGAAAGCTTGCTTTGGGCCAAAATTTCAATTCGGTCCGAAATTTTAATTCCGCTTAGAAAGCAGCAATTATAATTTTGAAAAAATAACTATGAATTCCTCAATTCAGGCCGAAGATTTTGAGTTCTTCAATCCACAAACTCTGCGAAATTTCAAAACCACATATCACGAAACTTCTCTCTTTAACTCTGATTCTTTGACATTTTGAAGGAATAAAATGGAATTCTTGTTGTAGAGCAGCTCTATCACTCTCAAATATGGAATCGTCTCTGGACCGAAATAGCTAGATAAATAAAGATTAAGAGATGTCAGAAATTTAGACTATCATTGACAGTCTGCGTGCGTCAGTCGCTTACTTTGTCGGAATACCTGCCTTCGGGCGGAGAGAAACCCAGGTAAGGCTCCACCAAATGGTAGAATTTCGTCTGGGGAAAATCAGGCAAGAAGTTTCGGTGTTCAAACTTAAATGGACTTGTGCCGCACTTAGCTCAGGCATCTGCCCATGCAGGTAGGTGGTTGATACCTCGAAGTGTCATTGATAGTCTGAGAGGATCGACTGCATAGGTTAGTAGTTGACGTTGTCAGAAGTTTTTGCTTTTGTACGGAGAGGAACCCAGAGGAGGCTCCACCGAAGGGCAGAGACTTGTCTGGGAAAAATTAGACAAAGTTTTTTGACCGGACTTAAGGGCACGGGGTCCCCACTTAAACCGCCTTGTGCCGTATCTCACTCAAGCATCTGCAGCATGTGAGGGAGTGTTTGATACTTCAGAGTGTCATTGATATTCTGAAGGGATTGACTGCGTGCGACAGTCATTCACTTTGTCGGACTCTCTGCCTTCGGACGGAGAGAACCCAGACGAGGCTCCGCCGAAAGGTAGAGTTTTGTCTGGGGAAAAGCAGACATTAATTTTTGTCAGAGCGTGAGGGCTCGGTTTTACCCACGTTAATTTGCCTTGTGCCGCATCTACCTCGGGCTTCTGTTACGTGGGGAGATCGGAATGCCATTGACGATTACTATCAGACTGTTCTCTTTGCGATGCTAACAACTTTACCACTCCTCTCTTTCTAATTGCTGTTGTTTTGTCGTACCTGTGTATGTCTTATTTGTACTTAATATCCATTAACACGGATATTGTGCTGTAGATACTTCAGCACACGTCATGTGCTATCGTACTGCCACTTCGGCGACACATTTCCTCAATTCTCAAAGTTTATGAAATATTTTAAAATGAATTCAATACAAAATAAATTATATGCACAACGCTCTTAAATAAATCGTTTAAAATCCCTGAATTTTTTTAGTTATTTTAAAATTTGAATTTTTAACTGAAACCTCCTCATCTGGGCACAAATCTTAATGATGAATGTTCGTACACTAGATGGAGGGAATATTTTCAATCCCGGAATCAGCCTGATTTCGAATAGGTATGTCTATGTAGAGAAAGGATGGCCCGACTTAAAGGAACGTCAGCCACACGGACGGACAAATAGAATTTGCCGTTTATTTATGTAGATAAAAAAAAAGAAATGCCATCAGAAAATTCCCACATTAGGATCTTCTTCTTCTTCTTCTTCTTTTTTTTCTTCTTCTTCTTTTTCTTCTTCTTCTTTTTCTTCTTCTTCTTCTTTTTCTTTTTCTTCTACTTCTTCTTCTTATTATTCTTATTCTTCTTCTTTTTCTTCTTCTTCTTCTTCTTTTTCTTCTTCTTTTTTTTCTTCTTCTTCTTCTTTTTCTTTTTCTTCTTCTTCTTTTTCTTCTTCTTCTTCTTCTTCTTCTTCTTCTTCACTTTCTTCGTTTCGTTTCTTCTTTATCTTCTTATTATACTACTACCAGTGCTTGTAATATATTAAAAACTTTCACTGCAAAAGAGATTTATGAATATCTTTGTGTTGTTACTCGACTGTGTCCAATGTCGGATGCCATAAACCCTGGCGATCTATTCTGAGCCGTCGGACACAAAGACTGATGCGGTGTTTCGCCAAAACTACAGCACTGTCCCTACCACGAACGCTCACCACCTAAAGTCTGAGATCACATGACGTGGGTCACGTGATGACACTTGTAACCCTTGTGTTATCCATCACGTCCTCATGACTACAGACTGAGGCTAAATGGTAACGATAACGCAGCGAGATTTCCTATGCACATTTGTCCAGCAATAGTCATTGATGAATTTGTGTCTGGTGTACTCGACGTTAGTTTTGCATTGGACGGACAGTAACTATATTGGGTTAATCAGTGTCTAGTTTTGTAGGTGTTGTGGACTAGTTTTTCACACTGAAGGTTATAATCAGGCTATGTCAGTTGCTAATCGACTTAATGCTCCCAAAATGTTAGGAACTTGGTAATCTTCCACTGAAAGCTGACTCCTTAGTATTTGGCTAACTGCCGACTAATATCAACTGCCTAGTAGTTCTACTGAACTCTCTAGAACTTCTAAGAACTCCTATGAACTTCCCAAGAACTCCTGTTAACTTCCTGTTAACTCTTATTAATATAGGAGGGAGAGTCCATTATCGGAGGAATAGGTGTGTTTCACCATAACAGTAGGTAAGATGTAGAATTACGGGGCCCCGAGTTAGACCTTTGTGCTTAAAGCACAACTAAAGAAAGAGTGTTTTATATTCAGAAAAGTGTTTCATTCCAACATCTAAACTTATTTATAAATGGAACTTTGTCTGTGAGTGTGTATGTGTGTGTGTCTCTGTGTGTGTATGTGTGTGTGTCTCTGTGTGTGTCTATGTGTGTGTCCGTTACCTATAGACTCCGAAACGGCTGAACTGATTTTCTTGAAAATTTACACAGTTGTACTATAAGCGTCTGCGAGTGTTCATAGCTAGGTTTTGTGTCGAGGTACTCTCGATAAATATCGAAAATCGATAATCGAAAAAATCGGGTTATAGAAGGAGTAGTCCGACTTTAATCAAATTTGGTACACTCATAGACAAAGACATAAAAAACGATATTCAGAAGTTTCAAGGTTGCAGTTCTTACAATAGTGCAGAAAATCGATTATATATATATATATATATATATATATATATATATATCGTTTTTATATAAAAGACAAGATGTTTGTGTGTATGTGTCTGTTTGTCTGTATGTCCTTTATACAAATCCACAATTTTTATCCGATTCTCACCAAACTTCACACAAATATACTTTAGGCGGAGTCTGAGCTCCAGGACCATGAATTAGTTTTAAAACTTTCATTACACCCGAGCAACGCCGGGATATACTGCTAGTACAACATATTAATTCAGTAAATCCCTGTTTTGAATGGCTCTAAGGCCTTGTATTGGGGGCACAATAGCGATAAAATGTCACCAAATGGCCAAAACCTTGTGATAAAAACAACCAAGTGATGGATATTATTCTTAATATGAATAATGTAACTAATGATAACTACTCATCCCAAAACTTCAGACAGAAATTGATGTGGTGGTTAGTCCGAATGTAAATAATGCAAATGCTATTAATTTAATATCCCAGAAATTCAGACAGGAAACAATCAGATAGTAATAACAACAATGATGAGGATATTAGTTTGAATATAAATGATTTAAATAATGCGGATCCATCATCCCAGAAATTCAAACAAACAATAAAGTGTTTTCAAATTTCTCTACGTTTTTTTCTTTCTATCTCCTCTTTACTTTTTTTTTCTTTTCTTCCGTTTACGTATTGATAAAGATATCCCGACGCTCACATACACCCAAACAAAAATATAATTCCTTTTTTTCCACAGGATCTATTTCCATTCTTTGATGAGTAAAACTCGGAAATATATTTGCCGAAACTAGATATCCACAATTTTTTCTTCACACGATAAACACTCACAATTAAAACGATTTTTGTAATATAGGCAGATAATGCGAATGTGCTACTAAATATTTTTAATGGAAGCTTACCTTGTCATTTTTTCATTTTATTACGGTATTTAGATCAATGGAAAATGTCACACTTTCGAATATTTAAGAGAGGAACAGTATCTTAGATTTTGCAATTAGATGACACATTATCGACCATTATTAATTTTTGAATCTTATTTCTTTCATCTTCATTTTATATTTTATTTGCATTATTGATATTAGTAGAGAATCAGTAGTAATGATATTATCGTGAATTTCATTTTAGATGAATCATTGTCAACCATTATTCTTTTTCGACTAGTATTTCTTTCATCTTCATTTCAATTGCCTTATTTCCACTAGTAGAATTAGCAACATTAATATTCTCTTGAATTTTATTTTAGATGAAACATTGTCAACCATTATTCTTTTTCGACTAGTATTTCTTTCATCTTCATTTCAATTGCCTTATTTCCACTAGTAGAATTAGTAGCATTAATATTCTCTTGAATTTTATTTTAGATGAAACATTGTCAACCATTATTCTTTTTCGACTAGTATTTCTTTCATTCTCATTTCAATTGCCTTATTTCCACTAGTAGAATTAGTAGCATTAATATTCTCTTGAATTTTATTTTAGATGAAACATTGTCAACTATTATTCATTTTTTACTAGTATTTTTTTTTTCATTTTAATTTCTCTTGCTTTATTTCCATGAGTAATATTATTAGTAGAAATATTATCTTGAATTTTATTATTAGATGAAGCATTGTTAGCCATTATTAATTTTTAACTAGTATTTCTTTCATTATAATTTCTTTAACTTTATTTACACTAGTAGTATTAGTAGTAATATTATCAGGATTTTTATTTTGGGTGACGCATTTTCTTTTTTGACTAATATTTCTTTCATTTTCATTTCTCTTGTTTTACTTATACTATTAATAATAGTAATATTATTATTACCAGTTCTTCTAATAGTATTAGCAGTAGTAGAAGCAGTAAAATTATCTTGAATTTTATTATTAGATGAATTATTGTCTCGCATTAATATTTTCTTGGCCAGTATTTCCTTCCTTTTAATTTCACTTACCTTTTATTGCAACGAGTCAGGCTTTTTGGTGCAGTGGATATCGGCTCGGAACGAGACAGTAGGAGAGCCAAGTTCGAATTCCAGTCGAATTAGTTGCATTCACTTATGCTTGGGAAAAGTATAAATCTGTCTCTTCTCTCTCCAGTTATGGGTTAAATAGCAAGATAGATTGGGTTCTATAGCTTTGGCTGGCAACCAGTCTACTGCAAAAAGTAATGACAACTTAGTGCGGGAAAATCTTCTGCCCAGTTATTCATGTCTCTTTCGAGACATGATTGGCCAACGTTTGGAATTTAACTGGCTCACAGGCTTTTAGTCTTCGGCAATTAGTACAGAGCTTGAAAATAAACGGTAACTACCTGTTAAGACTCAAACTCCTATTTTTACTTTTCTAACCTGAGGAGGTTTTTTTTACTGCGGACGATTATTTGTTTCATGCCGTGCCATTGACCTTCTTCTTCTATGTGCCCTGTCCTTTCAGGTCGTAGGCGATCATGGTTTTCCACGTCTCCCTATCCATGGTGGCTCTTAGTATGTTTTCTCCTGTTACACCTCGCAACCCCCGTTCCATTATCCACCTGATCAGGCTCTTCAAATATGTTATCCGCTACCTTCCTCTGTCTCTTTTTCCCCTCTTTCTGGCCTGTCAGTATCAGATTCTCCAAGCCCTCCTTTCTCATTTTAGTTGGCTCTTCCTGGTGCTCAGTATTCATTTTCTTTTGGTTGCCATTCTTTCCAACACCTCATCATTGCTCACATACTTGGTCCATAATACCCGTAGCATCCTTCTGTAGAACCACATTTCCGCTGCTTCAAGTTTTTTCTTCATTTTCGATTATATTGTCCAGCATTCACTGCCGTATTGAAGAACTTACCTCACATAGCAGTCTAGCACTGCTTTTTTTTGTTTCTAATGAAATTTTCCTGTGTCTCAGTACTTTACTCAGCTTCTGGAACGCGTCTTTTGCCATGCCAATACGCCTTCGGATCTCTTGGATTTCAAGTTACTCTAACATTTTCGAGCTTATCTTCAAACTTCCAATAACCACGAGCATAACTGTTATCTTCACGTTAGGAAAATATTGCGTCAGTTTTACTTTTTCTTCTATTGAATCATTGGAAAATCAGTCCCGATTAGAAAATTAAAAGCCAAATTTTACATACTCACAAAAAAACATTTATTACTCAAGTACATCGTCGCCATTGTTTTTAACAACTGTCACCAGTCGTTCTAAAAGCTGGTTGATACCATTTTTTAAAGAAGGTTGTGAGGTACAAAGCCAATGTTTTGCTATCTAAATTGTTCTGTTGAGACCAGAATAAATAAAAATCCAAATAAACAAAGTCAAAATACAGAGATTCTGGTAGGCTTCACATTTCAACTCTTCAAGCTTCTGCAAGGTTTGTTTTACAACCTGAGGTCTAGCGTTGTCTTACTGAAAAAATATATTAGATCATTGCAAAAGTTAGTGCCTGATTAGAAAATTAAAAACAAAATTTTACATTCGCACAAGAAAACATTTATTATTTCAGTACATAATCTCCCACCGTTCCCCAAATTTGCTAATGTCATTTAGGAAAAACTTTTTAATTTTATTGGAAGAAGGTTGTGAGACAGTTTTTGATTGACATTCAGTCTGTTAAATGCCTTACGTGATACACACTTGGGCGATCATGTCTCAAAAGAGACATGACTGACTGGGCAGAAGATTATCTCGCAGTAGGTTGCCATTGCTTTCTGCGGTAGACTGGTTGCTAGCCAAGGCTATAGAACCCAATCTGTCCTGTTATTTAATCCATAACTAGAAGGATTAGACGGATTAATACCTTTATTTATTTGCGCGTAAGTGAATGCAACGTACGCAACTGGAATTCGAACTCGGATCCCCGAGTTGTCGTTCCGAGCGGATATCCACTGCACCACAACGCACATTACGGAGGCAATACTTCATGATTTAAATTTTTCTATAAAGACTTGAACAAATGAAAATCCGAAGAAGGCAAATCAGAAGAATACGGTTGGTGCTGGAGGATTTCCTATTTCACTTCTGTAGGCATCTAGAAGAATTTTTTTTTAATATGCGGTCTTATTTTGTCGTGGTGGAAAATGACTTTTTTAAAAAAATAGCCGCATTGTATTTGGCGAGTAATTCGCAATGTTTTTTTGTAGTTATTGTTTCGCAGGACCAAAGAAGTCGAAGGTGAATTATCTGCAATCTCACCACTAACATCTTCATTGGATGTAAACCCGTTTTAGCCGCCGATTCTTCACATTGACAAACTTGCTTCCAGCTCCTTCTGCGTTGAACATTATTATAAACAATCCATTTTTCATAACCTGTGAGAATTCTGTCCAAGAACAGCTCCTTTACGAGGCGTAACAGTAAAGAAATTCCCGCAGAAATACAATCGGGCTTGTTCTGTTCTGTCAGAGAATGTGACACCCACGTGCTGGAAACGAACCCAAGTCTCTTCGAATGACAAAAGGTAGTTGAGATATCGATTTCAAAATTTTTAGAAATATGTCCCGTGGAAATCTTCGGTTTACTTTTCGTGAAGGCAAGCAAAACGTCTTCATCGACGTCAGAAGGTCACTTGGAGCCCGATTGTTTTTTTGTTTTAATCATTTCACCCCAAGAACTGCCACTGGTGCTTAGGGGGTTACAGAAAAGGTGAGATGAGAAAAAGAAACATGTTACAGGAATCAGAGTAAGAACAGGATGAGAATACAAGTGTAAAGGGGGGCTGCATGAAAGTGGAGTGGAAAAGAGAAAGAACATGATACAAGGGTTGTCAGGGAAACGATGTGAGTCAAGGAGATAAGAGATGGCAATTGACTTTGCATTTAAATTATTGGAGATTGTAGTTTTCAGGGAAGCAAGTACACAGAAGGGAATTCCACAGGCAGGAACTGCAAGCAAAGAAGCTGATAGAGTAGAAATTGCGGTTGCATTTGATTGGTTTCACTGTGAAAGGGTGGAACCTAAATGATAGTTGCTGGCTCGAGTAAATTCATGCAGAAGGGGCATCAGGGAGCTAAGCTCATCGGAGCAGAAGCCGTGAAAGTATTTGTAAAAAAGGCAGAGGAAAGCCACATCACGTCGGTGAGAAAGTGACTGAAGTTGAGCTACCAGGTCGGAATCAATAACATGACAGATTCTTCGTTGGATTTTCCCAAGAAGCCCGAGATGAATAGCAGGGGCACCCGACCAGATGTAACAGCAGTATTCAATGCACGGGTGGATGGTAGATTTACATATGTGTAAGATGGATTTAGACGATAAAAACTTCCTGGTCCTAAAAAGAGAACCAACCTTCCGAGCAGCAGATTTAGCTACGGATTCGATGTAATTTTTCCACGTGAGGTCCTCTGATAGATTTAGACCTAGAAAGCGCAGTATTTTGCTTTCAGGAAGACGAGCAGGATTCATTACGAGCCATTTCTTACCCCAGTCCACCACAGATTGGAGGTCCGTTTCGGCTAAATTTGCTTTGTCAGCATTGGCAGATTTCTTATCGAGGCAAGAGTAAATTGTTGTGTCGTCCGCATAAATGCCTACTTGGGATTTGATTACATCAGAGAAATCGTTGATGAAGATCAGAAAAAGCGTAAGACCTAGAATAGAGCCTTGAGGGACACCCGCGTTCGTATGATAGTGTCTGGAAGCATACCCATTCAATACTACCTTTATTACGCGATTTGAAAATAAAGACTGGATTAGATCAAACAATCGTCCAGTTATACCATAGCCATGTAGAAGGCCAACATGTCAGACTATCAAAAGCTTTGGAGATATCAAGTGCAATAGCTCGAACCTCGCCGTTATTATCGAAAGCCTATTATATACTCTCTGTGATGGTCGTTAACATATCAGCAGTAGACCTGGTGAAGCGGAAACCATACTGTTTATCGGAGAAGAGGCCATGGGCTGTGAGATGTTGAACCACTTCAGCATTAATAATAGCCTCGAGCACTTTGCCAAAAATTAATAGCAGGCTGATAAGGCGATAATTAGAGGGGTCTGAGAGTTCTCTAGCGTTCTTAAATACAGAAACCACAAAGGATGACTTCAAGCAGGCTGGGAAGTAAGAAGCAGAGATACAGTAATAATAGAGTTTGGAGAAGACAGACGAGAGTTCAGGGGCACATTTCTTCAGGACAATGATTGGGATTCCGTCAACTCCGCTCGCCTTATGGGGATCAAGCTTTGAAATTATGTTAGAAATTTGCGAGAGGGTAATGTGAACGTCACTAACTTGAGCCTAATTTCTAGGTCAGAAGTCGGTTGCAGGTATCCCAGACGAATCAAATGTCGATTTGGGGGAGAAACTGCAAGCAAAGCATTCAGTCTTGTCCGCTGAAGATGTGAAGACCTCAAATTCATTGATTAAAAGGGGTATTGAGGGCTTGCTGTTATTTAACATATTTTTATAGAGCCGCCTTTGGGACCGAACTTGTGAGATGCTATACGCTGTTTCATTCTTATATCAAACAACAGCTTAGCATAATCTAGGGTCCTCTTGCACTGATTAGGACCAGAGGCAAAAAGGCGTGTCTCCGATAAAACCGGAAACAGTGATTCCTGTCGGCAATAGCACCCGAGCAAGTAGAGGAGAACCAGGGAGACAAATGGGGTTTAAGCCGTAACTTCCTGCTGGGTTGAAAGCGTCGATGCCAGCGTTAACCCATGAAGAGACCTTGGACGCACAGTTCTTAACAGGAAGACTAAAAACTTTCTTCCAAGGGACGACATTCAGGAAATCGCGGAACGACTCCCAGTCTACTCTATGGTAGCAGCAAGATATTCGGTTGATCGTCTAGGTTAAGATTACACCTGAAGAATCTGCCAAGCCACTTCTTGACCACCCGAAGAGCTGGAGGACGATCCAAATAAACCTTCCGAATGTTTGTTTGATTTTTTTTTTTTTTTTTTGCCGCAGTCCCGGCACTCCCTCCTTTCCGAAATCCAGAGTGCATAATATGACGAAAGTGCAACTTATTCTGCATGTTTAAGGCACAAAGTACCAACATTTAACCAAAGTCTGATTTGCAGCTGAAGTATTCAGTCTAGAATACACCAAAATAAACTCGTGTCCATCTGTTGTCAGTGAAATTCAGGCATAAACTATTGCAATGATCTGATACTTTCCTTCTGTTGCTGAACGACGAAATCTAATATTTGGTATCTATTTTGATTCTCTTTGTCTTAATTAGATATGGTACCATAATCGGATTGGAACGAGATAATCAGAGAGCAGAGTTCGAATTCAAGTTGAATTCGTTGCATTCGCTTACACTCAAATATCCTTGGGAAAAATATTAATTCATCTTTTCTGTCCTGCTATGGGTTAAATAGCAGAACAGATTGGGTTCTATAGCCTTGGTTGGCAACCAGTCTACTGCAGAAAGTAATGGCAACATACTGCGGTAAAATCTTCTGTGCATTCAATCATGTTTCTTTCGAGACATGATCACCCAAGCGTGTATCACTTATAGGACATAAATGATTGACTCTGATCTGAATTTGGCAATCCATTTGAATCTCAAAGACCCTGAAGATTTTATATATTTTATTCTCTATTGTAGATACTTCTCAGTGCATATAACAGTTTTTGTTTGGTCCAAATATAGTCGCTTGCACATTTAACAATGAATCACCCTCCATGCCCTGTTATGTCTATTTTATTTTTTTAATTTCAGGATCTGTCTTCATCATTCGCTGATGTGGTTTACTTTTTACTTGATATTTTTCTGTATTTTATGTAACTACGTATTTGCACTGTTGGTTGTAAGGTACTGTTTTTTACCACTCTGGGTCAGGGTGGACTTGGAAACAGCAGCAATCAGAGGCATTGCTGCCGAATGCAATTTACCGTCATGCCCAGGACCTTTTACACAAAATAAGCATTTACCTATAAAGGTATCATAAAACAGCACCATATTTTATTTTCGTCAATAAAACCACAACTTTTCTGGGTATTGTTTCCAACAGCATTTTAAAAAAGTTAGATGTAAAATTGGTGACGTTAGGAATGGCGATTCTGTTTCTCTTTGGGTTTCACTAGTGTAGCATTCTCCAAATTTGTTTTTACCAATTACTCTTGCATAGTCAATTGACGAGTTCGTAGCCACTGCACTCAACATGCTAGTTGTTGCGCTGTATTTTGTTGCAGGTACAATACAGGTAAAAAAAACTTGTGAGAACCCTACATATCTTTAAATAACACCTTAAAATGAGATATTTGGTCGGAAGTAGAAGATTAAATCTTCAGAAATTACAATGCATTTGCTTTAATTTTACAAAGAGTTTGAGTTTGAGTTTTGTTTAACGGCATATCAACACCTCTGTGGGTTAATGAATGCCAAAAAGGTGGGGTTTTAAGGTATTTTTTCCATGTTCAGTTATAGGGAGAAGGGTGATTTAGTCAGAGTTTGAGTTTGAGTTTTGTTTAACGGCATATCAACACCTCTGTGGGTTAATGAATGCCAAAAAGGTGGAGTTTTAAGGTATTTTTTTAATGTTCAGTTATGGTGAAAAGATTGATTTAGTTAGATTTTAATGAAAAATTGTTTTTATTGTTTTTTATTTTAGAAAACTGAAAATTTCTTCTAGTTTTGTATTCAAAAATGCTTTGCTGAGAATAATTTTTTTTTCCTTCAAAAATGTATTGTTGATAATATTTTTCCTTCAAAATTGTAAAATTTTCTATAAATACATTTTTGGGTATATATTTCTATAAAAAGTGTATCTTTATACTTTCATAGTGTTTTAACACCAGTTTGGGAGTTAAGTATTTGACCATAGCTGGGATCCTAACAGGTGTTACCACTCTGGGTCAGGGTGGACTTGGAAACAGCAGCAATCAGAGGCATTGCTGCCGAATGCAATTTACCGTCATGCCCAGGACCTTTTACACAAAATAAGCATTTACCTATAAAGGTATCATAAAACAGCACCATATTTTATTTTCGTCAATAAAACCACAACTTGTCTGGGTATTGTTTCCAACAGCATTTTAAAAAAAGTTAGATGTAAAATTTTCCCAAGCATTCTTCAAGCATTGAAAAAACTCACTCTCGTCTTTTGGGTATTCTCTTCGAATTTTCTTATCTAATTCATTCCATGCTACTTCAATAAGAGAAGTTAGGAGATTGAGGCAAACAGGTTATAAATTAAAATATGTTCTTTTTTTTTTCATCAACATTATATAGAATGTTTTGAATCGTTATCTTGTGTCCAGGGGATATTTTTTTTCCCAATAATACATAAACCAGATGGCATAGCATGTCTATTAAATCGAATAATATTGGTCATTTTTTTTTTAAATCCCGTGATCCGTATCAAATGTCAGATCATTTAGTAATCTAAAAATTCTACTGTGTGGTTAAAAATGAAAAGAAGATATAACATTTCTCATACAAAATATTCATGATTTAGCAAAATATATCGAGGATAGACTAATCCAAATTTGAACTTTTTGGTCGTAAGAAGAGCCTAGAGAAAGGCTGAAAAATAATAGCAAATAAAAGAAAATAAGAATATAAGCACTTAGCAATAAAAGTTTATTATAATTCAATAGTATCATATTTTGTATCCGTTAACAAAATCAACTGCTTTAATTACTGATTTGCAAATTGTTGGCATTCTTTCCTACAGTCTTTGAAAAAAGGTAGACGGCACACCTTCCCAGGCATTCTTTAAACAATGAAAAAGCTCACTCTCATACTTTGGGTATTCTTTCCGAACTCTCTTATTCAATTCATCCCATACTGATTCAATGAGAGAGATCAGGGGACTGAAGCGGTCAAATCATAATTTCAAAATTATTGTTCCTTTTTTTTTTTTTTTTTTGCTTCGACGTAATCTTGACATTACTTAGAAAAATATTTTTTGAAACGTTCACGTATTGAAAAGTGGTTTTTCTTATTATGAATAAATCAGGGGGTATAACATGTCTTTGCAAAATTGAATTATATCTTTCTTTTTCGTGATTCCTTTGACCTGAATCAAATCTCCAGCCTTTTTGGGAATCTCAAAAATTCCCTGAGGCGTTAAAGGTGAAAACAAAATATAATATTTCTCATACAAAATATTCATAATTTAGAAAAATATATTGTGAACAGACGAATTGAAATTTGAACATTTTGGTCATAAAAAAAAACCGGAGTGAAACTGTGAAATAAAACCAAATGCGCTATGGTTACTGAAACTTTATATTTCACTTTAAATATTTTTTAAATCTAATTTGAAATTAGTGTTTTTTTTTTGTTGTTTTTTTTTTTTAATAAAGGAATGCATGGTGACCTCAAACTTTTTTGCTTGTAGTGTCAGATTTTACAAGATGGCGTTGCTAGGTTCATGCCCAGCCGGTTTTAAATTCAAAGTTGTCCTTCAAGACTGGTTTCCAACCAAAGCTGAAGGGTCCAGTCTGCCCTACTATATAACCCGTATCTGAAAATTTAGGATTCACACGTTTCCCAGATGTATTTGCATGAAAGTGAAAGTTACGAGAACCTGACGGAATTCGAACTTGGTTAGAAAATTTCACATTCTTAGCAACTATTACACCACCTGCACATCTATTTTGTATTATTCATCGTCTATTTGAACAACTGTACTTTCAACTTTTTGTATTTTGTCAGTCTCATTTAATACAGTTGAGCCTGTTGCAAGCAGATTTTCCTGGTTCTGGTTTGTGTATTCCCAAATTCTTCTGAATGGAGAGTATTTACAATTCTCAATTTTTGATGACTTATCTCCCTTCGATGTGCGTTGTGGTGCAGTCGATATCGACTCGGAATGACAAATCGGGGTGCAGAGTTCAAATCCCAGTTGAATTCTTTGCATTTACTTACGCACAAACACCATTGGAAAAGGTCTTAATCCGTCTCTTCCTTCCAGTTATGGGTTAAATAATAGAACATATTGGGTTCTTTAGCCTTGGCTGGCAACCAGTCTAACGCAGAAAGCAATGACAACCAACTGCGGTATAATTTTCTGTCCAGTCAACCATGTCTCTTTCGAGACATGATCGCCCAAAGTGTGCATCACGTATGGCACTTCACTGACTGATCTCCCTTCGACTTTTCTCTTAGTATATAACCCTTTCAACATAGTTACTTCAGTGTATATAAATTCATTAGTTTTCTGATTCAGGTTTTTAAGTTCCTTCCTTGTCCAGTTTCAGTAATGTCTGGCTTAAATCACTCTCGAAAAAAAGTTTGAATTAACTTGCTATAGGAAACGTCCGGATTATCTCATTAATGAAAAGATCTGAATTACCTCACTAAAGAAAAAATCCGGATTACCTCATTATCAAAATGAATTGAATTACTGCTCTAAGGAAAACGTCCGAAATGTTTCACTACGAAAGAGGTCTGGATTACCTCATTATAGAAATGGTCCGAATTATCACACTGTGAGAAAGATTTGAATTACGTCAACATGAGAAATGTCTGGATTACCTCATTAAGGGTAAACTCTCAATTACCTCAATGTGGAAGAGATTGGAACTATCTCACTTGGAAAATGTGCAGATAATCTTAACATAGGAAAGCTTCAAATTTCTCCATTATGGAAATGGCGCAAACAGCCTCACTGTGGAAAATGTCTGGATTATCTAACTATGGGAATAGTATTACATCACTATATGAAAAGGTCAAAATTAAATTAGCAATGTCCGAATTACATTATTATGGGAAAGGGACGAATTACTTCACTATAAAAAAGTTGGAACTACCTGAGTATAGGAAAGTCTGGTTATTGAAAATTCTCGGATTACCTAACGATGGAAGTTGTCCGGGTCACCGCACTATGGAAAAAGTTTGGATCATATTTTTTTATTTCTTTCTTACCTACATTGGTTTTATAATCACGGGTTGTGTCATCTCCAGAGCGCAAGCAACGCGTGACTTGATTGATTTGGGCAAATGCATGGCAGACCAGAGTTTGGAAGAGGTAACAAGAGAAAGGGTTTGGAAGGGGTAGCAAGAGAAAAAGGTTTTAGAAGGGGTAACAAGAGAAAGGGTTTGGAAGGGGTAACAAGAGAAAGGGTTTCGAAGGGGTAACAAGAGAAAGGGTTTCGAAGGGCTAACAAGAGAAAAAGGTTTTAGAAGGGGTAACAAGAGAAAGGGTTTCGAAGGGGTAACAAGAGAAAGGGTTTCGAAGGGCTAACAAGAGAAAAGGTTTCGAAGGGGTAACAAGAGAAAGGATTTGGAAGGGGTAACAAGAGAAAGGGTTTCGAAGGGGTAACAAGAGAAAGGGTTTCGAAGGGGTAACAAGAGAAAGGGTTTCGAAGTGGTAACAAGAGAAAGGGTGTTAATAGCTGGAAGGAATAGGAAGATGTGGACGAAAATGATTGCCTACGTGATGAATGGACACTGCACATAGACGAAGAAGAAGAAGAAGAAGAAGAAAAAGAAGAAGAAGAAGAAGAAGAAGAAGAAGAAGGCGTTGTTAAGACATTGATCTTGTATTGCTATGATAAAGTCGTCTGTCTCCTTCTTAAAATCAGTACTTCAGAGTCATTGATCGCTTTGGCGAACATCGATGTCTGGTTCATCCAAACGTTTTAGTTATTTTCCATACATGGGTTTTAGATCTCCAATTTTGTTCAAGAGTCTTCATGTAAGCAGCTTTCGCCACTAACTTAATTTTCTTTGCTGCGGCGGTAGGTGATTAAGGATATTTGACGTTTTAAGTATCTAGTGCAACTAAAGAGTTTCGTATTTCTTGGCTTTGTTTAATAATGGAAGACTTCTTAGCACTCTCATGCTTGAGTGCAGCCTTCAAATTCTTGTGCCATTTCTAAAAAAATATAATAATAATAATAATAATAATAATACAGGTTGAGAGTTCTTTATTCGAAATTATTAGAACCAGAAGTGCTTGGCTTTTCAAATGTTTCTGAATTCCCTTACACACTCCACCCACGTCTACTGAACAGGTGTAGAGGCTCATCCCTTGTTCCCTGTTTAGGATGTGGTTTCCGGCTTTCTCTCTTCTAATCTTTTCACACTTACGTAGCCCCCGGCACATCAGTGGCGTTACTGCCTTGCTCGGGGTGATATGATTAAAAAAAAATTATATAGCATTTATAAAAGGGAGTAGCTGGGAAGTCAATCTCTTATATAGGAAGAAAGTGTTGATACCGACACGTGTGGTCGAACGCGGATCTCCAGGCAACAAATGTACCTATTGAATGGATTGTGCGACTGAGATATTCTTCTATGTACCCTGTCTTTTCAGGACGTATGTGATCATGGTTTTCCGTGTCTCTCTATCCCTGGTGCTCTTAGCACGCTTTCCCCTGTTAAACTACACAACCCTCGCTCTGTCATTCACCTGATCATGCTCTTCAAATATGTTATCCGCTGCTTTCCCCTGTCTCTTTCTCCCTCTATCTGGCCTGTTAGTATCAGGTTCTCCAAGCCCTTCTTCCTTATTGCATGTCCCAAGAACTTTAGCTGTCTCTTCCTACTGTTCAGTATTAATTTCCTTTTTGTTTCCATCCTTTCCAAAACTTCATAATTGCTCACATGCTTGGTCCATGATATCCGCAGCATTCTTCTGTATAACCACATTTCAATTGTTTTAATTTTTTTCATCTGTAATGATATGGTCCAGTTATCACTGGCATATTAAAGAACTGACAGCACATAGTTTCCAAGTACTCTTTTCTTTGCTTCTAGCAAAATTGTCCTGTTTCTTAAAACTCTACTCAACTTCTGGAACGCGTCTTTCGCCGTGCTAATTTGCCTTCGCATCTCTGTGTCGCACTTTCCGTCTTCTGTTAGAACACTTCCCAGGTAATGGAATTTCTGTACCGGCTTGAATTTAGTATCCCCGATCTGTATTTGGAATTTTGGGCTGCTCTTTTTGCTGATGACCATGCATTCGGTTTTCTTGCAGTTTATTTGTAGTCCTTTCTTGTCACTCTCTTCAGCTACATTCTGTCGGAGGTCTTGTAGTTTCCTTTATGTGTATGCTATCAGCACTGTGTACCTTATGTTGTTTAAATTGTGGCCTCCGATGACAAATCCTGGCATAACATCTTGTGTCTTCAGTATAGTCTCGCTTTACAAGTTGAATAGATCCGGTGGAAAGACACATCCTTGTCTAAACGCCCCTTTCTATCTTTGTATATCTGCTGAATTTGTTACCTGTCCGTATGCAGCCGATTTGCTGGCAGTAGAGATTCTTGATTACTCTGATGTCTTTCCCAAATATGTCTAGGCTTCAGAATATCTTCATCAATTCTTTGTGACGTATTTTGTTGAATGCCTTCTTCTTCTTCTTCTTCTTCTTCTTCTTCTTCTTCTATGTGCGTTGTAACTTCAGGACGTAGGCGATCATGGCTTTCCACGTTTCCCTATCCCTGGTGGCTCTGAGCACGCCTTCTCCTGTTACACCACGCAACCCTCGTTCCGTCATCCATCTGATTAGGTCCTTCAAATATGTGATCTGTTCCTTTTCCCTGTCTCTTTTTCCCTCTATCTTGCCTGTTAGTATCAGATTCTCCAAGCCTTCCTTCCTCATTGCGTGTCCCAGGAACTTCAGCTGTCTCTTTCTGATGCTCAGTATTAATTTCCTTTTTGTTTCCATCATTTCCAAGACCTCATCATTGCTCACATGCTCGATCCATGATATTCGCAGCATCCTTCTGTAGAACCACATTTTAGTAGCTTTAAGTTTTTCCTTCATCTTTGATGGTTTCGTCCAGCATTCACTGCCATATTGAAGGACGGACATCACGTAGCAATCCAGTACTCTCTTCCTTGTTTCTCGCGAAATTGTCCTGTTTCTTAATACTTTACTCAACTTCTGGAATGCTTCTTTCGTCATGCCAATTCGCCTTCGGATCTCTGTGTCGCACTTTCCGTCTTCTGTTATAACGCTTCCCAGCTATTTAAATTTTTGTACCTGCTTGATTCTGGTATCCCCGTCCTGTATTTGGCATTTTGGGCTGCCCTTTTTCCTGATGACCATGCATTCGGTTTTCGTGCAGTTTATTTCTAGTCCTTTCTTGTTACTTTCTTCTGCTACAATGCCTTCACATAATCGATAAAAATAGCCTCAAGTCTTAAAGCACTCAGACAGAAGCATTAGTGTGTTCTATATTCAATAGATTCAGTGTATCATGGTATTCACTATATCCCGGTGTATTCTACGTATTCCGTGTATTCGGTATTCAGGCTTCACTGTTCTATAGCATTCCGAGAGCATTATTCAAAGGATTCGTTATTACGTTGACATTACGTAAATATAACAAAATATTATAACTCGCAATAGTGAATTAAAAAAAGTTCAACTCAGATTAGCGTTACGAAACCAACGAAAGTGCAATGGCGACAAAAATAGCGTGCAAGCTAACGTTATAAAAGGAACCCAAGCATAAACGAGATATCCATTTACATTTATTTATACATCTTATGTATATATCCTAAAGGTAGGTCTATATAAATAACAAAAACCCTGAATATAAATTTAAATAAAATTTAATACAGATGCAGGTAATCACAGAATTTTAATTTGTGAAATGAAGATTTAGCGTAAAAATAATATTTTGTAATTTCTGTCATTTAAGTGCCATACGTTATACACCCTAGGGCGATCATGTCTTAAAAGAGACATGACTAACTCTGCAAAAGATTTTCCTGTAGCATGTTGCCATTTCTTTCTGTAGTAGACTAATTGCTAAACAAGGCTCTAGAACCCAGCATATCCTGCTATTTAACCCATTGATGGAGGGAAAAGACAGTCAGTTCAGTGCTATACGTGATACACGCTTGGGCGATCATGTCTTAAAAGAGACACGACTAACTCTGCAGAAGATTTTTCCGCAAAAGGTTGCCATTTCTTTCTGCGGGAGACTGGTTATAGAAACCAGACTGTCGCTTCTCTCTCCATAGCTTGCAGGGAGATGCAACGGGTTAATACCTTTCCCAAGGCTATTTGCGAGTAAGGGAATGCAACGAATTCAACTGGAATTCGAACTCGGCACTCCGATGTCTCGTTCTTGTTCTGCACCACAACGCCTATACCCGTACAAAAAACATGATCACTATTTACAAAAATCTATAAATGCAATATCAAACACTAATTCTACATCAAGTGTGGGAAGTGTGGAGAGGGTATATCATCAATGATATCACTGTGAGTGTGAGAAGGAAAATTCAGTAGGCTATCAGTCTTGACTAACGATGTCGTGTTTTGATTAAAATGTTTCGATACATTCAGGTACATGATTTGTATTAAAAACAAAACATGGATTTTGATTACACTTAAATGAATTGAAAACTGTAAAGTATTAACAATTTTATTTGTAACGCACAAACCATACCATGGGTAGCCATTTTGCTTTCTGAAATTTTCCATTTCGGATAATCCTTCATAACTTGTATCTGTACGTATACATGTCATGTCATCACCTGAAAATCTTTCGGATTTTAGAGTTTTTCGGATTTGGGAGGTTATCGAATTTCAGATTTTTTTCAAATTTGAGATTTTCGGATAAAGGATATTTAACCTGTAATAGTAATAATGATAATTATTATGACATCTTCATCATAATTTGATTTTTGCTATAACCACACTAGCTACCAGTTAAGTGCCATACGTGATACATGCCTTGGGCGCTCATATCTCGAAAGAGACATGACTAACTGGGCAGAAGATTATCCCACAGTAGGTTGCCATTTCTTTCTGCAGTAGACTGGTCGCCAACCAAGGCTATAGAACCCAATCTGTCCTGTTATTTGACTCATAGCTAAAGGGGGAAGAGATGTAATATATTATTAAGTAGTAATAAGTGGGGGATCAGTTTGTTACTTCCTAACAATATAAAATTGATCCCTCAAATTTATGCCCAGTAGAAGCCTTAATCATGTTTTCAACTATTATATTCAGTCAGTCAGTTAAGTACCATACGTGATACACGCTTTGAGCGATCATGTTTAGAAAGATACATGACTGACTTGGCAGAAGATTTTCCCGCTGTAGGTTGCCATTTTTTTGCGGTAGACTGGTTGCCAGCCAAGACTATAGAACCCAATCTATCCTATTGCTTAACCGATAACTGGAAAGAAGAGATGGATTAATACCTTTCAAATGGGTATTTGTGCGTAAGTGAATGCTAGGAATTCAACTGGAATTCGAACTCGGCACCTCTGATTTGTCGTTTCGAGTCGATATCCACTGCACTACAACGCACATCCACATTACATACCAAGTCTGTTAAAAGATCTAAAACAGGTCATGGTGTGTTGTTATGTCTACATTTCATTTGTTTTTCTATCTCCCATAACCTCACTAGCGTGACATGAACAAAGCTCTTCTTAATGTGTAGGCTGTACTTATCAAAGTATTTTTGTATATCCCTTAAGCTGGGATTTCTAGGGATTATTTTCATGTAATGTCATATTATTATTATTGACTGATAGATCAGCACACCAAAATAGTAACACTGAAGCACAAATATACGAAACCCGGTATTCTCATCATGATACCAAGTCCGATAATGGTGAAGGGTATACCAGACATATGCACCACAGCCAAATATAAGCAATGTACTAATAGATTTTGATGATAAGCATAACCCTGCCTGTGTAGCCCGCTTAGAAACGTTTTCAAGTCGGCCAACCTTGTCTACATAGAAGGTCTTCGATTAAAGGTGCAACTTAATAACTCTACTTTATTATTATTATTATTATTATTATTATT
Source organism: Ascarosepion bandense (assembly GCA_037127315.1). NCBI lineage: Eukaryota > Metazoa > Mollusca > Cephalopoda > Sepiida > Sepiidae > Ascarosepion > Ascarosepion bandense. The sequence continues at coordinate 345,136 of JBBBDQ010001539.1, forward strand.
ATTATTATATATTTTTCATCATAATTTGATTTCTGCTATGGTCGCACTACCTACCAAGTCTACGGGAAGACCTAAGGCTGGTCGTGGCGTGTTGTTATGGCTCCATTTCATGTTTTTTCTATCTCCCCTATCATCCCTAGCGTTACATAGACAAAGTTCTCCTTAGTGTGTGGGCTGTACTTAACATGACAATTTTTTGTATATCTCTTAAGTTGGGGTTTCCAGGAATTCTTTCAATGTGTTGTTTTGTTCCATTTTTTATCATTCCAAGTGCACCTACTATCACTGGCACAACTCTTGTTTTCAATTTCCACATTTTTTCTATTTCAATTTCCAGGTCTTTATATTTTGACAGTTTTTCAAATTCCTTGATTGCTATGTTACAATCCGCTGGACAAGCCATATCAATTAATAGACAAGTTTTCTCATTCTGATTTTTAACAATAATGTCTGGCCTGTTTGCTTCAATTTTTCTGTCTGTGTAGATGGTGTAATCCCATAGAATGGTTACATCTTCTATTTCTGTAACCGGTGCTGAGTGATCTTCATCCCAGTGCTTGTTTACAGATTTTCCATAATGTTTGCACATTGTCCAATGTAAATATTGCCCAACTCTATCGTGGCGATTTTTATATTCATTTCGGGCAAGTACAGAACAGCCTGAGATTAGGTGGTCTATTGTTTCTTGGTGTTTATCACAAAACCTGCATTTTGGATCCACATTATTATGTATATTTGCCTGAAAGTTTCTAGTGAAAACACTTTGGTCTTTCGCTGCAAAAATAAACCCTTCATTTTCAGACTTTAATCCAGATGCACGTAACCATCGATGAGTATCAACTTTATCAACATTGAATTTATTAGCACGTTCTGAATATTAGCCATGCAATGATTTGTCTTGCCAGCGTTGTTTCATCTGTTCAAGAGCTTTATCCTCGGCATTCTTTTTCATATTTTTGCCGCAATAGTTGGTTCTTGGCTTCTGTTTTGCTTTTCTACAGAATCTACTAAATGTAAATCTTGTTTGTATTTACTGCCTTCTTTCATTATTGAATATTTTTTCTTTCTGTTTTTATGTTGTTTGACTAATTGTATCATCCAGTCCTTTGTTGTTTCTATGTATGTTAGTAAGCCAATAGTTGTTGTCTTGTATGACAATTCTGGCTGAATAAAACCTCTTCCACCTTCTTTACGTGGTATGTATACGCTGTCTACATCAGCATTTGGGTGATGCATCTTATGTTTAGAAAGAAGCTTTCTTGTCTTAAAATCCATTCGTCTGATGTCGTTTAGAATCTAGTTCAAGATGTTGAAGCTATATTGGACCACTGGGATGGTAAGGTTATTGATTGCTATAATTCTGTTCTGAGAATTCATTTCAGATTTTAATATCAGTCGTAGCCTTCTATAGTACTTTTTACGCACTATTTCTTTCATTTTTATGGTGAATTCTTTCCCTCTTATTTACACCTATGTTTCTTCTTGCTCTAAATCTTTTATTGTTACAGCAGGGTATAAGCTAATTGAGGATGTTTGTTGTAACGATCCTCGTAAAATTTTAGCTTTAGCAAGTACATTTATTCAGACTGAATTTCATTTCCATGTCTTCACTGAAGCCTTTTACAGTTTTCAGAAGACCTTCCAGTTCATTGTCATTCTTAGTATACAACTTTAAGTCATCCATGTAAAATAGATGGCTTATTTTCTTTTGAGGTATTTTATAACCACATTTTATTATGTTAAGTTGCTTGGTTAATGCTATTACTGGTATGCAAAATAAGGAAGACAAAGAGTTACCTTGAAACATACCTCTGTTGATGTTTATTTCACCAGACTTATAGGCTCTGTTTATATGAGTGAGGGTTGTTTTCCATATCGACATACATTGTTTGATGAAATTAATGATGACTAATAATAATAATAATAATAATAATAATTATTATTATTATTATTATTATTATTATTATTATTATTATGTTGTCATTTTTCATCATATTTCGATTCCTGCTATGGTCGCACTATCTACCAAGTCTGCGGGAAGACCTAAGGCAGGTCGTGGTGTGTTGTTATGGCTCCATTACATGTTTTTTGTATTTCCCATATTATCCCTAGCGTTACATAGACAAAGTTCTCCTTAGTGTGTGGGCTGTACTTAACAAGACAATTTGTTGTATATCTCTTAACCTGAAGTTTCCAGGGATTCTTTCAATGTGTTGTTTTGTTCCATTTTTTTATCATTCCAAGTGTACTTACTATCACTGGCACAACTCTTGTTTTCAATTTCCACATTTTTTCTGTTTCAATTTTATTATTATTATTATGTCATTTTTCATCATATTTCGATTTCTGCTTTGGTCTCACTACCAACCAAGTCTGCGGGGAGACCTAAGGCAGGTAGTGGCGTGTTGTTATGGCTCCATTTCATGTTTTTCTATTTTCCCTATCATCCCCAGCATTACATAGATAAAGTTTTCCTTAGTGTGTGGGCTGTACTTAATAAGACAATTTTTTGTATGTCTCTTAAACTGGGGTTTCCAGGGATTCTTTCAATGTGTTGTTTTGTTCCATTTTTTATCATTCCAAGTGCACCTACTATTATTATTATTATTATTATTATTATTATTCCACGTTTTAAAACTTATTCCATTTTACAAGTATTTTTGCCTGAGTTACTTCACTTTATTATCGTTTCTGTTCTCTTTTTTTGTCTTTCTTTTTTTCTGTTTTCCTTCTTGTAATTTTATCTTCTCCAACGTTTCATGTCTTCCTATTTTTTTTTCTTTTTTATTCTTTTTCTTGTTTCCAACATGTTAACATTCTTCCAGTCGATTTTCTGATACTCAACCGGCAATCGATAAAACATCATTGTTCCGCACCTTATCCGTTCGCGTTCTCTGTAATCTGACGCCATCTTTGCCCTGATAACCAAATGACCGTCAGCACCTACCCCTCCCATAAATAGATTTTCCTGTTTAGGTTAGGTCGATTCTATTATCAAACTGAAAGGGGAAAAAATGGGAAAGATTCCAGTTTTAATCCTTCTAACTTTTGAAGAAAAAATAATATATAAAAAAGTATAGATATTGAAATTCATTTTAAATTATTCTTAAAGCAATTATCCTCTCAGTAATGAGTTAGAACTGAAAGTAATTAAATATATACGTTATTTACAGTATGATAATAGTGTATAAGTCAACTTCATGCATAATGCGAGCTCTGAATTCTTTTGTGAAAAACCTAACATCTTTGCCATATCTCGTGTTTAATACAAAGACAATTTCTGAGCAATACTAGTGGGCCTACCGTAGTCAATGTCGCAGCACTGTGCCTCATCCTGGACAGATTGTGAATAAAATGAATGATCTTCATTCGTTTTCGTAAAAGCTATCCCCAAATAGTAAGAAAAACCTTCTTCATCTCCTATGTGCCCTGTCCTTTCAGAATGTAGGCGATAATGGCTGTCAACATTTCCCTATCCCTGATGGCTCTTAACACGCTTCCACCTGTTACACCCCGCAACCCGCATTCCGTCATCCACCTGCTCAGATCCTTCAAATATGTTATCAGCTGCTTTCCCCGGTCTCTTTTGCCCCGCTATCTGGCCTGTTAGTATCAGGTTCTTCGAGCCCTTCTTTCTCATTGCATGTCCCACGATCTTTAGCTGTCCCTTCCTGATGCTAAGTATTAATTTCCTTTTCGTTTCCATCCTTTCCAAAACCTCATCATTGCTCATATGCTCGATCCATAATATCCGCAGCATCCTTCTGTAGAACCACATTTCATTAGCTTCAATTTTTTCCTTCATCTTCGATGATATTGTCCAACATTCACTGCCATATTGAAGAACTGATATCACATAGCAATCCAGTACTCTCTTTTTTTTTTCTAGCGAAATTGTTCTGTTTCTTGATACTTTACTCAACTTCTGGAATGCTTCTTTCGTCATGCCAATTCGCCTTCGACTCTCTGTATCACACTTTCCGTCTTCTGTTAGAACACTTCCCAGGTATTTAAATTTTTGTACCTGCTTGATTTTAGTACCCCCCACCTGTATTTGGCATTGTGGGCTACCCTTTTTACTGATGACCATACATTCGGTTTTCTTGCGGCTTATTTCTAGTCCTTTCTTGTTACTTTCTTCAGCTACCGTCTGTAAGAGATTTTGCAGTTTTCTTTCTGTGTCTGCTCTCAGCACTGTATCATCTGTGTACCTTATGTTGTTTAAATTGTGACCTGTGACCACGAATCCTGGCATATCTTCTAGGGTCCTCAGAATAGTCTCGCTGTACAAATTGAATAGATCCGGTGAAATGACACGTCCTTGTCCTTGTCCTACGCCCCTTTCTCTCTTTGTATATCTGCTGAATTCGCTGCCTGTCCGTATGTAGGCGATTTGCTGCCAGTAAACAGATTTGATTATTCTTAGGTCTTTCCCAAATATGTCGAGGCAGCTGAGCAGCTCCATCAATTCTTTGTGGCGTATTTTGTCAAACGCCCAACTTGCCATAAAATTATCCTCTCAGTAATGAGCAAGTACAAAAAGCAAAAAAAGATATACATGACTAAATTATATACATCATTTACAGTCAGACTAATATTGTCTTCGTTGTTGTTAAGGCCACTAAGTTTTGAATGCTATGGACTGACAATGAAAAATTTTACTATAAAGTGGTGCATCGATATTTTAATATATATATATATATATACTGTAAAATATAACAGACAATGAATGTCTGTTATGTTTAATCATGAGCCGTTCTAAACATCGGATTTTGGCTTTAATTTTAAGTAAAAATAAGGAAAGAATTTGTCCAACATTTGGATATTTTTTATTATGCTGGTTCTAAGCTTTCGGCTTGCATGAGCCATCTTCTGCGTCTGACATTCAGTGACTCTTATGGTTGCATAGCATTTTTTTTATGTCAGCACAAGATAATATCATCTTTGATGGTGGATGTCATTATGTTACTGTCCTTGAAACCTCTTTGAAGATGACTCACGTGAGCCGAAACCTTAGAACCAGCATAAAAAATATCCAAATTTTGGACAATTTCTGTCTTTATTTTCACCTGAATATCATCTTTAATGGTGGATGTCATAATGTTAATTTCCTTAAAACCTCTCTGAAGATGACTCACGTGAGCCGAAACCTTAGAACCAGCATAAAAAAATATCCAAATTTTGGACAATTTTTGTCTTTATTTTCACCTGAATATCATCTTTAATGGTGGATGTCACAATGTTAATTTCCTTGAAAGCTCTCTGAAGATGACTCACGTGAGCCGAAACCTTAGAACCAACATAAAAAATATCCAAATTTTGGCCAATTTTTGTCTTTATTTTCACTTTAATATCATATTTGATGGTGGCTGTCATAATGTTAATTTCCTTGAAAGCTCTCTGAAGATGACTCACGTTAGCCGAAAGCTTAGAAACAGCATAAAAATATCCAGATTTTGGACAATTTTTGTCTTTATTTTCACCTGAAATTCAATATAACTTTAAAATTATTTTACTAAAATAAATGATCTACACAATATTTATTTGGTTTTTGGTAACTACAATAAACCTTAATAAAGTATAATTATTTAATTCTAACCTAAACATTCCAGCCCCTTTACTCATGAGGCAGTACAATAGCAAATTTTAAAAAGTGATATAAATAATATCGAGCATGATGTTGAAAATTATTGTCTACACATTTTAAATAATGTATGGTCTTACTAAACTTACCCAGACAAAATTAAAAGTGACATTCCTGGACACCAGACCTATCTTATGGCCCAAATCTTTAACTTTATAGTTCAACCTAATTCTCATTTTTGATTGAACAATATTGACACACTGTTGGGGATCACTCCTTTTGGATACAAGAATGGGCTCGTCTAATGTGTACATATAATTTTGCCTATACAGAGAGCAGCAGTCTTTGAGTTGAACTGAGTAATTGTACCACCGCTAGTTGGTCAGTAAGAATATAAACTCATTGCCCGGACATACTTCTTTACTACAAGACTGTATATATTGATTCCTACTAACAGTATTCCTGAATTGACTAACCCGTGTTCCAGTTTGTATATTTTTGTTCAATATAACTTACACTTTTTTATCTCTATATCTGCTTTTTGTCATTTACTATTTTGTATGGTTTCTCAACAAGAATTCACAACACACACTTACAAGCATATTCTCCAGCTACCATCCCTTCAGTTTCTAAATATCCATCAATGCATCTTACACTTTCTAAATAAATCATTTTCACAATTTATTTTAGATATCACCTGAAGATATTGTTCTGAAACATTAAGATTTTTTGTAGTGATGCAATTCTTTTATAAACCATTATAATAGGAAAATAACAATATATATATATACATATATATATATATATGTGTGTGTGTGTGTGTGTGTGTGTGTGTGTGTTTTCCGCCTGAATCCATCCTGCATATATACAAGTCAACCATCCGTCCGTGCATGGACTACTGCTGCCATTTATGGTCAGGCACCCCTGCCGTTCTCTTCAGTGTTCTTGACAGGCTCCAAAGGAGAGTTTGTAATGTGATAGGTACTGATCTGGCGGCTCGACTGCAGCACTTCCCCACCGTCGAAATGTGGCCTCGCTTTGCATGTTCTATAAATACTTTCATGGCTTCTGCTCGGACGAACTTAAGTCACTGGTGCCTCCTCAGCAGGTGTTTACTCGTGCAACCAGACTGGCAACTGAGCCCCACCCATTCACAGCCAGGTTAGCCAAATGCAGACGACAATTCTACTCCTGCAGCTTCTTCTCTCGCACTTCCCGCCTGTGGAACTCGCTCCCGTATTCTTGCAAAGTCAATAGTCATCTACTAACCGTTGGACTCTAGCTCTCTCCCCACCCCCGTATAACCTTCCCTTTCTCTCCACCTATGTATCTGTCATCGCACCTGTTTTCTCAGCTTTCTATTGCTCCTTTCTAACTAGATTGTACTCCTCATTCTTTTCTACTTTCTAACTCGTCTGTACTCCTCACTCTTTTCTAATTAATCTTTTTACAGTTATGTAGCCCCCAGCTCATCTGTGGCATTTCCGCCTTGCTCGGGGTGAAATGATTAAAAAAAAAAAAATATATATATAACAAAGTGGAAAATTTTTTGTATCTTAGGACTTCATCGAACTGAGACGAAAAGCGTCACACAAAACTTTGTTACTATTATTTTTATATTTTTATTTTGTTTTATTATTTACTATTATTTATTATTGACTATCATTTATTCTGATTAATTATAATACTGCAATAATTTAGTATGGTAATTTATTTGTATGTTTCTTATATACATATAACTAGCATGATAGTCCGGCGTTGCCCATGCAACTCAGAACACTTTATTAGTAGGACTCGGTTATATAAAAAAAACAATTATATAAAAAAATTGTTGTATAAAGTTGTTAAAAATTCCATAAAAAATCTTTTTTTGTGTTTTGTTTTGTGTAAAGGTGATTTGATGTTTTGTGTGACATTGTAAACAACATTGCGTTTGTTTTTGTTTACAAAATTACGGGGGAAAATATTGACATTTTTTGTTGACTAAATGAATTTAACATAAAAATAGAAATTATTGTTTTTGCTTTACTGAAATTAGAAATATAAAAACCATTACGCTCTAAGTTCAGAAATTTTCTAAGAATATTTAAAAATGTAGAAATGTAAAAACTATTACTCTCGCAGTTCAGAAATTTTCGAAGAATATTCAAAAATGTAGAAATAAGAAATATTGCGCTCTCAGTTCAGAATTTTTTTTTTAAATATTTCTTTTATTTCAAAATTACGGGGGGAAATATTCACAGTTTTTGTTGACTAAATAAATTTTTAAAACGTCGGAATGAAAATTAAATATAAAGGCTCATTTTTTTTTTTTTAGTCACCTTTGACACAAGTGATTTGATTTCTGTGACGTAATCTAGCAACCATCTTAGATCTTAGATGTTTTACGGAGCAAATGTAAGCAAACTGCACCATTAGCCACAAAGTGCGAAAGGAAAAATTGCTGAACTTAAACTCAAAAAGTATGTGTCGACCTGGCTTCCCTGTAGATATGTCTCCCTAGAAAGTTTGAACGGCGTAGCTTAACAAATATAGGCGTGCATAGGGAACAGTCACACACAGACTCACAGATTGCCTTTTATATATATAGATTACTTAATTATGTTATTGTAATAATTTTGATATATAGATATTTAATATTTTATTATTTCATTGAAAGATTCTAAACGTTAACATTATTTTTCAAAAATATTACCTTTTATTCATAAAACGTTCGCTTAATACTTTTATATATTATTTTAACTAGAATGTTAAACGGAAATATATTTTGTTTACGATTCATAGTTTTATACGCACACATTCATACATGATTCTCTCATGTTATTTAGAACAGAAAATCGTTCCATTACTTAACACATGCATAGCTCTTTACTGACTTATAAACGCACACATTCACACATGATTTATCTCAACACATACATTCATAACTGACTCTCTCATTTTATTTAAAAAGAAAAATTAGTTCCATCACTTGACACATGTGTATAATATTTGTTACGTATTTTGTGAACGGAAATGTATTACGTCACTGTCATTCACACATACTAATGTTATCGACATATACACACACTTAGTTCATCTATGGTTTTGGATGCGCTTAACACACAGTATTTTCGCTTACATATACTTACATTTATAATAAACATCTAATGTTGTTTTAGTACGCGCACACTTTAACAGACACAAGTTTTTTTCTACATTAAATATTCATCCATTGCTTTATCACACGTGACACGTATCTGACCAATGACACTATACCTCAATCAACATTTTGTCTCTTGAATTTTTAAAACATTCGTCTTTAATAAATCTTTAAATAATATTGTTAAAAGTGCAACATGTTAGATTAAAAACAATTTTTCCTACTTGTTCTTTACTTATTCTATTCATCTTGTGTGATTTATAATATATATAATACACCATATATATATATATATATATATGTGTGTGTATAGGTATAGATGTCCAGTCCGTAAACGTCGAGGAGAATCCAACAAGATCAACTTAATATAAAATATTAAGTGTTATATCTATATAGAGAGCTCAATGGATGTTATCCAGAGCAATATGATATTTATAATGGAAAACTCAACACGTCATTTAAATTGGTTATAAATTATAATTCATTTCAATGAGCTAAATTAGCTCATTTCATCAGATCACACAATATTCGTTCCAATTGGTACAAACATTTTTACCGGAATAAGCATTTATTTTAACTGAAGAAAAAAATAAGTAAAACATTAAGGACAGAGACATTGGCGTCATCTCAGTTGGGGGTACCCAGATCAGTCGCGAAGATGTTAACCACTAAGTCATTAAACGCTCCCTCCCAATTTCATGGATGCGTATGTATGTGTAAATCCAAATTTTTGTACCAAATTGAACGAATATTGTGTGGTCTGATGAAATGAGCTAATTTAGCTCATTGAAATTAATTATAATTTATAACAAATTTAAATGACGTTTGAGTTTTCCTATATATATATATATGGTGTATTAAAATTACTTTTACAAACTTTGGGGGTGGGTTCCTTACACCAAAACAAGAGTAAACGTCTATATAAAGATATATCCGAAAATTATAGCGTAGAGGAGATATAGATTCATGCTTTTTCTCGAGGTTGTTAGTAAAAAGTGAAAGTCGAGGTTGGAATTTGAACATAAGATTGCCGACTGTACTTTCTGTACTGTCGTTCTACAGGCACATCTTGTAAAATCTCTGTTTACTAAACTTACGAAACGTTATCACTTTTACTTCCTTTTGATAGAGCTTTAAAAATGTATTTATGACATGGGAAGGAAAATATCGAAGACAGTAAAACGTTACTTTCGAAACGTAATAGAATTTTCGAATTAAAAATAAAAAAAATAAAAGGCTGTTCAATCTGGTTCGATATTTTACAAGACATTTTGGTTGGTGAGTTGGCAACAGATAACAAACCCCAGATGTTTCTTTTGTCCCACAAAACAAATCATCAAAGCGAATGATTTTCTTTTTAGAAAACAGGCCTTTTTCTCGTCAATTTCGCATAGATAGCGTGTAAACAGAGCCAGGTATCTCGCTAAAAACAGACAAAATGTCGTCCATACAAAAGAAATGTTTTAGAAGTCCTCTTTCTTATCCTTTTCCGTCTCCTTCTCCTTTTCTTCTTTCTTCTTATCTTCTCCTTATTTATTTTTCATCTTCTTTTTCTTTTTCTTCTCCTCCTCCTCCTTTTTCTTCTCATTCTTTTCCTCCTTCGCCTCCTTCTTCTCCTTTTCTTTTTTCTTCTTGTCTTCTCCTTCTTTCTTCTTCATCTTTGTTTCTTCTTCTTCTTCTTCTTCTTCTTCTTCTTCTTCTTCTTGACCTAAGCGGTTATGGACTTCCACTTGCCCTTTTCCTTTACTGCTATTCACATTTTCTCCCAAACCGCCCTCCGCCATCCGCTTTTTTTTCTTCTCCTCCTGTTTTTTCTTCTCTTTCTTCTCTTTCTTCGCCTCCTTCTTCTCCTTTTCTTCTTTCTTCTTATCTTCTTCTTTCTTCTTCATCTTCTTTTTTCTTTTCCTTCTCACCCTCCTCCTCCTCCTTTTTCTTATCTTTCTTATCCTTCTCCGCCTCCTCCTTCTCCTTTTCTTCTTTCTTCTTCTCTTCTCCTTATTTATTTTTCATCTTCTTTCTCTTTTTCTTCTCCTCCGCCTCCTTTTTCTTCTCATTCTTATCCTCCTTCGCCTCCTTCTTCTCCTTTTCTTTTTTCTTCTTATCTTCTCCTTCTTTCTCCTTCATCTTTTTTCTTTTTCTTCTTCTCCTCCTCCTCCTCCTCCTCCTTCTTCTTCTTCTTCTTCTTCATGACCTAAGCGGTTATGGACTTCCACTTGCCCTTTTCCTTTGCTGCTATTCACATTTTCTCCCAACCCGCTCTCCGCCATCCGCTTTTTTTCTTCTTCTCCTCCTCCTGTTTTTTCTTCTCTTTCTTATCTTTCTTCGCCTCCTTCTTCTCCTTTTTTTCTTTCTTCTTATCTTCTCCTTCTTTCTTCTTCATCTTCTTTTTTTCTTTTTCTTTTCCTCCTTTTTCTTCTCTTTCTTATCCTTCTTCTCGTTTTCTTTTCTTTTCCACAGCCTCCTCCTCCTCCTCCTAATCGTTCTTCTTCTTCTTCTTCTTCTTCTTCTTTTTCTTCTTCTTCTTCTTCAGGACCTAGGCGATTATGGACTTCCACTTACCCTTTTCCTTTGTTGCTATTCACATTTTCTACCAAAACTCCCTCCGCCATTCACTTGCTCAAGTATGTCTCACGCTCCTTCTCCTGTCTCTTTTTCCCTCTATCCGTCCTGTGAGTATTAGATTCCCCAAGCCCTCCTTTCTCGTTACGTGTCGCAGAAACCCAAGCTCTCCCTTTATTTGGCTTAACTTATTATCTATCCAGATCCAAGAAACCCCTTTCTGATTGACCATGTCTTCAGGAGTTAAGCCCTACACACCAAACTGAACCAATTGCAAATTGGTCAGGCTATTTAACCCATATTAGGGGGTTAATGAACGTTGATTCCGAGGATCTTATCCGCTCTATAACAGCTCTTGTTTTTGTGTTGCTGATCACGATGATGACAATTATGATAAACGTAATGAGATACGTGATAAACGTGATGTTGCACGCAAGCAATAGAAAAAAAAAATTTCTTCTATGTGCCGTGTCCCTTCAGGACTTAGGCGATCAAACCCTCCACATCTCCTTATCCCTTGTAGCTCTTAACAACCCTTCGCCTGTTATTCAACTCAAAACTAAGCTCCGCCATCCATCTACATCAAGTATGGTGATTTTCGAAGCGCAGCTTAGATGTGTCACAAGACCGAAAGTATGGGGCACCCAGTGAGGATCGAACTCACTATTCAACTGCAATGATTTTAGCAAGACAAGCTTGCTAATCATTAAACCACCTCGATATGCCTAAGTCCATCAAGTATATCACGCATTGCTTTCCCTTGTCTCTCTTTCCCTTTATCAGCCCCGTGAGCATCAGATTCTCCAAGCTTTCCTTTCTCACTACCTGTATCAGAAACTTCAGCTGTCTTTTTTTTATGTTAAGTATCAGTTTTTTTTTTCGTGTCCATCCTCTCCAAAACCTCGTCGTTGCTCACATGTTTTGCCCATCGTATTCTCAGCATCCTTCTGTAGAAACACATTTCGGCTGCTTCAAGGTTCTCCTTTTTTTCGTTTTTTTTTTTTATGATATTCCCCAGCATTCTCGGCCATATTGAAGAACAGATATTACATAAAAACCCAGTACTCATTTCTTTGCTTCCCAGTGAAATTTTCTTTTTTATCAATACTTTATTCCGTTTCTTGAGTGCATCCTTGACCATACCGATTCAACTTTTTGATCTCAGTGTCACACTCTCCGTCTTCTATGAGGATATTTTCGTAGGTATTTAAATTTCTGTAGTTGTTTAATTTTAGTCTAACCTACTTTAGTCCTGGGCATGACGGTAAACTGCATCCCGCAGATTGAGAGGGTTGTGAGGAGCATGGAACCACCTCTTAATTGCTGTTGTTCCCAGATCCACCCTGACCCCGAGTGGTAGCATCTGTTAGGGTCCCAGCTATAGGCAAATAGTTAACCCCCAAACTGAGGACAAAACACCATGAAAGTGTAAAAATGCTTTTATGGAAATATATATACATAAAAATAGATTTTTATAGAAAAATATACATTTTTGAAGAAAAAATTATTACCACAACCCATTTTTGAAGGAAAAAATTCTCAGTAAAACATTTTTGAATACAAAACTAGAATACATTTTCAGTTTTCTAAAATAAAAAAAGAATAAAACAATTTTTTTGTTAAAATCTGACTAAATTAACCATCTCACTATAACCGAACATTTAAAAAAATACCTTAAAATCCCACCTTTTTGGCATTAAATGACCCACAGAGGTGTTGATATGTCGTTAAGCAAAACTCACTCACTCACTCAGTCTAACCTACTGAGATTTAACATTTTGGGCTCCTCTTTTTACCGATTAACGTACATTCAGTTTTCTTGTAGTTTATATGTATTTTTTCTTTTCGCTTTCTTTAAATGCTTCCTGTAGATCTTGTAGTTTGCAAATAAATAAACAGAGAAGTTTAAAACGGACACACGTGATACCTAAAAAACCAATTAAGTCAGAACAAAATAGAATTTAAATGCTTAAATATAATTCTTAATCGTTCAACGCCAATATTTCTAATAAAGGTGAAGAAATAAAGACATATGTCAAATTCAGTGCTTAGTACGTGTTCCTTATTCAATCAGACACAAATGAATGAGATAATAAATCGGAATTCATAAAAAGTAAGACACTCATAAATAGATTATGACAGCGAGGTACACAACAACAGGCTAAGCTAAACAGTGAATTTTTTTTGTCTGTATCGCCTTGCTTTAGGTTTTCGATGACTTTATATCTCTACAAATTTGTATCCTTTGTGGCTCTTATAAAGGGAAATAAAATATCAGAAAATATGGGATCTATTTTCAAACGACAAACTGTACAAACATCAGCCGACACTAAAACTCGAACAAATAGAATGATTACCTGATGGAATTCTACGAGACAGAAGGAAGCCATATCCCGCCGGTGAGAAAGCTGCCAGGTTTGGACAGATCACATTACAGATTCTCCTTTGGAGCCTGTCGAGAACCCTGAAATGAACAGCAGGGTCGGCTGACCAGATATGACAACAGTATTCTATTCTATCATAATGGAATTAAAATCAGGGAGCCGAGTTCGAATTCTAGTTGAACCCGTTACATTTACTTACGCACAAATACCCTTGAAAGAGGTATTAATCCGTCTCTTTCCTCCAGTTATGGGTTAAATACCAGGATAGATTGGATTCTATAGCCTTGGATTGCAACCAGTTTACCGCAGAAAGTAATGGCAACCTACTGCGGGATAATCTTCTGCCCAGTAAGTCATGTCTCTTTCGAGACATGATCGCCCAAGCGTGTTTCACGTATGGCACTTACCTGACTGAAATAGATGAAAACATGATTAAGGCTTCTACTGGGCATAAAGTGGGGGATCAGTTTTATATTGCATGAAGTTACAATCTGATCTCCCACTAATTACTACTTATTAATATAATACATCTTTTCCTCCTCTAGATATGAGTCAAATAATAGGACAGATTGGGTTCTATAGCCTTGGCTGGCAACCAGTCTACTGCAGAAAGCAATGGCAACCTACTGCGGGATAAACTTCTGCCCAGTCAGTCATGTCTCTTTCGAGACATGATCGCCCAAGCGTGTTTCACGTATGACACTTACCTGACTGAAATAGATGAAAACATGATTAAGGCTTCTACTGGGCATAAAGTGGGGGATCAGTCTTATATCGCTATGAAGTAATAAACTGATCCCCCACTAATTACTACTTAATAATATGATACATCTCTTCTGCCTCTAGCTATGAGTCAAACAATAGGACAGATTGGGTTCTATAGCCTTGGCTGGCAACCAGTTTACCGCAGAAATTAATGGCAACCTACTGCGGGATAATCATCTGCCCAGTCAGTCATGTCTCTTTCGAGACATGATCGCCCAAGCGTGTTTCACGTATGACACTTACCTGACTGAAATAGATGAAAACATGATTAAGGCTTCTACTGGGCATAAAGTGGGGGATCAGTTTTATATTGCATGAAGTTACAAACTGATCCCCCACTAATTACTACTTATTAATATAATACATCTTTTCCTCCTCTAGCTATGAGTCAAACAATAGGACAGATTGGGTTCTATAGCCTTGGCTGGCAACCAGTTTACCGCAGAAATTAATGGCAACCTACTGCGGGATAAACTTCTGCCCAGTCAGTCATGTCTCTTTCGAGACATGATCGCCCAAGCGTGTATCACGTATGGCACTTAACTGACTGACAACGTTGTCGAATTATTACAATTTTTTACTATATTTCGCTTGCTTTTTGGTATCCGACCACCAGCCTAGCTTCGAGTCACACTAACAAAAAATTGCTGACAAAAGTTTCTATCTTTTTAGTATAATTTTCCAAATATTAAAATCTGGTGCTTCTGCTCTTGATGAAATCTAAAGAAGAAGCTGCAATATTATAGGTCCTGACATGCTATCCAGTTTCCAACCTCCGTAACATAATTTGCTTGTGCCTTTCCTAAAAATACTTTTATGGTAAATGTTTTGACAAACTTTCCTCAGTCTTCAGTCAGTTTATTGCCACACGTGATACACGCTTGGGCGATCATGTCTCTTTTGGGACATGACTGACTAAGCATAAGATTTTCTAACAGTAAGTTGCAATTACTTTCTGTGGTTATCCGGCTGGTAATGAAGGCTATAGAACACAATTTGACCCATAGCTAGTAGAAGAAGAAGAGATGGATTACCTTTCACAATGGTATTTATGTGTAAGTGAATGAAAAGAATTCGAATGAAATTCGAACACGTGTCTCCGATTTCTCATTCCGAACCGATATCCATTACACCACAACACACATTTATGGTATCAAGACATTATGAATTTAAGCGCAGTTTCGAATTCTAGTTGAATTCCTTGCATTCACATACGCACAAATACATTTGGGAAAGGTATTTAATCTGTCTCTTCTCTCCAGTTATTGGTTAAATAATAGGACAGACTGGGTTCTATAACCTTGGCTGGAAACTAGTCAAACGCCACAGAAATCAAATCACACGTGTCAAACGCGACTAAAAAACAAATGAGCCTTTATATTTAATTTTTATTCCGACGTTTTAAAAATATATTTGGTCAACAAAAAAATGTGAATATTTTCCCCGTAATTTTGAAACAAAAGAAATATTTTTTTAAAAAAGTGTTGTTTTTTTCAAACAAAAACAAAATATGTAAAAAAAATGCCAATGGTTAATTTAATTATTTAAGTCTTTTTTTTTTCAGATTTAATATTTCATACTACAGAAAATAAAATTAAAAAAATAATAAAGCTATTTTTTTTTTTTTGCGCTAAATATTTCATGCAGGAAATTAACTGTCTGTAACTTCGTGTGGCATTTATGTAACATTTCCCTCTAAATATAAATGTCTACATTTTTAAATATTATTCGAAAATTTCTGAACTGAGAACGTTTAGTTTTTATATTTCTAATTTCAGTAAAACAAAATAAATAATTTTTATTTTTATATTAAATTCATTTAGTCAACAAAAAAATTAAATATTTCCCCCTGTAATTTTGAGACAAAAGCATACGCAATGTTGTTTACAAGGTCACACAAAACATCAAATCACGTTTACGCAAAACCAAAGAAAATAGATGTTTTTAATGCTTCTCCTACTACTAAAATGTTTTGAGTTGCACGGGCAACGCCGGGCTATGATGCTAGTTACCTATAAACTATATATCTAAAAATCTTTAAACTATATATAAGATATATAAATCAATAATTTATAGCTATATCATTTTTCTATTTTTAGAATCTATAAACTGCACTACCAGGCATAATTATTAGGCCACCCCAGTTTTTTAAAAGAAATGATGTATTTCATACTAATTTTAGTATTTATTGCCAAGTGGATATTTCTAAATAAAAATAGATTTGTTCTTTGTTAATACTGCATAATAACATGTGCATCAAATGAACTGTTCTGGAGTCTAATTTTTGTGCTCTCTTCCCCATGCTAGTCTCTTCTTCTTATTGGCTGGCCAAAGCAAAGGCTTCCTGGCTGCCTTGTAAAATTTTGCAAAGAAATAACAACAAAAGAACCATTCTATTTTCATTTAGAATTATCCATTTGGCAATAAATACTAAAAAGAGTGTGAAATATATAATTTTTCTTAAAACTGGGGTGGCCTAATAATTATATGTATATATCTGAATTTGCGTACAAAGCATCTGTAGTTAAAGCCATAAATTTACTTACAAATTGTTTGGAGTTTGGCATGAGGACCCCGTTGAGGTTTGTCATGCCCGTGAACAAGAGCAACCAACCAACCAATTCAGTTTTAGTGATTCATAGTGGCTAATAATCTGGCAAAATAACAATGAATTTTAGTAAGGTTTGTCGATTTACTTTTCCCCCACGTACTGGGTGTTGCACCATGCATTTACAAAAATCTCATTATGTAACGTTTCCAAAACAAAACTGCTCTTTTTCTAACAACTGTTACGTGTGAAGTTGTAAATAAAGAAAAAAATTAACCAAAACTGAGAGCTAAATCTCTGACAAATATTTAATTTACAATAAACACCAAATAAAATATTCACAAATATACGATTTTCGTTGCATTCAAAACAAGAAACATAGAGTTTACTACTAGCGAGTGTTACGAGGAAAGAAGGAAACGGTAAGGAGTAGAGTATCTTTACCCAGTTAAGCTAGCAAAGTAGTTGAAGTGCCATACTTTTTGGAAATCCTCAAATGTGTATACAAAGACTAATTTTTTGTATAGTCAATGAAAGATTCAAAAATTTTATTTACCCACTTAGTTCTATGAGGTTTTCTTTCAGGTTTTAGTTGGTCGGCAATTTTTCTTAGAGATTCTTTCGGCTGGATATGCAAATCCTGACTCGGATCGGAGTTGATAATGTCATCAAATCCTTTTAACAACTAACTACTCTCTTCCCAAAACTTATTTTTATAGGGGCTAACATCTCATTTGCATTTTTCTAAAATCATTTAGAATTATCTCGATGTTACTGGAACATTCCACAATCTTCCAAAATGTTCTATTCCTAATTTCTCTATTTAAGAACTACTTCATGAATTAAAACTTTTTTGTAATAACAAATAGAACTCAATAGAATCCCTTTCTATAACTTTTTAAACATTATTAATATTGTTTTTATACAAATGCATCATCGTAACACAACCATAGAGAGATTTTCTTGCCCGATGCTTGTCTATTTCAGAACAACACCCTGCACCCCCTTGACCTCACTTTTTAAACCCACCTGAATTTGAACGGCTACATCGAATCTATAGCTGTATCTCCTGCAAGGAAGGTTGGGTTACTCTGACGGGCCAGAAAAGTTTTTTCTCGTCCTGCATATTTACAAATCTACCATTTTTACCTATCTGCTGTCATATATGGCCTGGTACTCTTGTTACTCATCAAGAGGTTCTTGAACAAAAATCCAGAGAAGGATCGATCCTGACTTGGCAGTTCGCCTTCAATCACTTTCTCATCGATATGACGTGGCCTCCTTCTGTCATTTATACAAATATTTTCAGCGCAACTGCACTGACGAGCTTTTTCCCCACCTGCATCGGTTTCTACTGTTGAAATAATTAAAAACAACCATCACTTCTACTCTAATAGTTTCTTTTCTCGCACTTCCGGCCTGTGCAGTTCCCTTCCGTATACTTGTTTCCTTGATAACTACCATCTTCAAAATTTTAAATGCAACGTCAATCTTCTATTTTCTTGAAAGCCGTTCATTTTTTGTCCTTTTCTCAATCCTCCATTTTCTCTCATTTTTTACTCTCCCTAACCCAATTTGCACTAGTGGTTTGGGGTGAAATGATGTAGGTTAGGTGTTTTCAAGTCCATTCTCGCCACTCTCCCCCTCTCACTTTTCCCCCTCCCCTCTCCACCCATCGCCCCATCTCTCCCTCCCCTTTATCTCCCCATCATCCTCCCCTTCCTCTCCCCTCTATCTCCCCATCACCCCATCTCTCTCTATCTCTCCCTCCCCTCTATCTCCGCATCATCCTCCCCTCCCTCTCCCCTCTATCTCTCCATCACCCCATCTCTCCCCCTCTCCCCCTCCCCTATATCTCCCCATCATCCTCTCTATTCCCTTCCCCTTTATCTCCCCCATCACCCCATCTCTCTCTATCTCTCCCTCCCCTCTATCTCCGCATCATCCTCCCCTCCCTTATATCTCCCCCGTCATCCTCCCCTTCCCCTCCCCTCTATCTCTCCATCACCCCATCTCTCCCTCTCTCATCCTCCCCTCTATCTCCCCATCATCCTCCCTCTTCCTCTCCCCTCTACCTCCCCATAATCCTCCCAATTCTCTTCCCCGCTATCTCCCCATCATCCTCCCCTTCCTCTCCCCTCGCTCTCCTTCCCCCTTCTCTCTTAATTTTCCCCTATTTGTGTAATCTTTGTTTTAATTGTTTCTTTTCTTTTCTACTTCATATTCCTATTTCGCTAGCTCTACGCCTTTAACAACCGACTGAAGAAACTGAGCCCTGATGTGGGCAACCTTCAAAAACTAGATATCCTTGATATGAAGAACAACATCCTCGGGAGTTTGCCGTCGTCCGTTAGCAGGCTGGTAAGTCTGCAAATTCTTGATGTCGGCAATAATCTGCTCAAGTCATTGCCGGCCGCTCTCCATAAATGCGTCATTCTTCGGAAGATGTTCGTCTCCCGGAACCGCATCAAAAAATTACCACCCAGCCTGCAAAAGATAGAAACACTGGAGACTGTCGAGGCTTCGTACAATTTGATTCGAACGTTAAAGAAAACAATTTACATGAGCCCGGCCGAGTTTAATCTCAGCCACAATAGATTGCAACAGCTCCCTGACGTAGCTGCCAAGAAAAAGAAGACGTCGATGGCTTTTCTGAATGTATCCTACAATTTGATTTCAAAAATTCCTAATACAATAAACAAAGTGGAATCATTGACCTGGTTAAATATATCCAATAACCAGCTTGAGGTAAGTAAAACATTTCAGTCTATTTACTCCGTGTTAATGTAATATGCGTTAACATTTTTCACTGTTTTGCATTGTTAAAATATTGTTGCCTGTCTGTACTGACCCGTTTCGGAGACTATAGAAAATTTCTATCTACTGGAAATAAAACGACTATAAAAACGCTGAAGATGAATTCACCATTTTTATTTTAATCAGAGACTACGTCTATATCGTGTTGAATACCATCTAAGTACTGACCAGGCTCGATGTTGCTTAACTTCGGTGATCGGACGAGAACCGGTGTATTCAATACGATATAGCCGTAGACAGTGTAGGATTTGTTGATGGTTAATTGCACATAAAGATATCAAAGTGCAAAAAAATAAACTATTAGCATAGAACTTACGTGTACATCTAACCATTTCAGCTTAAAATGATGAGACTTTGCCACCAATCTAGTGACACATTTAAATCCATAAAGTGTGTGTACTATAGAGGAACCTTCCTCAGAACAATTACAAAAAGAGTATTTTTAGTCACAAAGAAATTACATTACGACGGTGGGATTTTGACTAAAACCAAGATGCCAGGTTAGTATCAATAATATTGCAAATTTCTCTCTGAATTTTATCAAGGACCTGTAGATACATATCAGGACCACCGCATCATATGTGGCAACAATATTCAAAGCATCGATGAATTCTTCTTCTTCCTCTATATGCCCTGTCCTTTCAGGACGTAGGTGATCATGGCTTTCCATATCTCTATATCCCTGGTGCCTCTTAGCACGCTTTCTTCTGCTAAACCACACAACCCTAGTTCTGTCATCCACCTGACTAGGCCCTTCAAATATGTTCTCCGCTGCTTTCACCTGTCTCTTTTTCCCTCTATCTTACCTGTTAGTATCAGGTTCTCCAAGCCGTCCTTCCTCGTTGCATGTTCCAGGAACTTTAGCTGTCTCTTCCTAATGCTCAGTATTAATTTTCTTTTCGTTTCAATCCTTTCCAAAACCTCATCATTTCTCATATACTCGATCCATGATGTCCGCAGCATCTTTCTGTAGAACCACATTTCAATTGCTTCAAGTTTTTTCTTCATCTTTGATAATATTTTCCAGCATTCGACTTATAAATATCTAAGACTGATTCTGACTAGGAAAATTTTCTAGCATGACACAGTTAATCAACTTTGCTAGCAGAAGATCTAGCAATTCAATATAGTTGTTTCACTTAAACCCAGCCAAGAATATTAGCCCGAGTAGGTGCAATGATTCATCTCCCCTGAAGGTTAGCATCAGCCATGCCGAGGAAAGGCAAAAAAGGGTTCTCTCAGATGATTAGTTGAGACTAGTTTTGTTTTTGAAGCGTTAAAATGAATAAGCAATCTTTTGACCCAATTAACAAAAGAATGCAGATCGTGTTTATGAGCGGCTGACTACTAATGATCTGAGGATTGTTTAGGCCAATAGTTAATATAAATCATAAAAGGGAAAAACCTTCATGAACTTCCCAGCGAGGAAAGACATGATAATCTAGAAAGATCCCCAAGAAAAGCCATATTTGGAAATTTTATATAGAAGCCCCTATGCCACACTTTGTCAAAACTCTTCGATATATCTCAGTCGATTGCTATCGGATGGATTTATTATCAAGTGATTAACTGATTTTATGCTTAATAACAACAAGCTCGAAATTTGCATAATTTGGTCAAATTTTCCACAAGTGACCAGTTAACTGTCGAGAAAGGTGGTACATATGTGACCAATGTAAGAATTTAATTCTGATTTTGTTTGTTGGTATTGGATATCCATTGTCCGAGAGGACTTCAGACTTTATAAACATTAGTTTTCAATGAAGGAATTTTAATTTATCTTGTTGTCGGTAATAATTAACTGTGGGTTTTGAATTTTGTATAGAAAATGATAAAGCTAATGTGATTGTCAGAATCATTAACACATGTGTATCTTTCAATCATATTTTTAATTCTGATTTACATCCTATTTTTTTAAGAAGTACTTTGACAAATGCAATAGAACAAACTAGAAAATTCTGACAATTTATCAGTAATATTTATCTCGATGGCCGACATCTTATTCGACATTTTGAAAAATACAATAGAAAAATTAAAGAAACACCCCGTTTTCTTTGAATGTATATCTAGTGAGGGATTTAATAAACATATATGTAGACAGATCTAATATATATTTTATATGAAGAAACATCAATAACACTGTAGCCAAATTATGAAAAAGTAATTTATTCTATAACATTATTTATTTTGGAGAAAATTTTTTTTTTTTTTAATCATCTCACCCCAAGCAAGGCATTCCACTGCCACTATTGCACATGGGGCTACATAGGGGAAGGTAAAGAGAAGGAGTGGATAGACATAGGGAATGTCAGGAGAAAGATGACAGATGAGTAAGGATAGCGAGGATGAGGGTCGGGCAGATGGGAAGATTGCTTGATAGAATGGGAGCAGGTTAGTGTGTTAGGAGGTGTGTATTGACCTTACATTTAAACTCCTGGAGATTGTAGCCGTCGGGGAAGCAATCGTTTGGAAGAGAATTCCACAGTCGGGAAGTGCGAGGAAAGAAACTGTTGGAGTAGAAGTTACGGCTGCATTTTATCGGTTTCACTGTAAAAGGGTGGGATCTAGTTGCTAATCTAGTATCTCGTGCAAATTCGAACCTAGGGAGCACCAGTGATCTAAGTTCATCGGAGCAGAAGCCGTGAAAGTATTTATAGAAGAGACACAGGGAAGCCACGTCTCGCCGGTGGGAGAGAGACTGCAGGCGGTCTGCCAAGTCGGTATCTATCACATTACAGACCCTCCTCTGAACCTTATCGAGAAGCCCGAGGAGAACAGCAGGGGCACCCGACCAGATATGGCAGCAGTATTCAATGCACGGGCGGATGGTAGATTTGTAACCTCTTTTCTTGTTAATGCACTTAATCTAACATTTTTTTAATGATCACAGTCAACGAACATTATAATGTGCAAATTTTCAAACAATATTCAACTAATGCTTTTTGAAGCTAAAGACATAATAATGCGGTTTCGTGTAATTATCAATTATATTATTAATTACTCTACAATAGGAAAGCTGTGGCCTGTAGTTAAAAAATTCATTTAATAATTACTGAGAGAATATAACTATGTATAATTTATATGTATTATTAATGTTTATTTAATAATATATATATATATATATATATATATATATATTATTATATATTATTATTATATATATATATATATATATATATATAATAAATAAATAAATATATATATATTAATAAAATAAAAAATAAATATATATATTAATAAAATAAATATATTATATATTATAATATTATTATTATTAAAATTTTATTATTAATAAAATTAATTATAATTTATAATTAAATTAATTAATTTAAAAAATTTATAATAATATATTAATTAATAAAATAAAATATAATATATATATATATATATTATTATATATATATAAATATATAAAATAAAATAAATAAATAAAATAAATAATATAAATATATATATATATATATATATATATAATATATAAATATTATTATATATATATATATATATATATATATATATATATATATATATATATATATATATTATATATATATATATATATATATATATATATATATATATATATATGTATGGAAATGTCTGTGTGTGAGTCTCCATTCTAACGAAACCTACTCCTCCGAAACCCTTGGGCCGATTTCGACTAAAATTAGGTCACTTATCGATCATGACATAAACGTTTGATGTACACAAAAATTTTTCGAATCGATTTACAGGGTACGGCATAAATCATCGAAGCGCTTAAAACTCTTTTCCCTCCACCCGCTTAATGCGAACTCAATAAAAATCGGGTAACTTGTAGATCATGGTCTAAATTTTTTTTTAATTAATGTACATGGTTTGTCAAAAATCAACGACAAGCATAATTTCGGGTGGTCTTTTGCGCACTTTTATGTATTTCTCCAAGACGCTTCACTCAAACTCAACCGGAATCGAGTCACTGGTAGATCAAGGTCTGATGCCTTGATACACGAACAGAAATTTCAACTGACACACAGTGTGCGGCAAAAATTAATGGAAAATGTTGCTTCTTGCGATCGTTTTTTTCTCCGAAACGTTTATGTATACTCCAACAAAAGTCGGATTTTTGTAGCTTCTACCTCATCATATGCCATAACAATTTCTCGTTTTCTACAAGGGGCCAACCTCACCGATGTTGCAGGAATTACACACAACGTCATCGCATCAACTGTACATATATCATTCCCGTCTATGGCCAAATTAACAAAGCATGAATTCTGTTTTACAAATAGAACAAAAATCAATACTTAGTTTGCAATTTTTGAACCTACGCGTCAGGGCAACCTCATACTGGAGCTTTTTGAATATACACTTGACCTTAACATTTCAACATAACCACCAAAAAATACCGAGCAACGCCGGGTTATACAGCTAGTGGAGAAATATGTTAAATATCGTGAAGGAAACGATTGACAGTTGCTAAGAATTAATACATAACTGACCGAACGAAAAAATTTAATATAAAGACGAAATGATGATTATTTTCTGTAAGGATGCACTGCAAATCAGAAAGGATTGTCAGGGATGAACAAGTCATGTAAGCATTACTGACAAAATAAGATTATTAGGTAACTGGAAAAATTCATGATCAATTTTTCATTGATAATATAAAATGAGCAGAACTTGACACTGGTGATTGTTTTTTTTTAATCATATCACCCCAAGCAAGGCGGTAACACCACTGATGTGCAGGGGGCTACGTAAGAGTGAAAAGATTAGAAGAGAGAAAGCCGGAAACCACATCCTAAACAGGGAACAAGGAATGAGCCTCTACACCTGTTCAATAGACGTGGGTGGAGTGTGAACCAGGCGATAGATAGATCTATCTACTCCAATTGAAAAAAAGAAAAAAGTAAAGTGAAAAAATTGGAAAAGAGAAAGCCGGAAACCACATCCTAAACAGGGAACAAAAGATGAGCCTCTACACCTGTTCAATAGACGTGGGTGGAGTTTTTGGTATCAATTTTTGGTGTGTTCTAGATTGAAACTTTCCATCAATCAGTTGCGAGTCAGACTTTGTCAGACCTTGTTGAATATAGAGGTTTTATCTACAAAAGAACACCTTAAAGACAGAAGATAAAAAATTTCACTTTCACTAAATTAAATTCAGATTATGCATATGAAAACGGGGTTTTTTGTTATTGGTAAAGACATGCAAACAATTTGAACATCTAGTATCTATTACTGAACTTCTTCTTACTCTCGATTTCTTTTTTACGATAATAGTGTCTTATGATTACATTTCAAAGTCTTCATTAAATTCCATACGGATTTTATATTTATTTAGAAAGAAGCTAAAACGAACCTATCAGATTGCTTCTTCTTTTGACGTTCTTCGACATCGGTGTTCGACAGCTGATTGTCGACGGTACCCAGTAACTTTATACGGGTTCTCACTTGACAAAAGGACAGCCATAAGCTCAGTTTATGCACATGAAATCGGTGTTTTTTGTTATTGGTCAGGACATGCCAACACTTTGAACATCTAGTGGCTATTATTGCACATCTTCTTCCTCTCGATTTCACACCGTTGTTTTCTTTCACGCTTTTTTTTATGTCATAAATGCGCACAATATATTTGTACAATTTTGTATGAATCATGCTTATTTTTCTTTGCTTACTACAATAAGGTTAGTTTAAAATTTCAGTCTTTGTTTGGTATTCACATGAACAATTAAATTATTAAGTCACACCTATTTGTCTCTAAAGACAGGTCTTTGCAAAAGTTCGCGAAGAAGAGACTTGGGTTCGTTTCCAATATGAAAGAAGCCTCGATTGGAAGTCCTGAGTTATCTCCCTCTAAACCAGCAAGTTACTTGTTTACCACTTCTGTAGCCTGGTATTGAATTCACGACTCAGGAACTAAACAACGTTTATATCCACCAGGCCATGGTTGCAGGATTAGAGGGAGATAACTCATGACTTCCAATCGAGACTTTAAGCAAGGAATGGGGATGATATACCCCAGTGATTGTAATAAAGTATTCGGTTCGAAATTTAAAGCACCTGAAGAAGGCCGGGGCGTATAACGGCCGAAACGTCGTACAAATTGTAACAAAAATGAGGACAATAGTCCGAATAATGTAAATACTGTAAATCCAATATTGTTTTTTCGCATCTCTTTTTTTGATATTTTTATATGTAAAAGAATCAAGTTACCAGTTTGCCCAGCGTTCGCTAGAACTATAAGCAAATCCCAAAGCCGAAGCTTGCACAGTGCATACTCAAGAGTAAGAAATCATAAGGATGTATTCTTCGTTATTAAAAAGGAAAAGGGAAAGAAATAATCTTTTCTTAAATTGTTCACCATGAAGTTTATAAGATTAAATGAAATTATATTAAAGAAATTAAACAAACCGCTGAGTAGGGTTTTTTGTCATAGCGTTTTTCCAAACAAATCAGTTTTCTTCAAATTTCATTGATTGCTTTGCAAAATTTAACGAAACGTAGAATTTATAAATCTCGATAAAAAAAAAAAAAAAAAAAACTAGCAATAATTTTTTTTTTAATCATATCACTCCAAGCAAGGCCACTGATGCGCAGGGGGCTACGTAAGAGTAAAAAGATTGGAAAAGAGAAAGCTGGAAACCACATCCTAAACAGGAAACAAGGGATGAGCCTCTTCATTTGTTCAATAGACGTGGGTGGAGTGTGAACCGGGCGATAGTTTAGTCTATCTATTCCAATTGAAAAAAATAAAGAAAAGAGTGAAAAGATTGGAAAAGAGAAAACCGGAAACCACATCCTAAACAGGAAACAAGGGATGAGCCTCTTCACCTGTTCAATAGATGTGGGTGGAGTGTGAACCGGGCGATAATTTAGTCTATGTACTCCAATTTCAACAATTCACATTATTATGAGGGTTTTAAAACGCGTCGGTGATCTCATATGCCACGCAAAGTATTCATTTCAGATAAGAGAAACAAAGTCGAACGATAGAATTCACTTATGAGAGGGAAACAAACATATTGTGGTACACCGTAATGTCAATAGACGAAAAGAAAATGTCCATCACAAATCAGGATCTCAAACATTTTTATTCTCACCCTCATCATCATTTATCCATCACACCCAATGTTGCATAGGGCAGCAACTTTTTGTTGCTGTTTCTGTAACAAACTGTTTTTTACAGGGCGGGGTTGTTAGCCCCGCACCCAACCCCAAACCTGGAGGACCGTTGGGTCATTCACGGTCCTTACGTTTACTGCACGTAGTATTCCTAAATGGTCACCCATTGTAAGTACTGACCAGGTTCGCTGTTGCTTAACTTCGGTGATCAGACGGGAACCGGCGTATTC
Source organism: Ascarosepion bandense (assembly GCA_037127315.1). NCBI lineage: Eukaryota > Metazoa > Mollusca > Cephalopoda > Sepiida > Sepiidae > Ascarosepion > Ascarosepion bandense. The sequence continues at coordinate 372,272 of JBBBDQ010001539.1, forward strand.
AACACGATATAGCCGAAGACATTCTTTTTACTACCAGCTAATAAAATCTTGCCACTTGTTTGCTTTTCAATAGATCATTATTAAATTATTTTTCCAATCCTAATTCCGTCGTGTAATGAAGAATATAGATAGATAGATAGATAGATAGATAGATAGATAGATAGATAGATAGATAGATAGATAGATAGATAGATTTTTATAATAATAGAAATTATATATATATATATATATATATATTCCCCCTGTTACACTCATGGACAGAGAAACAATAGTTCATTCTTTTTACTCATCATCATTTACCCATCACACCCAATGGTGCATAGGGCAGCAACTTTTTTTTTTTTTACCCCTGCACCCAACCCCAAAACTTGGAGGACTGGTGGACCATTCTTGGTCCTTACGTTTACAGCACCTGGTATTCCCTAATGGTCACCTATTTAAGTACTGACCAGGTTCGATGTTGCTTAACTTCGGTGACCGAACGGGAACCGGTGTATTCAACACGATATAGCTGAAGACGTATTCTCACCATAACAAGATAAAATCCACAATAACTAACAGATTCTGTTTACATGAAGATGTAATATACATTAATAATATTTTAAGATCTAATATACTAATGTCCTTTTCAAAGCGTGACAAAAATGTTTCAAAATAGAGTCTGATGAAGTTCATAAGAATGAAACGTTTCACGTAAACTTTTTCCATTCTGTCATAGATTCCATAAAATCAGGAAGAAAGGGATTGTCAGTGATCAGGAAATGACACAAGCTTTACTCATAAAATATGTATATTTTAAATACATAGTTGATGATTGCATTATAATGATTCTTTTATTATAATAATTCTATTAGATTGTATTATTCGATTATAAGGACGTGCCTTGTGATGCAGCGGATATCGACTCGAAACGAGAAATCGGAGAGCCGAGTTCAAATTCCACTTGAATTCATTGCATTCACTTATGCACAAATACGCTTGGGAATGGTATTACTTCGTCTCTTCTCCCTCCAGCTATGAGTTAAATAGTAGGAATGATTGGGTTCTATAGCCTTGATAGGCAACTAGTCTACTACAGAAAGTAATAGCAAAGTATAGCGGAAAAATCTTCTGCATAGTCAGTCATGTCTCTTTCGAGACATGATTGTTCAAGCGTTATCATATATGGCACTTGACTAACTGACAATGACTCTCTGAAAATCTTCTCTTTGGTTTATAGTCGATATAACTGTAATGTCATAATAGATTATTTCAAGATTTAGTCAATTTAAAAAATAGTTCATGTCCTGAGATGTTGAATAAGCTCGAAGGTACAATTTTATCCGAACATCATATTAAAAAGCTATATTTGATTTGAATCTGATGAGACTTTTTTTCTGAAGTTCGCTCTCAGTGGGACTAAATTGAACTGACAGACCAAAATTCCAATGACAGTTAATAATTTAGAATCCCACACGAGGGGCCAAGTAAAACATTCCATTTTTATCACTGACACTCACTGCTAAACGCCTCAAAAATTTCAACTTTTCTCATGACCTGACTAAATATCCATAGATAGTACGTTTCTCATCACTGCAAGAAGTTCAGTATTTCATTGATATTTATCAATATTAGCATAGTATGGCACAAGAATAAAATACAATGTACTTAACAAGAATCTAAGTCGTTATATTTGTAATGAAATGTGAGCGTCAAGTTGTACCATTAATATAGCTTTATGAAGTCTATTTCCACATGACCCATGTAAGTGTCTTGCGGCATGCACATTATTTAAGAAACACATGTGCGTCCAGCCCAGGTTTTTATTTAAGGCTACAAAACCAAAATATCAATCTAAAAACCTGAGTCATGTTCTCAAACAGCCTCCTCAGATTTAGACGCTCACTAGTACTATAGCCCGGCGTTGCTCGGGTGTAATGAAAGCTTTAAAACTAATCCATGGTCCTGGAGCTCAGACTCTTTGGATGTTGGCACGAAATACTAAAAAGCAATAGTTGTTTCCAGTAAAAGCGAAACCGTAGATTAAAAGAAAAATGAATGTATGTATGTCAAATTTTGATTTCCGGTATTGATGGGAAATAAGTTTTCCGTCGCAAACTGAATTTCGAATGCGAAATAAGTCCTCTGAGTAAATGGTACCATGGCTAAGACTAAGAACTACAATTATATCTACTTAGAGCCAAATCCGAAGCAAAACCAAAATAAAAGGGCTTAAAATCTGATTTTGATCAGATCCGATACGATATCGGGGTATCGATTTCCAATATCTGAGTCAAATCGGTCATCCAAGGATAAACTAACCTAAGTAAGTCCATGAAAACTTACCGTACTCATCGAGGGTAAAATTGGAGAAAATGAGCAATATTGAGGGCTGAATATAAGTTTTTGATAAGATTCGATAGAATATTGGGAGTATTGATTTCCGATATCGGGGAAAATGAGTCGTCTGAGAAGATCTACTAATGTTTGAGACTAAAAACTATATTTTTACCAAGTTAGAGCAAGTTCTGCAGCAAGAACCACGATAAAATGGTTGAGATCCTGATCCGATATCGGGGGGGGGGGGGAAATAGGAAAAAAAGTAATCCGTGACCTAACCGAAAGCCTAAAGAATATTTATGTGAAGTTTAGTGAGAATCAGATAAAACGTATGGATTTGTATAAAGAACATACATACATACAGACAGACAGACACACAAACATCTTGCCTTTTATATATATAGATACAGATATCAGGCATAGCCCCTAACACGTTCAGAATTATGTAATATACCAGCTATGTATAACCGTCTTCTCGGATCAGTTATTTAGATGGGTTCAAACAATTGAGACCCAGTGGATAATAGAGTACGACTTGATTTTATCGAATTCATTTTAAGACTTCCAAAAGCAGAAACAGTTAAAATGGATAGCCCATGAAAATCACAGAGAAAATAATGTTATAATCATGATATAGAACTTCCTCAGCACCTTAAACATAAGTGCAGAAAGAAAACTACTATTACTATTAGAAATAGTAGTAACAGAAAGTGGGTCGGAGAAAACTAGTTTTCTTGAAAAAAAAAAGAGGAGGTTTATATAAATATCAGCCGACGACAGCGAGATATGTTTGGTCAATTGATGACAGTTGTTTCCAGTATGGAAACGGTTAATCTCACCATTGACGTTAACATATGAAGAGCTAACCCACAACTCAATTTTTGTCTTGCTGTGTGCTTTTTGATTTTAAAAGATGCTGTTCATAAAAGCAAAGAGTAAAAATTAATTTAAAAAACGGAAGATGTGTAGTTGTGAGTAACATGGAATGTGCTGATCATACATCGAGGATGTCAAACATCGAAATAGTGGACTGAAATAAAATATGGATTAAAATCGAACATAATGACAGAATTAAGAACAAACAGGAAATTGTTATAAATTTGACATGTTTCGCTTTTATTTAACCTTCATCAGGATTTTTAATTGTTGTGGGGCGTTACCCACTTAACTATGGACTCTTCCTACCAGTATATTAACTGAGAGTTAAACACTCTCGTGGCTTCAGTTCAGCTCAGCACAGTCTGTCTGTCTGTCAGTCACTAGTAAGCCAAGCTTATATTTACTCTTTTCTCTTGTATCTATTTTTGACCAAATATATGTTGTTAACCTTACGACCGTGTTTCGAGTTATCATTTTGTGGTCCCATTGCCGGTCCACGTCACTATCTATCTATCTATCTATCTATCTATCTATCTATCTATCTATCTCTCTCTCTCTCTCTCTCTCTATCTATCTATCTATCTATCTATCTATCTATCTTATTGTAAACGGAACTATCTATCTATCTATCTTATTGTAAACGGAACTATCTATCTATCTATCTATCTATCTATCTATCTATCTATCTATCTATCTATCTATCTATCTATCTTATTGTAAACGGATCTATCTATCTATCTATCTATCTATCTATCTATCTTATTGTAAACGGATCTATCTATCTATCTATCTATCTTATTGTAAACGGAACTATCTATCTATCTATCTATCTATCTACTTCTGTTCTTGATCTAGCTAGCTAGCTAGCTTTTGTGGGGCGTTACCCACTTAACTATTGACTTTTCCTATCAGTATATTAACTGAGAGTTAATCACTCTCGTGGCTTCAGTTCAGCTCAATACAATCTGTCTGTCTGTCACTAGTAAGCCAAGCTTATGTTTACTCTTTTCTCTTGTATCTATTTTTGACCAAATATATGTTGTTAACCTTACCACCGTGTTTCGAGTTATCATTTTGTGGTCCCATCATCAGTCCACGTCATTAATGGATTATGAAAGAGACAGTTCCGCAACGCTGAATTATTTGTTGTTTGTTTTTTTTCTTTGGTCACGTATATCTCATATTTTTTTTTGTCTTGTGATGTGTTTGTGTGTGCGCGAACGTGTCTGGAAACTTGTGCCTATTTTTGTGTCTCTCTGTTAATGACAGTGTGATTAATACTAATAGCTTAGTTGGGAGAGCGTTACACTGAAGATCTAAAGGTTCCCGGTTCATTCCCGGGTTTCGACATCCGGAGGCTGATACATGAACTTTGGATGTGCGCTGTGGTACAATTGATATCGACTCGGAAGGACAAATCGGAGGGCCGAGTTCGAATTCCAGTTGAATTCCTTGCATTCACTTACGCAAAAATACCCATCGGAAAGGTATTAGTCCGTCTCTTTCCTCCAGTTATGGGTTAAATAATAAGACAGATTGGGTTCTATAGCCTTGGCTGGCAATCAATCTACCGCAGAAAGCAATGGCAACTTACTGCGGGATAAACTTCTGCCCTGTCAGTCATGTCTCATTAAAGATCGCCCAAGCGTGTATCACGTATGGCAGGTAATTGACTGACTGAATATAATAATCGAAAACATGATTAAGGCTTCTACTGGGCATAAAGTGGGAGATCAGTTTTATGTTGTCATAAAGTAATAAGCTGATCACCCACTAATTACTACTTAATAAAATAAGACATCTCTTCCCGCTCTAGCTAAACTGAAATATTTTAAAATAGTTTAAACTACCTCTCTGAAGATGGCTCATGTGAGCCGAAAGCTTAGAAGAAAACCAATAAATAATTATCCAAATGTTGGAGAATTTTTGTCTTTATTTTCAACTGAAATTAAAGCAAAAATACGACGTTTAGAATGGCTCATGATTAAACATAATAGACATTCATTGTCTCTTATATTTAATAGCATATGTTTAGAATATATATATATATATATATATATATATATATATGCACAAAATGAAGTTAAATTAAAATACAAGAACTATACGCACATAAACACGCACACATGACACATCAGTCATAAAAAGAACTCTTCCACTTTGGCAAAAGTCAAACTAACAGTCAGGTCAACACATACTTAGATAAACCACCTATTAAAGCGGAGTGATATCATCAGACCATAAAGATCCCAACTATCAATCACATATATACACACCATAAACACACACACACACATACATGCTCTAGCACACACACACACACACACACACACACACACACACACACTACAATTAACGACAGCAGCAGCAGCCAGGAATGACCATTTGTTGAAAGGCCCGAACTCAAACACAATCGACCTAACATTCTGAAGATGAGGTTTTAATCTCGAAATATTAATGTATAATAAATAGGTAATACCCCAAAAACTTCTTTACCTTCCTTTATTTTACTAAACGCATTGTGAAACCCTTCAAGACCTAACCATACATCTAATATACACAATGCCTCAAGCAAATTACAAAACATTCCTATATATATATATATATATATATATATATATACATACATATATATATATATATATGTTGAATAGTTTTATCCAGCAATTTAAGCATTCTCAAGAGTGTTGCATTTGGTATATTTATTCTCCGTGTGTTGTAATATATAGTAATTTTTAGTGTGTAAAGATTTTTGTAGAAAAGTACCGTTTTGATCGTTTTCAAGTATACCGGATACAACTCCGTTTATCTATAAATATAAAAGGCAATCTGTGAGTCTGTGTGTGACTGTTCCCTATGCACACCTACATTTAAGTAAGTACCTCAACGTTTATATTATATATATATATATGTGTGTGTGTGTGTGTGTGTGTGTGTGTGTGTGTGTGTGTGTGTGGTTAATAAATTACTTGATTAACTATTGTCGCTCTAGTTCTGCGTTGGGTACGAATAAGTAATTTTATGTTAAACACACACATATATATATATATATATATATAGATATATATATATATATAGTTTTAAACTGTAATGATACTTAGTGTTAAAATTGGTGTTTTTTCAATAGTTAGCAGGTAAAAGGGAATTTTAGGTAAGCAGGTTTTTTGTCATAAGGTGCTTAATATCAAGATAGAGCGTTAATAGAATTAATGTGAAGAGATTTTTTGCTTAACTGATTAGGGCAATTTCAGGCATGCCAACTTTGAAGTTTCGTGAAGGCATTATTGTGACGTCCTCACTCTTCAATTGACAAACTTTTCCACATTAATTCTCTGTCTCTCTCTCTATATATATATATATGTATGTGTGGTTGTGTGTGTGTGTGAATTTATAATAATGTACGATAAAAGATGGAAAATGTTACACAGAAATAAAAAGACATGCAGTTATAATAAAAATTGCTAAACAAAAATAAACATTATTTCGTTATCTAATAACAGTGATAAAAACAAAGAATTCTGGACAATTATTAAAACATAAAATTCAGCTCGATCGGTTTATACTGACGAATGTTGAAAAGATTATCGAAAGAGCATATGAAAAATGAGGAAGTTTTAAGGAGAGTATCAACTACAAAGAAACAGCTGAATTATTTGAGACACATAATAAGAAAAGGCGGTTTAGAGATTGTAACACCCACGGAACTAAGTAAATTGGAAAGAAGCATGATAAATGCTTCTTAATGGAGGAACAAGGGACAGACTTCTAAAAGAAGGCATATTCCCACCCACAACAAAAAAACGATAAATCTGTGTAGAACCACCATCACTGACGATTCTGAAGGGTCATTTTATATAAAAAGAAGGATAGTTTAGTTTGGTTTGTTTTGTTTTACGGCTTATCAACCTCAATGGATCATTTAATGCCATCAAAAATTTTACAATAAATTTGTATGAATAGAATATATATTCATTGTAAGAAATCAGTTTGTAGATCAGCTTTCTTTGACGTATTTTTGTAAAGTGGATTTTGATGAGAGTCAGATGTAATACTTTTTTCTTCACAAATGCATTCATGGATTTCTTACTATAAAGGTCTATTTTTATACTTTCATATTGCTTTGACCCCAGTTTGGGGTTAACTATATGCCCATAGCTGGGACCCTAACAGGTGCTACACCCCGGGTCAACGTGGACCTGGGAACACCAGCAATTAAGAAGTGGTTCCATGCTCCTCACAACATCCCAGTCAGAGAACTTGCTGCCGAATGCAGTTTATCGTCATGTCCAGGACACAAAGAAAAAAGAAAATACTAAATGTGAACTACCACAAATGAGTAATAAGGGAGAAGATGCACTACAGTTACCGATGATATTTTAATTCTTGAAGTCACAAACATTACAAGGGCTGATATTTTAAAAGAATTCTTGGGGCTGATGTTTCTTTAATTTAAATTAATTTGTAAACATAAAAGTTATTTCGCGGAGGATAAACAAAAGTGTTATATGTTAAGACACTTATTTTGATAGTTTCCACCAGTGAAAAGTTCACGTTTCTCCTATTTTGATATTTATAGCCCTGGTAAACGGCTGTGAAGGCTGTGAATGCTGGACAATATCATCGAAAATGAGGACAAAACTGGAAGCGGCCGAAATGTGGTTCTACAGAAGGATGCTACGGATATCGTGGACTGAGCATACAAGCAACGACGAGGTGTTAGAAAGAATGGCAACAAAAAGGAAATTGATGCTGAGCATCAGGAAGAGACAACTGAAGTTCCTGGGATATGCAATGAGGAAGGAGAGCCTGGAGAACCTGATACTGACTGGACAGATAGAAGGAAGGAGAGACAGAGGAAGGCAGCGGATAACATATTTGCAGGGCCTGATCAGGTGGATGACGGAACGGGGGTTGCCAGGAGCAACAGGAGCAAACATACTAAGAGCCACAAGGGATAGGGAGACGTGGAGAGCCATGATCGTCTACGTTCTGAAAGGACAGGGCACATAGAAGAAGAAGAAGAAGAAGAAGAAGAAGAAGAAGAAGAACGTTTATTAAAATCGAATAGTAGGAGTGTGGTCAACGGTCCCTCAACAGACGTGGACTCTACATTCTCTCCTGAATCTTATAGATGGACCCTTCAGTTCTCTCGAGGATAGCTGCTTATACCGTTCATTTTTTTTTCTTCCCCTAGCCGCTGCCAGATATCTACTCGTTAAGTATGAGTAATTTGGAGACGTGTCTTTATTAGTCTGCGGAATAAAGTTGTACAGACGTGGGCTACACACTGATTATTGATACCAATTCAGAAGGTGTGTTCCTAATTTAGTCTAGTACAAGACTACAAGTTGAAGGTAGACTGAAGATCAAATATTTGCATCTATTGCCCTAAAAGTAACCACCGAACTAATTCCAGCGTTAATTTTTAATTATAAAATTATCAAAGAAGTTACTTTATTTTTTTTTCAATTATTTCTAAGCAAGGGAATAAAGCCACTAAGATGCAAGGAGGGTAATTAAAAAATAAAAGAGACTAAGAAAAGTTAATTGGGTGTCAATTAAGAGCCATATGTTATATACGGTTGAGCGATCATGTCTCGAAAGAGACATGACTGGCTGGGCAGAAGATTTTCCTGTAGTAGGATGGCATTACTTTCTGCGGTAGACTGGTTGCCAACCAAGGCTACAGAACCAGACCTGTCCTGCTATTTAAACCATAAGTGGAGGGAGAAGTGATGGACTAATACCTTTCTCAAGGGTATTTGTACTATAAGCGTCTGCGAGTGTTCTTAGCTGGGTTTTATGTAGGGTTATATATATATATATATATAAAAGGCAAGATGTTTGTGTGTGTGTCTGTTTATCTGCCTGTATATCTGTATTTTTTCAGCACTTTTATTTTAGTTTTTGCTTCGGGTTTGGCTCTAAGTACGTATAATTGTAGTTCTTAGTCTCAGCCATGATACCATTTACTCAGAGGACTTAGTTAGCCTTCAGAATTCAGTTTACAACGAAAAAAAATATTTTATATCGATACCAGGAAATCAAAATTTGACTTACATCCATTCATTTTTCTTTCAGTCTACGGTTTCACTTTAACTGGAAACAACTATTGCTTTTTAGTCTTTCGTGCCAACGTCCAAAGAGTCTGTGCTCCAGGACAATGGATTAGTTTTAAAATTTCATTATACCCGAGCAACGCCGGGCTATACTGCTAGTTCTCCTATAAAATGTATTGTTGGTCATTATATTCTAAAAGGTATTGTTGTTAATTCAGGGTGGAGCTGGAAACAACAGCAATTATGAGGTGGTCTCACCTTCAATCCTCAAAACCCCACAATCAGAGGCCTATGCTGCCGGATGTAGTTTATTCCATGTATCCGGATGTAGTCATACCCAGGAGTAGTGACATACTAATAGAAGCAAAAAGTGGTTAAGATATTTAAAAGAGAGCAAGTACTTAAATTACCGAGGCAATATCATAGAAAATAGATTATGACTTTGAAATGGATTCAAGTTAAACTGATTCGGTGATATTTCTTTTTTGACCTTACTTGAAAGAATTGCCGATTTATGAAAAGGTCGGAGTTTAAATTCAATTTGTCACCTTCGGGTGCAGCTATGAGGGAACTGAACTAGCCAATCCAGCTCTTTTATATCTCCAATATATTAGGGCACATATCTTAATTTAGGAAGGCATCAGCCAACTAAACGAGGGAGGATTATGAATTCTCCTTTCAGCAAAATTCCTCGTCTTTGACCTCAAATTCTGTGGAGGTTCAAAATTATCGCCTAAGAGAACCTCAACACAGAATGACCCATTAAATATTGCTTTCGTATGATTATTCCACTGTCCAGAAAGAAGGCAATTAGTAATAATTAGGCTGACTTCGATTGATTGATTATTCCCGTGAGCGTCTCATCGTGAAATAAAAGTGAGGGATCTAGTCTACTACTGTGTAATAAATAAAATCTCCAGCGAGTGCCCCATTTTCTTGGTTTTGTGCCAGAATTAATGAAATATTAATAAATAATGAGAAATCCGTTCTGGAGGCGTTGAACATGTATATTTTGTGTTCTGATTAAGATTGACATTTTTATGGAAATTTCATTGAAGCCATTTAAATATATATATATATATATATATATATATATATATATATATATATATATATATATATTTTCTAAATATATGCTATTAAATATAAGAAACAATGAATGTCTATTATGTTTAATCATGAGCCGTTCTAAACGTCGTATTTTTGCTTTAATTTCAGTTGAAAATAAAGACAAAAATTCTCCAACATTTGGATAATTATTTATTAGTTTTCTTCTCAGCTTTCGGCTCACATGAGCCATCTTCAGAGAGATTGTTTAAACTGAAATATTATAAAATCCACCATCACCGAAGATTTTATTTTGTGTTGACATAAAACTCCGCTTGGCAACGGCAATAGTTACCAAAAATAATAAACGCAGTTCTTAAGTTTGCGATGCGGTTTTATGACGTCACACCGCGGGATAGCGCGAAATGACAACAAAACCATCTAGTCAAATGCAATGTAATATGTTATTTCCGGTTTTAAAGTTGATTTTATTGAGTGTTGGTTGTTTTGATTTGAAGTACATGGCCTCCAATATCTGCAGGTTCCTCTTACTGTGTGTATGAGTAAGGATCACCGTATTGTTAACCAAAATCTGTCTGATATTACCTACATGTTTATATATATATATATATATATTGTAATATTAGCAGCTTTCCATCAGAAAATATTCAACATTCATTGAACGAACAACCATTGTTACTCCCGCTTGAAATTTATAAGAAACAATGAAATTTATATGAAAACAACTAGCATTATTACCCGGCGTTGCTGGGGTGTAATGAAAGCATTAAAACTAATCCATGGTCCTGGGGGTCAGACTCTTTGGACGTTGGCACGAAAGACTAAAAAGCAATAGTTGTTTCCAGTTAAAGCGAAACCATAGACTGAAAGAAAAATGAATGGATATAAGTCAAATTTTGAAGTTGGGTGAGAATCGGATAAAAATTGTGGATTTGTATAAAGGACATACAGACAGATAAACAGACATACGCAAACATCTTGCCTTTTATATATATATATTATCGATTTTCTGCACTATTGTAAGAACTAAAACCTTGAAACTTCTGAATATCGTTTCTTATGTCTTTGTCTATGAGTGTATCAAATTTGATTAAAATCGGACCACTACTTCTATAACCCGATTTTTTCGATTATCGATTTTCGATATTTATTGGGCGTACCTCGACACAAAAACTAGCTAAGAACACCCTCAGACGCTTATTGTACAATTGAGAAAATTTTCAAGAAAATCGGTTCAGCCGTTTCGGAGTCTATAGGTAACGGATACACACACAAAGTTCCATTTATAAATAAGTTTAGATTTAGATTTTCCAGGAAAATAAGTTGCTCAAGTCAACTAAATGTTATTTCTTTTAGCAGTATTGATGTGGGTTTCCTTCCTAAACTTCTGTTTGAAATATTGTGCAACGTCACATTTTGATTATGGAATTTTCTATTCATTAGCTGTTGTTTTTGTTGAAAATCCTTAAGTGATATACTTTATGTCATTGGATACGGTTCAGTGAAAATTAGGAAGAAGGGATTGTTAGTGGTCAGGAATTAATACAAGCATTACTGATAGAACTATTATATGCACACCGGAAATGCGTTATTAATTATTCTCTTATAAAAAGCGGCAATAGAATTGGCAAATAGGATTTTATGTATTTGCATATATTGGTTATCTAAACTTATTTATAAATGGAAATTTGTCTGTGTGTGTCTGTGTGTGTGTCCGTTAATTATAGACTCCGAAACGGCAGAACCGATTTTATTGAAAATTTACACAGTTGTACTCTAAGCGTCTGCGAGTGTTCTTAGCTATGTTTTGTGTCGAGGTACCCCGATAAATATCGATAATCGAAAAAATCAGGTTATAGAAGGAGTGGTCCGATTTTAATCAAATTTGATACACTCATATACAAAGACATAAGAAACGATATTCAGACGTTTAAAGGTTGCAGTTCTTACAATAGTGCAGAAAATCGATAATATATATAAAAGGCAAGATGTTTGTGTGTGTGTCTGTTTATCTGTCCGTATGTCCTTTATACAAATCCACAATTTTTATCCGATTTTCACCAAACTTCAAAATTTGACTTATATCCATTCATTTTTCTTTCAGTCTACTGTTTCGCTTTAACTGGAAACAACTATTGCTTTTTAGTCTTTCTTGTCAACGTCCAAAGAATCTGAGCTCCAGGACCATGGATTAGTTTCAAAGCTTTCATTACACCCGAGCAACGCCGGGCTATACTGCTAGTAAGAGAAAGAAATGGTAACATGAAGAGTCTGACAGAAGGATGTTATCACGTTTCTCAAGTCCAGTAATTGTTATCGCCCTTTCCAGTATTGATTAGGAGTTTCCTTCCTAACCTTATATTTGAAGTAGTGTGGAATATCAACATCTTGATTATGTTATTATTTTCTCTTCTTGTTTAACGTGCTATCCATTTTAGTTGTTGCTTTTGAAAATCCTTGAGTAATGTCATGTCTGTTATTTGGTATTGTTTTTAATTATGTAGCGTCAGACCACAAGTTTTAAAGAAGGGTGGTCCTTGTTAACACTTACATCCATCGTTCCTCGAACTCATTTGTATTCATCGATCTGAGAAAGCGACAATTTTAAAATGTCTGAACGATTTTGACGCCACGCGTGACATTCCATATGAACGTTTCGATCTGTCGAAGTTATTTAAGGATATTTATCGATTTTTTTAGGTTAAAGTTTTGACTGTAATACAAAGATGCGTTCAGATATCAACTTTAATATCTGAAGGTCATAAATTTCAGTCACTTTTTAATCAAATATTCAAACGCCACTTCTTGAAAAACGTTATTCTTTTGTTCAGCTTATGACCATACTAGCAGTATAACCCGGTGTTGCTCGGGTGTAATGAAAGCTTTAAAACTAATCCATGGTCCTGGAGCTCAGACTCAGCCTAAAGAATATTTGCGTGAAGTTTGGTGAGAATCGGATCAAAATTGTAGATTTGTATAAAGGACATACAGACAGATAAACAGACACACACACAAATATCTTGCCCTTGATATATATATATATATATATATATATATATATATATATATATATTATCGATTTTCTGCACTATTGTAAGAACTGCAACCTTCAAACTTCTGAATATCGTTTCATATGTCTTTGTCTATGAGTGTATTAAATTTGATTAAAATTGGACCACTCCTTCTATAACCCAATTTTTTCGATTATCAATTTTCGATATTTATCGGTGTTACCTCGACACAAAACCTAGCTAAGAGCACTCGCAGACGCGTATAGTACACCTGTGTAAATTTTCAAGAAAATCGGTTCAGCCGTTTTGGAGTCTATAGGTAACGGACATACACTCACACACAGACACACAGACACACACACACACACACACACACACACACACACACACACACACACACACACACACACAGGCAAAGTTCCATTTATAAATAAGTTTAGATCACGTCGAAAATCCCGTTCCCATGCGATCACCGAAATTAAGCAGCCTTGAGTTTAGACGGGTTCTTCTCATATGTGCTGCGTCCCTTCATGACGTAGGTGATCATAGCCTTCCACATCTCCCTATCCTTTATCGCTCTTAATGCCTCTTTTCCTGTTATCCCACTCAGTCTCCGCTCCACCATCCATCTGCTCAACTCCATCAAGTGTGACATGCGTTGCTTTCTCTTGTCGTTTCCCTCTATCCGTCTCGTGAGCATCAAGTTCTCCAAGCCTTCCTTCCTCATTAAATGTCTCAAAAACTTCAGTTGCCTTTTCCTGATTTTAAGTATCAGTTTTCTTTTCGTGTCCATCCTCTCTAAAAACTCGTCGCTGCTCACGTGTATTGTCTAATATCCTCAGCATCCTTCTGTAGAACCACCTTTCGTTTACTTCAAGTTATTCCTTCATCTTTGATAAGATTGTCCAGCATTTGCTGCCATACTGAGGGACAGACATCACACAACAATCCAGTACTCTCCTCTTTGTTTCCTGCGAAATCTTCCTGTCTCTTAATACTCTACTCAGCTGCTGGAATGCATCCTTGTGCTTTTGAATCTCAGGAATATAAATGTATAGAATGTGACCACAAGATGAGGGGTCAGTTTATATATTGATTGTAATATGGAATTGATCCCCCACTTTATATCCAGTATGCTTCTGTAGGACCACATTTCAATTGCTTCAATTTTGTCCTTCATCTTTGATGAGATTGTCCAGCATTCACTGACATATTGACGGACAGACATCACAGAATCCAGCACTCTCTTCTTTGTTTCCAGCGAACGTTTTTCCTGTCCCTAAATGGATTGGAAATATCAGGTGCTGTAATCTTTGATGGGCGGGAGGTATAATGGATGATCTCTCAAAATTGGTAACCAGGGAGCCTAGTGCAAGTACCCCAAAGGAAGTACCCCTTTCCCAACTTCTCCCCACCACCACCAACAGTTATAGGTAAATTAGTAAGACTTGTGTAAATAAATCATTATCATCTCAAAAACTATTTTTAAATGTAAAAGTATTTTCTGGCTTTAAATAACTTCCAAGGGGTTGATAAACCGTAAAAATGAATCAGACAGTCTCTTTTACTGTAAATCAGGATTTTACCATCATTAAATTTTGATCTGAATTTAAATATATTTTAAGAAAAAATGTGTCTCTATTTTGATTTTCCTCAACAACTAATGAAGCCAATGATGAAAACTGTTTAATTCTTTTTCCTCTTTGTCCATTTTAGGAACTACCCAACCAGCTTGGGGCCCTGCGCAATCTCCAGTACCTAGATGCATCTTTTAATAAGTTAGTTACGATACCGGAATCCATAGCTGGCTGGGAATACTGCATGCGATATCTATCGCTAAAATCAAATGATATCGAGGCCCTTCCAGAGGACTTTGGAATCATGAAACGTGTCCAAACAGTCGACATTTCGAAGAATGGTATCTCCTTTCTCCCACAGAGCTTCCTTAATATGGAAGACCTCAAATTCTTGGATCTTTCAGAAAATGAAATTGAATCTTTCGAATTTATATCACCGCTGAAGAGTCTTGAACACCTTTCTTTGGCTAATAACCAATTAAGAAGAATCCCAGTAGACCTTTGCTATCTTCCGTTTCTAACTTCATTGGATATTTCAAACAATAATATCGAGTACATTCCGCATGATATCGGAAAAATTCGAACGTTGAAGTATTTGAGAATGAATCAAAATAATATGGCAGCCGTTCCGAGGACACTTGGCGAAAGTCAGCTGTTGCGTTGTGTGACCATGTCTAAGAACAATCTGTCCGATTTCATGGACATGAGTCGATTCTATGCTCTCGAAGAATTGGACGTTTCCGAAAATTCCATCATCAACCTGCCGAAGAATTTGGAAGGGCTGAAATTTTTGCGCAAGATCAATATTTCCCGCTGTAACATCTCGCACGTGTTTCTACCGAGCAGTATTACGGATATAAATTTGTCGGAAAACCCTATAGCTTTTTCCGGCCTCGAGGTCAAACCTATACTGGTCACCCTCGGCGAAAAGGAGCACGCAAAGAGGCTGACTCACATTAACATAAGTGGAATAGAACTGGAAGAAGTCCCAGAATCGTTATGCCGCTGTAAGGTCCTCGAAGTTTTGATTATGGACGAAAACAAACTGAAAGCACTTCCGGAATGTCTGTGCAAACTGCGCCAACTAACTGAATTGCACGTTAACAACAACGAACTCGAGGCGCTACCGTCGACTATAGAGAATATGTTCGAATTACGGATTCTCAAAGTGTCCTATAATCAAATCTCAGAATTTGCGGAAGGACTCATGAACTTGGCTCATATTACGATTCTGGATCTTTCTCTTAACCACATTTCGAAACTGCCAGTCAGTTTTGGTAATATGAAAGAGCTGGCCTGGTTGAATTTATCCCAGAATGAGATCACTGAAATTCCGGACGCAGAGATCGATATAATAGCATCTATGCGAGATTTTATATTCCCGGAAAACGGCATCAGGGAATTTCCCTCGAATTTAACCTGTATCTACCGCATACGCAAGTTAGATTTGTCCAAGAATGATATACAAGCTATTCCCAAAGATATATCTAATATGATGGGCCTTGAAGAACTCTACTTGCAAGATAATCTCATACAAATTGTCCCGAAAACCATTTGCAAACTACCCGCCATTAAAATCCTAGATTTGTCTGACAACAAGATAACTGCTTTCCCGCCCAAGTTGGAGTCCCTTCGTAATAAAGGAATTGTTATTAATATTCAAAAACAAGATCCTCTGAAGACCCGAGAAATCGAACAGTGATCCACAGAAGAAGCAAATTATTCAGAAAATCGACAGGGAAAAAAAAGCGTTTTTTTACTAATATTTATTATTAAATTGAAGTTTTTATTTTATTTTATTCTTTCTTTTTATCGTATCTATATATATACTAGCAGTATAGTCCGGCGTTGCTCGGATGTAATCAAAGATTAAAACTAATCCATGGTCCTGGAGCTCAGACTCAGCCTAAAGAAAATTTGAAATAATAAAATAATTGACACAATTTACCAATCGCACCAAATATATATATATATATATATATATATATATATATATATATATATATATATATATATATACACTAGCAGTATAGCCCGGCGTTTCTCGGGTGTAATGAAAGTCTTAAAACTAATCCATGATCCTGGAGATCAGACTGTTTGGACGTTGGCACGAAAGACTAAAAACCAATAGTTGTTTCCAGTTAAAGCGAAACTGTAGACTGAAAGAAAAATGAATGGATGTAAGTCAAATTTTGATTTCCTGGTATCGATATCATATACGTTTTTTTCGTCGTAAACTGAAATTTGAAGGCTAAATAAGTCCTCTGAGTAAATGGTATCATGGCCTAGACTAAGAACTACAATTATACCTACTTAGAGCCAAACCCGAAGCAAAAGCAAAAATAAAAGGGCTGAAAAAATACAGACATACAGGCAGATAAACAGACACACACACAAACATCTTGCCTTATATATATATATATATATATAAATATTATCGATTTTCTGCACTATTGTAAGAACTAAAACCTTGAAACTTCTGAATATCGTTTCTTATGTCTTTGTCTATGAGTGTATCAAATTTGATTAAAATCGGACTACTGCTCCTATAACCCAATTTTTTCGATTATCGATTTTCGATATTTATCGGGGGTACCTCGACATAAAACATAGCTAAGAAAACTTGCAGACGCTTATAGTACAACTGTGTAAATTTTCAAGAAAATCGGTTCAGCCGTTTCGCAGTCTATAAGTAACGGACACACACACACACACACACACAGAGTCAAAGTTCCATTTTTAAATAAGTTTAGTAAAGGCAAGATGTTTGTGTGTTTATCTGTCTGTATGTATTTTATATAAATCCACAATTTTTATCCCATTCTAGCCAAACTTCAAACAAATATTCTTTAGACTTCCGGTCATATGATGGGCTACTTATTTTTGCAGATTTCCCCCCGATATCGGAAATCGATACCCCGATATCCGATAAGGTCTGATCAATATCAGGATTTCAGCTCTTTTATTGTGGTTCTTAATGCAGAATTTGCTCTAACTTGGTAAAATTATAGTTTTTAATCACAAACATTAGTAGATCTTTTCAGACGACTCATTTTCCCCGATATCAGAAATCGATACCCCCATATTCTATCGAATCTGATCAAAAACCGATATTCCGCCATCAATATGGCTCATTTTCTCCAATTTTACTCCCGATGGATACGATAAGTGTTCATGGACTTAATTAGGTTAGTTTATTAGTTTATCCGTGGATGACTTATTTGACTCCGATATCGGGTACCCCGATATCATATCGGGTTTGATCAAAATCAGGTTTTCAGCCTTTTTATTTTGGTTTTTGCTTCGGATTTTGCTCTAAGTAAGTATAATTGTAGTTCTTAGTCTTAACAACCTACTTTTTCGTGCCAAAGTCCAAAGAGTCTGAGCTCCAGGATCATGGATTAGTTTTAAAGCTTTCATTACACCCCAGCAACGCCGGGCTATACTGCTAGTTATGATCTAAATCCGCCTGATCAGTTCATTAATTTCGTCTTTCTGTGCCGTCTCACCTTAAGACATAGGCGATAATGGCCCTCCACATCTCCCTATCCCTTGTCGCTTTTAATATCACTTCTTCTGTTATACCACTCATTCCCCGTTCCACCATCCATCTGCTCAAGCCTATCAAGTATGTCATGTGCTGCTTTCCCTTATCTCTCTTCCACCCCATCTGTCTCGTGAGCATCAGATTCGCAAGCCCTTCTTCCTCATTCAGTCAGCCAGTCTGTCAGTTAAGTGCCGTTATTGATACACGCTTAAGTGATCATGTCTCGAAAAAGACATGATAGACTGGGCAGAAGATTATCCCGCAGCATGGTTGCCATTGCTTTCTGCGGTAGATTGGTTGCCAGCCAAGGCTATAGAACCCAATCTGTCCTGTTATTTAACTGATAACTGGAGGGAAGAGACAGATTAATACCTTTCCCAAGAGTATTTGCGCGTAAGTGAATGCAAGCAATTCAACTGGAATTCGAACTCGGCTCCCCGATTTCTCGTTCCGCGCACCCACTGCACCACAACGCACATCGATCTTCCTCATTGCATGTCCAAAAAATTTCAGCTGCCTTTTCCTGATGCTAAGTTGTAACCCGTAATTGCCCTGCTTAAGATTGCCTTGTAATATTACATGTGAAAAAGAAAAAAATGTAATCCTAAGTTTAATACGACGGAGCGAAAGAAATTATTATTTGTGGTATTCTTGGAAATTGCAATATGATTTAAGTTTTTAAAAAAAGAATATTTATTACAAACTTGTAAAATCTGAAGAAAAGAAAAAGTAGTTGGAAATCGAAGAGAATAGAAAGGAAAAATAGATTTTTGCATTCTTTATACAAAAGTGGATCAGGAGCTTTGGGCTTTGTAGCCGGTGGAAGAGGAAAAAATAGGTAGTCAAAACACGTCTGTCGGAATTTTTTAATGATGTTAAAAACGTTAAATCCTGTCTATGGGAATTAAATGAACTATAAATTTCCAATTTAAAAGTTGGATTGTTGACTTAATCAGTTGAATCAAGAAGAAAAAGAAAAGAAATGACGTCAACAGTAATATTGTTACCTAATTAGTTAAGCCAAGGGAGTGATATAACCCGACCTCGAAATGTAGAGGCGGAAGTAATCTTATTGGTTAAAGATTTGCATAGACACCCCGGGTCCATCATGCACCTCCCCAAAAAATTTAGGACAAGCCATTCACAGTCAGGTTAGCCAAATGCAGACGACAATTCTACTCCTGCAGCTTCCTCTCTCGCACTTCCCGCCTGTGGAACTCACTCCCGTATTCTTGCTTTCCTGACGGCTACAACCTCCAGAAATTTAAATGCAAAGTTAATACTCATCTACTAACCACTGGCCTCTAGCTCTCTCCCCTCCCCTGTATAACCTTTCCTTTCTCTCCACCTATGTATCTGTCATCGCACCTGCTTTCTCAGCTTTCTATTGTTCCTTTCTAACTAGTTTGTACTCCTCACTCTTTTCTAATTAATCTTTTTACATTTATGTACCCCCCTGCACATCAGTGGCGTTTCTGCCTTGCTCGGGGTGAAATGATTAAAAAAAAAAAAAAGCATAAAAATCGAGACTCCAGAGAGCTAAGTCAGTTGTTGTTGCTGCGCGGAGCTAAAGGGACAAGTCGAATTTACTGCCGCCGCCGTCACTTCGGATGTTTCCGTAAGGCTTCGTTGAAAAGCCCTGATAAGACTTTTTTTTAAAAATTGGAAACTTGAAAGGTCCGATTAAAGAGTGAACAAACATTATTAAACGAAAACATTCGCTCCGTTGTGAGAATAGAAATTCGACGACTGTTATATTCTGTTTCTGTTTGCTAATTTTTTATATATATATAAAGACTCTTTCCGCAACTTATTCAGGCATTGTTGAAAATATTTATTCATTTTTTTCTTGCCGTATTTTTTCTGGTTTGACGTGGTAAAGATACAGCTAGCAAGATTTTGGTGTGTCTTCTTTGTATCAGAATTCACAACGTGGACAAGAGGGAGCGTCATTATAATAGACGACTTGAAGACCAGCTAATGTGTCGTGGCCACCATCACGACTAGCCACCCGAGGGTGGCGTCACAAAGTATCAGTTTCCTTCTTGTGTCCATACTCTCCAAAACCTCGCCATTGCTCGCGTGTTCTGTCCAATGTATCCTCAGCATCCATCTGTAGAACTACATTTCGGTTGCTTCAGGTCATTCCTTCGTCTTTGATGATATTGCCCAGCATTCGCTGCCATATTGAAAGATAGACATCGCGTAATAATCCAACACTTTCTTACTTGTTTCCCGCGAAATTTTCTTGTTTCCTAATATTCTACTTGGCTTCTGGAATGCATCCTTGGCTATGCCGCCTTTGGATCTCCGTATCGCACTTTCTGTCCCCCGTTAGCACACTTCCCAGGTAAATTTCTGTACTTGTTTGATTTTAGGATCGCTAACTTGTATCTGGCTTTTTGGGCTCCTCGTTTTACTGTAGTGCAGTGGATATCGTAGTGCAGCGGATATCGACTCGGAACAACAAATCGGAGTGCTGAGTTCGAATTCCAGTTGAATTCCTTGCATTCCCTTACACCCAAATACCTTTAGGAAAGATATTAATCCGTCTTTTTCCTCTAGTTTTAGGTGAAATAATAGGACAGATTGGGTTCTAAAGCTTCGGCTGGCAACCAGTCTACTACAGAAAGCAATGGCAATCTACAGCGGGATAACCTTCTGCTCAGACAGTCATGTCTCCTTCGAGACATGATCGCCTAAGCGTGTATCCCGTATGGCACTTAACTGAGTGACTATTTACTGATTACCGTGAATTCAGTTTACAGAGCGTAAAGCAAAAGTAATGAAATTAATTCTTTTAAATTGCTTCAACTATAAGACAAACGATTTTCATCGTTAATTCCTGACTAGCCTTTGTCTTGTTACGTTTTCAACGACTTCCGAGATTACCGACCGTTGTGAATTATTTTCAACCCGTCAACACCTTTTCACACAAACTAAGCTACGCAAGCCTATAGCTAGTCTCGATGGAAAATGTTTTCACGAGCTACAATCGCTATTTTCACCAGTTCAGACCTTCACAGCTAAGGCCAGCCATGCGATATACAGAAAAGCGAACCATCCTTATTCCCTTCGTATACCGCTGGTGGATGTGCGTTGTGGTGCAGTGGATATCGGCTCGGAACGACAAATCGGGGAACCGAGTTCGAATTCCAGTTTAATTCCTTGCATTCACTTGCGCACAAATACCCTTGAGAAAAGTATTAATCCGTCTCTTGCCACCAGTTATGGGTTAAATAATAGGACGGATTGGGTTGTATAGGTTGGGCTGGCAACCAGTCGACCGCAGAAAGCAATGTCAACCTACTGTGAGACAATCTTCTGCTCAATCAGACATGTCTTTTTCGAGACATGATCGCTCAAAGCGTGTATCACATATGGCACTTAACTGACTGATACCACTAGTAAGGAAGAAGTTTCTTTCGGCCTGCTTCTTCCTAAACGCCGCTAGTGCGTAGATTATTCATCGAATGATTTATGTTTACGGATTATCAACCCTTTAGTGAGTTATCTAAACCTGAAGCAAGTTTTGTGTTTCTTTTTGTAAACTGGAATTCGAACTCAACTCTTCGAGTTCACATTCCGAGATACTATCCACTGCACTATTCATACACCCACATGCTTTGTGGAACAACTTCTGAGAGGATGTTTCGCCGACTACTGCACCGCTTCAAATCTATCGTAAAAAGCCTCACAATCTACAATTCTTGCGTTCATAAACAACCCAATTTCACATCTACATTGAGTGGCTTTTGAGCTTTGTAGCAAGTGAAAAATAGCGGGAGATCTAAGAGACCACCTTTCCGGGACGAATCCTTATCTTAGACAGCTACAGAAGCGGTTGATGTACATTTTTACAACAGTGTATAGTAAGAACAAATAATGTCTCTTCATTTATTTGAACCCGAAAATGAGTCAATTTTACGATTCATTTTTTTTTTCTTTTTGTAGTTTGTATATTATTGTTGCGGAAATTAACGAAGATTAACGAAACTTGGTTATAAACAACCGACAATTTGAAATGATTTGTTTGAACATTATTTTTGATCGATACTCATATTTATGTAGATATTCTGTTTTTAATTAAACAGTATTAGATATTTATATATTTATATCTACCGGCCTGATTATTTACGATAAATGTTTTTCTTCTTTTTTTTTATTTCGAAAATGTGTGTCATTTTCGTAATAAAATATTTTTATAAAAAAAGAGAGCGTATTTCATCCTGCCGAATGACACACATTTTCGTAAAAAAAAAATTTTAAAAAAATATCGTAAATAATCAGGCCGATAGATATAAATATATAATGCTGCTTAATTAAAAACAGAATATCTACTTAAATATGCGTATCGATCAAAAATAATGTTCAAACAAATCATTTCATATTACTGTTCGTTTACACTGCAAAATTCTTGGTTGAATAATCTCTTCCCTCAAACGCAAATACCTTGAAGAAAGAATAAAGAGATAGTTCACTGAGGCGAATGAAAATTTTATATTGTATCTCTAAATATCACTTCTTTATGAGCTGCACAATAACTAATTTGGTCACGGAAGTCTATGGCTTGATGGCGCACAGACTTACAACAAATAGGGTGGAATTAAAATTTGAAAAGTAGCTTTTCAAAAATATATTTTTATATTTTTATTTTAAATATCTTTTTTCTTTATATTTAGGTTATATTTATTGCTTTGAATATTGTTGCCACATCTGCTCTGGTGCCTCCTGCTAATTATTTAGAGATCCTTGATAAAATCCCAAAAAAGGAATCTGCAATGTGATTGGTCCTTTCATGGCATCACGGTTTCAATTACTTTTCCATCGCCCTAACGTAGCTTTTCTGTGTTTTTTGTAAATACCTTTAAGTTAATTATTATCATGAATTTTCTTCTTTTGATAAAATAAGAGAGCGTTGTCATTTTTGTACCTAATATGTTTTGGATAATAATTAAGTGATACAAATATTAACCTGTTAAAACAAACTTTATTTAACTTCGTCTACATTCTTGTGTGAGTCCCTCGTGGCTGGCTAAAATGTCCGCTGGCGGGAGTAGCACGTGTGGCTGGTGTGAAATCTTTTGAGGAACTAAAAAAAAAACTGAACTGCTACTAGTTGTTGGTCAGTAGGGATGGGCCAGAGAGAGAGAGAGAGAAAGAGGGAGTGAGAGATGAAGGGATTTCTGGGATAGTAGTTCGTGACCTAGGTGGAAGCAGCTGGAAAAGAGGAGGGAGAAGAAGACAAAGTTAATATGTTTAGGTGGTATTATTTCTGACCTCTGTTAAGTGGGGTACTACAGCGTATTTCATGTTAGTTTTTGCGTGTCGAGGAGTTTGTGTTTGAGCGAGTGATTTGTCGAACGATTGTTGTTAAATTACCCAGTTCAGTGTTGCGTCGTGGCTCGTACCATGTGACATCCGGCCGACCGGATGTATAAAAATAATGTGCGCTTAACACGGGGAGTGTTGTCATTATCACGGACTTCGGGAAGTATCACCTACTACTGCGAGAGACTGTAAATATTGTATATAAACTACCGGCCATAATTATTAGGCCACCCCAGTTTTTTAAAAGAAATGATATATTTCATACTGGTTTTAGTATTTATTGCCAAGTGGATAATACTAAATTAAAATAGAATGGTTCTTTTGTTATTATTACATTGCAAAATTTTACAAGGCAAATAGCGACAATTTACCCATCGCACCCTGTAGATTGGCTATGTATATCTATATATACGCTACCGGCCATAATTATTAGGCAACCCCAGTTTTTTGAAAGAAATTATGTATTTCATCCTATTTTTAGCATTTATTGTCATGTGGCTAATTCTAAATGAAAATAGAATGGTTCTTTTGTTATTATCACATTGCAAAATTTTACAAGGCAAGTAAGCAAAGATGAACTCGTCCGAATCACCCTAAATTTTCTTCATTCTTTCATTGATAAAACTGCAACACAGGTAATTATTAAATATTTATAAATTCATTTAATGCACATGTTATTGTGCAATATTAACAAAAGAACAATTCTGTTTTCATTCACTTGGAAATAAATGCTTAAAAAATAGTATTAAATTCAACATTTTTTTAAAACACCGGGGTTTTCTAATAATTATGGCCGGTAGTGTACAACTTGGTTATACCACTCTGTTAATAAAGTAGTTTAACTACATTTCTCGTTGTATTTCTTCATTCCACGATACAATATTTAGTTAACTAATGTTTCTGTTATAATTAAGGATTGTGTTTTTTTATTGCTAACATTGTAAATATTTATTAGAGTTTCATTTTTAATAGTTGTTTTTATTCCCTACCCCACAGAGAAATTGTACACATGGGAACTACTTAGAAAGTTGTGGGTATAATGGTGGTTACAGTAAATGTGGTAAGTAAGAATGTGTTGTCCCGGTTAAGTAAAACAGTGGTATGTTTGGCTGTCTAGGTTTGAGTTAAACCAAACTGAAGACCAACCTTCTTCTATCATTACGCTGGCTTTGTGTTTCATTTTGCATTTTCAAAGTAAATATTAATTTTCTTTATATTACATAAACTTTAGAAAATTAAGCATAATACTAGATCGGCAGCCAAGTGCCATATGTGATAAACGCTTGGGCGATCATGTCTCTTTCGAGACATAACTGAATGGGCGGAAGATTTTACCGCAGTTGGTTGTCATTACTTTCTGCGGTACACTGGTTGCCAACCAAGGCTATAGAACCTATTCTGTTCTCGTATTTATTTTTGTCAGTCAGTCAGTTAAGTGCCATACATGATACACGATTGGGCTATCATGTCTCAAAAGAGACTTGACTGACTTAGCAGAATATTTTCCCACAGTAAGTTGTCATTTACTTCTTCGACAAAGGCTATAGAACCCAATTTGTTCTCTTATTTCACCCATATTTAGAGGGAAGAGACAGATTATACACTTCACAAGGGTTTTTGCACATATTTCTTGTTCAGAACCGATATCTACTTCACCACTTTAAGCAAAATAACAAGAGAAGGGGTATTAAGAGCTACAGAGGATAAGAAGATGTCGAGATCCATGGTCGCCTTCGTCCTGAAGAGATATGGCAAGAAGAAGAAGAAGAAAAAGAAGAAGAAGAAGAAGAAGAAGAAGAAGAAATAATTGGCAGCAAGGTATGATCATTTTACAGAGTAAATGGCTAGATGCAACCGTAAGTTCAATGTTAATAGTTTCTTCTTTCGCTCTTCTCGCTTGTGGAATTTCCTCCTCGCTTCTTGCTTCTAAGTCAACTTTAATCTTCAAAAGTTTTAATGCAATATCTATCATTTTCTTCTGTCTTCCAAAAGATGTTAAGCATGGGTTTTCTTACTGTTTGCATATTTTCTCACACCTCTTCGTTGCTCACGTGCTCGGTCCATAGTATCCTCAACATCCTTCTGTATAACCTGATTTCTGCTGCCTGGAGCCTCTCCTTTATCCTTGAAGATATCGTCCAACATTCGCCGACATACAGAAGAACAGACATCATATAGTAGCCCAGCACTTTTTTCTTTATTTCCAGTTAAATTTTTCTGTCTCTCAGCACTCTGGTTATCTTTTGAAATGCATCTCTGGCCATGTCAATGCGTCTTTGGATCTCAATGTCACACTTTCAATACCGAAATGTAAATATTTTATACGCAAATGTTGTCTTTCGCTGCGCATATTCTGAACGAAATTTTAGGCGTTCAATTACAAATACTAGTACATAATTTATAATTTATAGTTTGTTGATAATAAAATGGTTTGTTGGTACTTTTTTTCAAATGTATTGCTTGTAATTTCGCTACAAAAATGTATTGTTGGTAATTATGGTATAAAAATGAATTTTGTGCCATTTTATTATAAAATATCGAAATTCTACTATAAAATGTATTGGTGGTGAATTTGTTTAAAATGTATTATTAATCATTTTATTATATGGATGTGAGTTGGGGTGCAGTGGATATCGACTCGGAACAACAAATCGTGGAACCGAGTTCGAATTCCATTTTAATTAATTGCATTCACTTACGCGCAAATACCCTTGGGAAAGGTATTAATCCGTCTCTTCCTTCTAGTTATGGGTTAAATAATAAGACAGATTGGGTTCTATAGCCTTGGCTGGCAACCAGTCTACCGCAGAAAGCAATGGCAACCTACTGCGGGATAATCTTCTGTCCGGTCAGTCATGTCGTTTCGAGACATGATCGCCCAAGCGTGTTTCGCGTATGGCACTTAACTGACTGATTATAAAAATGTATTGTTGATTATTTTACTTTAAAGCAACATATATATAGTGGACTAACACCTCTTTGATGCAATCTATCTATCTATCTATCTATCTATCTATCTATCTATCTATCTATCTATGTCTCTTTATTCTATCTATCTATCTATCTATCTATCTATCTATCTATCTATCTATCTACGTCAGTTTATTCCTATCTATCTATCTATCTATCTATCTATCTATCTATCTATCTATCTACGTCAGTTTATTCCTATCTATCTATCTATCTATCTATCTATCTATCTATCTATCTATCTATCTATCTATCTATATAGATTGATAGATAGATAGATAGATAGATAGATAGATAGATAGATAGATAGATTGCATCAAAGAGGTGTTAGTCCACTATATATATGTTGCTTTAAAGTAAAATAACCAACAATACATTTTTATAATCAGTCAGTTAAGTGCCATACGCGAAACACGATATGGATATATATATATATCTATATTAAAGATAGAAAAAAAAAATATATATATATATATATCCAGAATTTTTTTAAAGTGATTCCGGGTGGATCTAAAAGAAGAAAAGGCCAGACTACGTCGAGATAGATTTAGAAGTAGTATTTTTGATGAAATATAGCTGCAGCACAGTCAGGGAAGAAATAGGGCCGTCTGTTTAGTTTTTTGCTGGAATATTTTTCTCCATTCCCGAGAGAATCAATTCGGAGATTAGGGCAGTAGTTTTGTGGGAAGCATATTTGAAGAAAGCTGAGAGAGGATCATCCGTCATATAGGACCAAAAGCTCTCACAGTTTGCCATTCGTATAGCGAAACAACCGTTTTATGGAAAGAACGGTAAATCAAGGGATGCCATTTAGAGACAATCTGGACACTGAGTAAGGAATAATCTAACGAGTCGATGTGAGATAAAACTTTTGCTAGACATTTATCAGGGCAGGTTGTTAGAAAAAAGTAGAGATTTGCATCCGGGACAAAGATGGATTCTTCAATAATCTGGGTTGGTTCATATGCGATGGCGAAATCTCTGCAATATCTGCCTCCCTTCTCGCTTTTGTTAGAGTAGACTAACCACTCTTTGTGGCGAACATTGAAATCACAGTAACTGTAAAAGTTGGCCGATGTAAATTCGGTGAGGATATTGTCAATCCTTCCTGAGAGTCGATCAAAGATTACCGATCCTTTATCCTGAGGACGATCGAGAGTAAAGACGAATATGTTATTATGGGTAAGTGCCACGCAGAAACACTATACCGGAGATTAGGGTCCTCGTTTTTGTGTCCCCGTCACACAGAAAACCGTCATAGGCACTGATCCCGTAACTGTTGTAATTTAGGTGGTCGCATTGTGTTATCATAGGTGAGTAGCCCGGGATTGTGAGCTCCTGCAATGGGTCTGAGATATTCATAACCGTTTCAAACCAAAGTAGAATGTCAGGTTTAGATTGAAGAAGATGGAATTCTGCTGCTAGGAAGCTAAAAAGAAAAGCACTTATATTTGCGTTAGAGACCGTATGCATGGGGTCTACGAGAAAGCTGATGAAGAAATAGAAATTATGACAAATATAGGTAGAAACAAACTGAGATAGATAGATAGATAGATAGATAGATAGATAGATAGATAGATAGATATGAATAGGCTGAGATAGATAGATAGATAGATAGATAGATAGATAGATAGATAGATAGATAGATAGAAAAAATAAATAGACTGAGATAGATAGATAGATAGATAGATAGATAGATAGATAGATAGATAGATAGATAGATAAAATAAAGAGACATAGATAGAGAGATAGATATGAATAGGCTGGGATAGATAGATAGATAGATAGATAGATAGATAGATAGATAGATAGATAGAATAAAGAGACATAGATAGATAGATAGATAGATAGATAGATAGATAGATAGATAGATAGATAGATAGAGATAGAATAGGCTGGGATAGATAGATAGATAGATAGATAGATAGATAGATAGATAGATAGATAGATAGATAGATAGATAGAATAGGCTGGGATAGATAGATAGATAGATAGATAGATAGATGATAGATAGATAGATAGATAGATAGATAGATAGATAGAATAGATAGATAGATAGATAGATAGGATAGATAGATAGATAGATAGATAGATAGATAGAAAATAGAAATAGATGAAATAGATAGATAGATAGATAGATAGATAGATAGATAGATAGAATAAAGCGACATAGATAGATAGATAGATAGATAGATAGATAGATAGATAGATAGATAGATAGATAGATAGATAGATAGATAGATAGATAGATAGATAGATAGATAGAATAAAGAGACTGAGATAGATAGATAGATAGATAGATAGATAGATAGATAGATAGATAGATAGATAGATAGATAGAATAAAGAGACATAGATAGATAGATAGAATAAAGAGACATAGATAGATAGATAGATAGATAGATAGATAGATAGATAGATAGATAGAATAAAGATAGACATAGATAGATAGATAGAATAGATAGATAGATAGATAGATAGATAGAATAAAGATAGATAGATAGATAGATAGATAGATAGATAGATAGAATAAAGATAGATAGATAGATAGATAGATAGATAGAATAAAGAGACATAGATAGATAGATAGATAGATAGATAGATAGAATAAAGAGACATAGATAGATAGATAGATAGAATAAAGAGACATAGATAGATAGATAGATAGATAGATAGATAGATAGATAGATAGATAGAATAAAGAGACTGAGATAGATAGATAGATAGATAGATAGATAGATAGATAGATAGATAGAATAAAGAGACATAGATAGATAGATAGAATAAAGAGACATAGATAGATAGATAGATAGATAGATAGATAGATAGATAGATAGAATAAAGTAGATAGATAGATAGATAGATAGATAGATAGATAGATAGATAGATAGAATAAAGAGACATAGATAGATAGATAGATAGATAGATAGATAGATAGATAGATAGAATAAAGAGACATAGATAGATAGATAGATAGATAGATAGATAGATAGATAGATAGATAGAATAAAGAGACAATAGATAGATAGATAGATAGATAGATAGATAGATAGATAGATAGATAGATAGATAGATAGATAGTGAACAGGGACTAAATGTAAAAGCAGGAGAGTCATCGTAGAACGTAAGAAAAGAATGTCTGTGATGACGGAAAGAAAGAATAGAAAGTTGAGTCCAAAAGGTAATAAAATGAAAGCAAATACTGAAAAGGAAGAATTTAACTAAAAGAAAGAATAAAATAAACGCGAGTGAAATCAAAACCAAATAAATCTAAGTGAATTACGCGTTTCTCGCCTCGTTATAGTCAGACAAGCAATGCGACGCAAATATTATTTTCTGTTTGACTAACGGAATAGTTGACTGTAAGTAAATGGAATTGACAAGATGGCTGAGCTGTTCTTTACCTTTGCATCAAGCAACCAACATTTCTAATATATGATATTTCACCGAAACCACTGGAATTCTTCCTAGTATTAGAAGACGCTTGGCTTCGAGAAAGAGGACATTTTTCACTTGAATAGTTTGATAGAAAAAAACATTCGTTCGCGAAATGTTGATGTCCTATTTGAAGATCACAACAACAACAAAAGGAAATGCGTGAATGGAGGTCGTGAAATTATGATAGCGGGAAAGTTATAAAAAATGGGAAAAAATAAAAAGGATATGACTCATATTAAAACGAAAGAAATTGACAAATGAAAGGGTGTGGAGAAAGTTGGTGTATATGAAGAAAGAATTAAGGATAACCCCGATTAAAGAAAGAAAGAAAGAAAGAAAGAAAGAAAGAAAGAAAGAAAGGGTGACGAAGGAAGAAACTCAAGAAATGAAAGGGTTTGGAGAAGGTTGGTGTATATGTAGAAAGAATTAAGGATAACCCCGGATTAAAGAAAGAAAGAAAGAAAGAAAGAAAGAAAGAAAGAAAGAAAGAAAAAGGTGTGACGAAGGAAGAAACTCAAGGAATGAAAGGGTGTGGAGAAAGTTGGTGTTTATGAAGAAAGAATTAAGGATAACCCTGATTAAAGAAAGAAAGAGAAAGAAAGAAAGAAAGAAAGAAAGAAAGAAAAGAAAGAAAGAAAGAAAAGGGTGACGAAGGAAGAAACTCAAGGAATGAAAGGGGTGGGAGAAAGTTGGTGTATATGAAGAAAGAATTAAGGATAACCCTTGATTAAAAGAAAGAAAGAAAGAAAGAAAGAAAGAAAGAAAGAAAGAAAGAAAAGGGTGACGAAGGAAGAAACTCAAGGAATGAAAGGCTGTGGAGAAAGTTGGTGTTTATGAAGAAAGAATTAAGGATAACCCCGGATTAAAGAAAGAAAGAAAGAAAGAAAGAAAGAAAGAAAAGGGTGACGAAGGAAGAAACTCAAGGAATGAAAGGGTGTGGAGAAAGTTGGTGCATATGAAGAAAGAATTAAGGATAACCCCGGATTAAAGAAAGAAAGAAAGAAAGAAAGAAAGAAAGAAAGAAAGAAAGAAAGAAAAGGGTGACGAAGGAAGAAACTCAAGAATGAAAGGGTGTGGAGAAAGTTGGTGCTTTGGTGGTAGAAGAAAGAATTAAGGATAACCCCTGATTAAAGAAAGAAAGAAAGAAAGAAAGAAAGAAAGAAAGAAAAGGGTGACGAAAGAAACTCAAGGAATGAAAGGGTGTGGAGAAAGTTGGTGTATATGAAGAAAGAATTAAGGATAACCCCGATTAAAGAAAGAAAGAAAGAAAGAAAGAAAGAAAAGGGTGACGAAGAAGAAACTCAAGGAATGAAAGGCTGTGGAGAAAGTTGGTGTTTATGAAGAAAGAATTAAGGATAACCCCGGATTAAAGAAAGAAAGAAAGAAAGAAAGAAAGAAAGAAAGAAAAGGGTGACGAAGGAAGAAACTCAAGGAATGAAAGGGTGTGGAGAAAGTTGGTGTATATGAAGAAAGAATTAAGGATAACCCCGGATTAAAGAAAGAAAGAAAGAAAGAAAGAAAGAAAGAAAGAAAGAAAGAAAGAAAGAAAGAAAATGGTGACGAAGGAAGAAACTCAAGGAATGAAAGGGTGTGGAGAAAGTTGGTGTTTATGAAGAAAGAATTAAGGATAACCCCGATTAAAGAAAGAAAGAAAGAAAGAAAGAAAGAAAGAAAGAAAAGGGTGACGAAGGAAGAAACTCAAGGAATGAAAGGGTGTGGAGAAAGTTGGTGTATGCTAGAAGAAAGAATTAAGGATAACCCCGGATTAAAGAAAGAAAGAAAGAAAGAAAGAAAGAAAAGGGTGACGAAGGAAGAAACTCAAGGAATGAAAGGCTGTGGAGAAAGTTGGTGTTTGCGAAGAAAGAATTAAGGATAACCCCGGATTAAAGAAAGAAAGAAAGAAAGAAAGAAAGAAAGAAAAGGGTGACGAAGGAAGAAACTCAAGGAATGAAAGGGTGGAGAAAGTTGGTGTATATGAAGAAAGAATTAAGGATAACCCCGGATTAAAGAAAGAAAGAAAGAAAGAAAGAAAGAAAGAAAGAAAGAAAGAAAAGGGTGACGAAGGAAGAAACTCAAGGAATGAAAGGGTGTGGAGAAAGTTGGTGTTTATGAAGAAAGAATTAAGGATAACCCCGGATTAAAGAAAGAAAGAAAGAAAGAAAGAAAGAAAGAAAGAAAGAAAAGGGTGACGAAGGAAGAAACTCAAGGAATGAAAGGGTGTGGAGAAAGTTGGTGTATATGAAGAAAGAATTAAGGATAACCCCGGATTAAAGAAAGAAAGAAAGAAAGAAAGAAAGAAAGAAAAGGGTGACGAAGGAAGAAACTCAAGGAATGAAAGGGTGTGGAAAAAAAGTTGGTGTTTATGAAGAAAGAATTAAGGATAACCCCGGATTAAAGAAAGAAAGAAAGAAAGAAAGAAAGAATGAAAGAAAGAAAGAAAAGGGTGACGAAGGAAGAAACTCAAGGAATGAAAGGGTGTGGAGAAAGTTATGTATAAGTGAAGAAAGAATTAAGGATAACCCCGGATTAAAGAAAGAAAGAAAGAAAGAAAGAAAGAAAGAAAGAAAGAAAATGGTGACGAAGGAAGAAACTCAAGGAATGAAAGGGTGTGGAGAAAGTTGGTGTTTATGAAGAAAGAATTAAGGATAACTCTGGATTAAAGAAAGAAAGAAAGAAAGAAAGAAAGAAAGAAAGAAAAGGGTGACGAAGGAAGAAACTCAAGGAATGAAAGGGTGTGGAGAAAGTTGGTGTATATGAAGAAAGAATTAAGGATAACCCCGGATTAAAGAAAGAAAGAAAGAAAGATAGAAAAGGTGACGAAGGAAGAAACTCAAGGAATGAAAGGGTGGAGTAGAAAAGTTGGTGTATATGAAGAAAGAATTAAGGATAACCCCGGATTAAAGAAAGAAAGAAAGAAAGAAAGAAAGAAAGAAAAGGGTGTCGAAGGAAGAAACTCAAGGAATGAAAGGGTGTGGAGAAGGTTGGTGTATATGAAGAAAGAATTAAGGATAACCCCGGATTAAAGAAAGAAAGAAAGAAAGAAAGAAAGAAAAAGGATGACGAAGGAAGAAACTCAAGATATGAAAGGGTGTGGAGAACGTTGGTGTATATGAAGAAGAATAAAGGATAACCGATTAAAGAAAGAAAGAAAGAAAGAAAGAAAGAAAGAAAGAAAGAAAGAAAGAAAATGGTGACGAAGGAAGAAACTCAAGGAATGAAAGGGTGTGGAGAAGGTTGGTGTATATGAAGAAAGAATTAAGGATAACCCCGGATTAAAGAAAGAAAGGAAAGAAAGAAAGAAAGAAAGAAAGAAAGAAAGAAAAGGGTGACGAAGGAAGAAACTCAAGGAATGAAAGGGTGTGGAGAACGTTGGTGTATATGAAGAAGAATTAAGGATAACCCCGGATTAAAGAAAGAAAGAAAGAAAGAAAGAAAGAAAGAAAGAAAGAAAGAAAGAAAAAGGGTGACGAAGGAAGAAACTCAAGGAATGAAAGGGTGTGAGAATTCTGGTGTTTATGAAGAAAGAATTAAGGATAACCCCGGATTAAAGAAAGAAAGAAAGAAAGAAAGAAAGAAAGAAAGAAAGAAAAGGATGACGAAGGAAGAAACCTCAAGATATGAAAGGGTGTGGAGAACGTTGGTGTATATGAAGAAGAATTAAGGATAACCCCGGATTAAAGAAAGAAAGAAAGAAAGAAAGAAAGAAAGAAAGAAAGAAAGAAAGAAAAGGGTGACGAAGGAAGAAACTCAAGGAATGAAAGGGTGGAGAAGGTTGGTGTATATGAAGAAAGAATTAAGGATAACCCCGGATTAAAGAAAGAAAGAAAGAAAGAAAGAAAGAAAAGGATGACGAAGGAAGAAACTCAAGATATGAAAGGGTGTGGAGAACGTTGGTATATATGAAAAAGAATTAAGGATAACCCCGGATTAAAGAAAGAAAGAAAGAAAGAAAGAAAGAAAAGGGTGACGAAGGAAGAAACTCAAGGAATGAAAGGGTGTGGAGAAGGTTGGTGTATATGAAGAAAGAATTAAGGATAACCCCGGATTAAAGAAAGAAAGAAAGAAAGAAAGAAAGAAAGAAAGAAAGAAAGAAAGAAAAGGATGACGAAGTAAAGAAACTCAAGAAATGAAAGGGTGTGGAGAAGTTTGGTGTATATGAAGAAAGAATTAAGGATAACCCGGATTAAAGAAAGAAAGAAAGAAAGAAAGAAAGAAAGAAAAGGATGACGAAGGAAGAAACTCAAGATATGAAAGGGTGTGGAGAACGTTGGTGTATATGAAGAAGAATTAAGGATAACCCCGGATTAAAGAAAGAAAGAAAGAAAGAAAGAAAGAAAGAAAAGGGTGACGAAGGAAGGAAACTCAAGGAATGAAAGGGTGTGGAGAAAGTTATATATGAAGAAAGAATTAAGGATAACCGGATTAAAGAAAGAAAGAAAGAAAGAAAGAAAGAAAGAAAGAAAGAAAGAAAGAAAAGGATGACGAAGGAAGAAACTCAAGGAATGAAAGGGTGTGGAGAATGTTGGTGTATATGAAGAAAGAATTCAGGATAACCCCGGATTAAAGAAAGAAAGAAAGAAAGAAAGAAAGAAAGAAAGAAAGAAAGAAAAGGATGACGAAGGAAGAAACTCTAAGATATGAAAGGGTGTGGAGAACGTTGGTGTATATGAAGAAGAATTAAGGATAACCTCGGATTAAAGAAAGAAAGAAAGAAAGAAAGAAAGAAAGAAAAGGGTGACGAAGGAAGAGACTCGCAGTGAAAGGGTGTGGAGAAGGTTGGTGTGTATATGAAGAAAGAATTAAGGATAACCCCGGATTAAAAAGAAAGAAAGAAAGAAAGAAAGAAAGAAAGAAAGAAAGAAAAGGATGACGAAGGAAGAAACTCAAGATATGAAAGGGTGTGGAGAACGTTGGTGTATATGAAGAAGAATTAAGGATAACCCCGGATTAAAGAAAGAAAGAAAGAAAGAAAGAAAGAAAGAAAAGGGTGACGAAGGAAGAAACTCAAGGAATGAAAGGGTCTGGAGAAGGTTGGTGTATATGAAGAAAGAATTAAGGATAACCCCGGATTAAAGAAAGAAAGAAAGAAAGAAAGAAAGAAAAGGGTGACGAAGGAAGAAACTCAAGGAATGAAAGGGTCTGGAGAAAGTTGGTGATATGAAGAAAGAATTAAGGGATAACCCTGATTAAAGAAAGAAAGAAAGAAAGAAAGAAAGAAAGAAAAGGGTGACGAAGGAAGAAACTCAAGGAATGAAAGGCTGTGAGGAAAGTTGGTGTTTATGAAGAAAGAATTAAGGATAACCCCGATTAAAGAAAGAAAGAAAGAAAGAAAGAAAGAAAGAAAAGGGTGACGAAGGAAGAAACCTCAAGGAATGAAAGGGTGTGGAGAAAGTTGGTGTATATGAAGAAAGAATTAAGGATAACCCTGATTAGCAAGAAAGAAAGAAAGAAAGAAAGAAAGAAAGAAAGAAAGAAAGAAAGGGTGACGAAGGAAGAAACTCAAGGAATGAAAGGGTGTGGAGAAAGTTGGTGTTTATGAAGAAAGAATTAAGGATAACCCCGGATTAAAGAAAGAAAGAAGAAAGAAAGAAAGAAAGAAAGAAAGAAAAGGGTGACGAAGGAAGAAACTCAAGGAATGAAAGGGTGTGGAGAAAGTTGGTGTATATGAAGAAAGAATTAAGGATAACCTGTGGATTAAAGAAAGAAAGAAAGAAAGAAAGAAAGAAAGAAAAGGGTGACGAAGGAAGAAACTCATGAATGAAAGGGTGTGGAAAAAAGTTGGAGGTTAATGAAGAAAGAATTAAGGATAAACAACCTTGATTAAAGAAAGAAAGAAAGAAAGAAAGAAAGAAGGAAAGAAAGAAAGAAAAGGGTGACGAAGGAAGAAACTCAAGGAATGAAAGGGTGTGGAGAAAGTTGGTGTATAAGTGAAGAAAGAATTAAGGATAACCCCCGGATTAAAGAAAGAAAAAGAAAGAAAGAAAGAAAGAAAGAAAGAAAGAAAGAAAGAAAGAAAATGGTGAATGAAGGAAGAAACTCAAGGAATGAAAGGGTGTGGAGAAAGTTGGTGTTTATGAAGAAAGAATTAAGGATAACCCCGGATTAAAGAAAGAAAGAAAGAAAGAAAGAAAGAAAGAAAGAAAAGGGTGAACGAAGGAAGAAACTCAAGGAATGAAAGGGTGAGAAAGTTGGTGTAGTAGAAGAAAGAATTAAGGATAACCCCGATTAAAGAAAGAAAGAAAGAAAGATAGAAAAGGGTGACGAAGGAAGAAACTCAAGGAATGAAAGGGTGTGGGAGGTTGGTGTATATGAAGAAAGAATTAAGGATAACCTCGGATTAAAGAAAGAAAGAAAGAAAGAAAGAAAGAAAGAAAAGGGTGTCGAAGGAAGAAACTCAAGGAATGAAAGGGTGTGGAGAAGGGTTATGTATATGAAGAAAGAATTAAGGATAACCTCGGATTAAAGAAAGAAAGAAAGAAAGAAAGAAAGAAAAGGATGACGAAGGAAGAAACTCAAGATATGAAAGGGGGAGAACGTTGGTGTATATGAAGAAGAATAAAGATAACCCTGGATTAAAGAAAGAAAGAAAGAAAGAAAGAAAGAAAGAAAGAAAGAAAGAAAATGGTGACGAAGGAAGAAAACTCAAGGAATGAAAGGGTGTGGAGAAGGTTGGTGTATATGAAGAAAGAATTAAGGAGACAACTTGATTAAAGAAAGAAAGAAAGAAAGAAAGAAAGAAAGAAAGAAAGAAAAGGGTGACGAAGAAGAAACTCAAGGAATGAAAGGGTGTGGAGAACGTTGGTGTATATGAAGAAGAATTAAGGATAACCCCGGATTAAAGAAAGAAAGAAAGAAAGAAAGAAAGAAAGAAAGAAAAGGGTGACGAAGGAAGAAACTCAAGGAAATGAAAGGGTGTGGAGAATTTAAGTTATGAAGAAAGAATTAAGGATAACCCCGGATTAAAGAAAGAAAGAAAGAAAGAAAGAAAGAAAGAAAGAAAGAAAAGGATGACGAAGGAAGAAACTCAAGATATGAAAGGGTGTGGAGAACGTTATGTATATGAAGAAGAATTAAGGATAACCCTGGATTGTGTGCTGTAGAAAGAAAGAAAGAAAGAAAGAAAGAAAGAAAGAAAGAAAGAAAAGGGTGACGAAGGAAGAAACTCTTAAGGAATGAAAGGGTGTGGAGAAGGTTGGTGTATATGAAGAAAGAATTAAGGATAACCCCGGATTAAAGAAAGAAAGAAAGAAAGAAAGAAAGAAAGAAAGAAAAGGATGACGAAGGAAGAAAACTCAAGATATGAAAGGGGTGGGGAGAACGTTGGTATATATGAAAAAGAATTAAGGATAACCCCGGATTAAAGAAAGAAAGAAAGAAAGAAAGAAAGAAAAGGGTGACGAAGGAAGAAACTCAAGGAATGAAAGGGTGTGGAGAAGGTTGGTGTATATGAAGAAAGAATTAAGGATAACCCCGGATTAAAGAAAGAAAGAAAGAAAGAAAGAAAGAAAGAAAGAAAGAAAGAAAGAAAGAAAAGGGATGACGAAGGAAGAAACTCAAGAAATGAAAGGGTGTGGAGAAGTTTGCAAGGAAGAAAGAATTAAGGATAACCCCGGATTAGAAGAAAGAAAGAAAGAAAGAAAGAAAGAAAAGGATGACGAAGGAAGAAACTCAAGATATGAAAGGGTGTGGAGAACGTTGGTGTATATGAAGAAGAATTAAGGATAACCCGATTAAAGAAAGAAAGAAAGAAAGAAAGAAAGAAAGAAAAGGGCGACGAAGCAAGAAACTCAAGGAATGAAAGGGTGTAGGAAAAGTTGGTGTATATGAAGAAAGAATTAAGGGATAATCCTGACAAGAAAAGAAAGAAAGAAAGAAAGAAAGAAAGAAAGAAAGAAAGAAAAAGGATGACGAAGGAAGAAACTCAAGGAATGAAAGGGTGTGGAGAACGTTGGTGTATATGAAGAAAGAATTAAGCGATAACCCTGGATTAAAGAAAGAAAGAAAGAAAGAAAGAAAGAAAGAAAAAGAAAGAAAGAAAGAAAAGGATGACGAAGGAAGAAACTCAAGATATGAAAGGGTGTGGAGAACGTTGGTATATGAAGAAGAATTAAGGATAACCTCAGATTAAAGAAAGAAAGAAAGAAAGAAAGAAAGAAAGAAAAGGGTGACGAAGGGAAGAGACTCAAGAAATGAAAGGGTGTGGAAGGTTGGTGTATATGAAGAAAGAATTAAGGATAACCCCTGATTAAAGAAAGAAAGAAAGAAAGAAAGAAAGAAAGAAAGAAAGAAAGAAAAGGATGACGAAGGAAGAAACTCAAGATATGAAAGGGTGTGGAGAACGTTGGTGTATATGAAGAAGAATTAAGGATAACCCCGGATTAAAGAAAGAAAGAAAGAAAGAAAGAAAGAAAAGGGTGACGAAGGAAGAAACTCAAGGAATGAAAGGGTCTGGAGAAGGTTGGTGTATATGAAGAAAGAATTAAGTGATAACCCCGGATTAAAGAAAGAAAGAAAGAAAGAAAGAAAGAAAGAAAAGAAAAGAAAAGGGTGACGAAGGGGAAGAAACTCAAGGAATGAAAGGGTCTGGAGAAAGTTGGTGTATATGAAGAAAGAATTAAGGATAACCCTGATTAAAGAAAGAAAGAAAGAAAGAAAGAAAGAAAAAAAGAAAGAAAGAAAAGGATGACGAAGGAAGAAACTCAAGATATGAAAGGGTGTGGAGAACGTTGGTGTATATGTGAAGAAGAATTAAGGATAACCCCGGATTAAAGAAAGAAAGAAAGAAAGAAAGAAAGAAAGAAAGAAAAGGGTGACGAAGGAAGAAACTCAAGAAATGAAAGGGTGTGGAGAAGGTTAGCATATGAAGAAAGAATTAAGGATAACCCTGATTAAAGAAAGAAAGAAAGAAAGAAAGAAAGAAAAGAAAGAAAAGGATGACGAAGGAAGAAACTCAAGATAGAAAGGGTGTGGAGGAATTGCTAGGGAGTATGAAGGAAGAATTAAGGATAACCCTGATTAAAGAAAGAAAGAAAGAAAGGAAGAAAGAAAGAAAGAAAGAAAAGGGTGACGAAGGAAGAAACTCAAGAAAATGAAAGGGTGTGGAGAAGGTTGGTGTATATGAAGAAAGAATTAAGGATAACCCCGGATTAAAGAAAGAAAGAAAGAAAGAAAGAAAGAAAGAAAGAAAGAAAGAAAGAAAGAAAGAAAAGGATGACGAAGGAAGAAACTCAAGATATGAAAGTGTGTGGAGAACGTTGGTGTATATGAAGAAGAATTAAGGATAACCCCGGATTAAAGAAAGAAAGAAAGAAAGAAAGAAAGAAAGAAAGAAAGAAAAAGGTGACGAAGGAAGAAACTCAAGAAATGAAAGGGTCTGGAGTAGGTTGGTGTATATGAAGAAAGAATTAAGGATAACCCCGGATGAAAGAAAGAAAGAAAGAAAGAAAGAAAGAAAGAAAAGTGTGACGAAGGAAGAAACTCAAGGAATGAAAGGGTGTGGAGAAGGTTGGTGTATATGAAGAAAGAATTAAGGATAACCCCGGATTAAAGAAAGAAAGAAAGAAAGAAAGAAAAGGGTGACGAAGGAAGAAACTCAAGAAATGAAAGGGTGTGGAGAAGGTTGGTGTATACGTAGAAAGGAATATAAGATTTAAGGATAACACCAGATTAAAAAAAATAATAGAAAGAAAGAAAAGGGTGATGAACAGATGAAGGAAGACATTCAAACCACATAAGACACCTTCTTAGTGCTATGTATAAGCAATTAGTAAAATAAATTTAAAGAAACTATCTAGTCAACAATTAATAATAAATATAAGTACTTGCATAGTGGGTTACTTATCTATTCTTTTCTGTTAGTAGTGGAGAGTCCGTTCTAGTGAAGGGAAGTTGTATACTGTTGCAGGTTAACGGAATTTGGCCTTGTTGTAGATAGCCCACTATAATTCATAAAATGATTACAAATCAAGAAAGGCAATTTGAGTAGAAAAATAACATTTTATATATACACATATCAGTTAATATTTTTACAATTGAAGTAATACATGAAGTATAGGTCCAACAGAGATTAAAATGTTCATGGCAATAAAATGCTAAAAGAAAATTAATGCTTAGGAATTTGGGAGCGTGTAAGTAAGAAATGTCTTTGATGTTTTCGCTCCTTAGTACAGTAAGTAGTTTTTGAGGCAGGGAAGAAGGAAAGAGGTAAGTGAGGCGAGCGTAGTAAGCCGCTTGACTTGGGGTCAAGGGAGATACTAATTACTCTCTTCTCGAGTCGGTCTGCCTGTCAGTGCTTTCTGTATCCGCTTTTTATATCTTCTTTTTGGATCACAGCAGCTCATTTGGGATTTCACACTTGTATTTGGTTCTGGGCTTTCCATTGGCTGATAAATAAAATTCTCATAGGCTCGCGAACTGTAAATTTAATATTTAATTAATTTTTAGTTTTCAACCGGAACATCTGCGCGGAGCCGGCGGCGCACGGACAACTTTTGGTCATTTGTTTTTTGGTCGTGAAAGCGCAAACATCCGGTTCATCGCTTTTGGTCGGTATCACCACACTTGTACAAATATGAATAATCTCAGTAAGAATTGTACGATAATAAATCAATCGCGTAAATTCCTTTATTGCGTGGATAAATATTTGAGCTTAAGAACGTTAAACAAATATCAACAAAAACAATCATAAATATGAAGGCAGGTCACAATTTAGAGAAGGCAGAGCAGACAAATTGAAAGAATTTAAATTAAAAGGTTTTTCCTTTCACTGAAGCAGACGTTAAAAGTATCCAACAGTTAACGCCTCTTTCTTTATTTCTTTATTTCTTTATTTATTTATTTTCTGTATGAAAACAATTAGCGTGCCATATATATCTATTCCGTCTCTCCTTGTGATAAAAATACCAGTTGTTTGTAGTGCGTGAGGTACGTTCTAAGAATGAAACATGCGGAATTCTATTATAATGACATTGTTTCATCTAGAAGAATCAGAAAATTAAAACTTAATACTACGGGCAACTAAGCAACAAAATAAGATGAAAGAAATACGAGTCAAAAATTAATAATAATAACAATGCTTCATGTCAGAAATTCAGAGAGCTGAAGTTGTCTGAATTTTGTTTACCCCTAGTAGTGGATGTACAGTGTGGCGAGAAATCGGGGAACCGAGTTCGAATTCCAGTTGAATTCCTTGCATTCACTTACTCGCAAATACCCTTGGGAAAGGTATTAATCCGTCTCTTCCCTCCAGTTATGGGTTAAATAGTAGGACAGATTGGGTTCTATAGCCTTGGTCGGCAACCAGTCTACCGCAGAAAGCAATGGCAACCTACTGCGGGATAATCTTCTGCCCAGTCAGTCGTGTCTCTTTCCAGACATGATCGCCCAAGCGTGTATCGCGCATGGCACTTAACTGACTGACCCCTAGTAGTAAGTAGGTAATTGTCTTAAGTTGTCTGAATTTCTTACATGAAGCATTCTCATTAGTATTATTTTTTTAATCGTATTTCTGTCATCTTATTTTGTTTGTTTACACCTAGTAGTAAGTAGATGTACTTGTCTTAAGTAGTCTGAATTTCTTACATGAAGTATTGACATTATTATTAATTCTTGACTCGTATTTATTCCATCTTATTTTGTTGCCTGTTTACACTAGGTTACTCCACTCAAATTTGCGATCCCTCAATTTAAATTGAATTTTTAAAAATAAAAAAAAACTTTTCTTGAAGCTATAATTTTAGCTTTAATTGAAAGAGATTAAATTTACTAATTTCAGTAAGCAAAATACCCTTGTGTATTTCAAAGCGAAATTATATTGATCGGAATCAAAAACTTTTAGGCTTAAAAAAACCTTTATTAAATTTTAAACTTTCCGCCATTTTTCATCGCCTGTAAACAATAGCTAATTCTCAGCTTTAAAAAATTTTACAAAGATAAAATACATCTCGCTGGCACATTATTTTATTCAAATCACCGAATTTAAATTTATCTGAAGTTCTCTTGAAACAAGAATTACTTGCTTACTGCCTGAAATATTTCAAAAAAACGTTTCTCAATTACGATAGCATTGTTATCACAGCTGTCAACACCTTATCAGAGGCGTTATTGATTATTTATAGTAGTTGGCCAAAAGTATGGAAGACGAATTTGGTATAAAAAAGGTTTATATACGGATTTTTGTTTTTTCATGTAAAGGAGGACAACCCTTGAATCACGTGACCTTTTAATGATATGATCGCGTACGGCCACCTGTACAAACAAAATACGGGTAATCAAACTGCAGCAAATTAAAATGTTTTAATTATTTAACAAAAAATGAGCACCCTTATTTATAGTAAGCTTTTAGATT
Source organism: Ascarosepion bandense (assembly GCA_037127315.1). Classification (NCBI taxonomy): domain Eukaryota; kingdom Metazoa; phylum Mollusca; class Cephalopoda; order Sepiida; family Sepiidae; genus Ascarosepion; species Ascarosepion bandense. The sequence goes on from JBBBDQ010001539.1 coordinate 414,816, forward strand.
GTTTTTAGATTAGTAAATATATTCGCCACCCATTAATTTAAAAAAATCGGAAAGACCTATGAGGAGGAAATTTTTTTTAAATTTGAAACTTTTTAGAAATTACTTAATAAAAAATAATAAAAATAAAAACAATTCTTGTAAAAATTCATTATTAATGGAAAAAAAATTCTAATCAGGCTATGATATCATTTTAATTTATGTTTATAAAAGCAATTAAAAGTTTATCCCAATAAAAAATGGCATAGTTTTATTGCATTGTTGCTTTCGCAATTCGGAGCAGATTTTCTATATATGAACAAATTTTAAAGAAAATAAGACAGTTGATTAGCATACTCCAATGACTCCTGAATTTAATTAAAATTATCTATATGTTAAGACCTCGTCGCATTTTTCGACATTTCTGGAAATTAATTGGTAGGGGGTAACATATGTAAAAACAAAATGCCTTTACTAATATTTTCTAAAAATAATTATTTCGAAACTAATTTCAGTCAATTATGAATAAGTTCTGAAACTTTCATCAAAATCCGACCATTATTTTATTTTTGCAAGAATTTCCAAATTAATGTGTCTTTCATAGTACAAAAATGCCTTTGCGTAATATTACGTTTTGACGTAATAAACTCTAGCGTCAATTTATGCCTAGCACTAACGAGAGTAAAAAAAAGATTTTCTACCACAAAATGAACCTGTTAAAACCTGCTAGAAACAATTTAAAAAATTCTAATAACAATTAAAAATACTTTGATCTATCCTCTTCATTATAGCATAAAGCCGAGAAAACTTTGTTTTTATTTAGTTTGAGGCCTTTTCTTTCAGACTATGCTGTTCTGTCGGTGATTTGTTGGACATACCTAGACACCTAGTAGTAAGTAAATGTAATAGTCTTAAGTTGTCTGAATTTCTTACATGAAGCATTGTCATTATTATTAATTTTTGACTCGTATTTCTTTCATCTTATTTTGTTGCTTGTTTACACCTAGTAGTAAGTAGATGTAATAGTCTTAAGTTGTCTGAATTTATTACATGAAGCATCATCATAATTGTTAATTTTTGACTCGTATTTCTTTCATCTTATTTTGTTGCTTGTTTACACCTGGTAGTAAGTAGATGTAATAGTCTTAAGTTGTCTGAATTTATTACATGAAGCATCATCATAATTGTTAATTTTTGACTCGTATTTCTTTCATCTTATTTTGTTGCTTGTTTACACCTGGTAGTAAGTAGATGTAATAGTCTTAAGTTATCTGAATTTCTTACATGAATCATTGTCATTATCATTGATTTTTGACTTGTATTTCTTTCATCTTATTTTGTTGCTTGTATACACCTGGTAGTAAGTAGATGTAATAGTCTTAAGTTATCTGAATTTCTTACATGAAGCATTGTCATTATTATTAATTTTTGACTCGTATTTCTTTCATGTTGCTTGTTTACACCTGGTAGTAAGTAGATGTAATAGTCTTAAGTTATCTGAATTTCTTACATGAAGCATTGTCATTATTATTAATTTTTGACTCGTATTTCTTTCATGTTGCTTGTTTACACCTGGTAGTAAGTAGATGTAATAGTCTTAAGTTATCTGAATTTCTTACATGAATCATTGTCATTATCATTGATTTTTGACTTGTATTTCTTTCATCTTATTTTGTTGCTTGTTTGCCCGTAGTATTAAGTATATGTAATTATTTCCAATTTTCTAAATCTTTTAGATGAAGCATTGTCATCGTAATATAATTCTGTACGTTTATAGACTATTACATCTACTTACTACTAGGTGTAAACAAGAAACAAAATAAAATGAAAGAAGTACGTGTCGAAAATGAATAATATTGAATATTTTTCATGTATGGCATTCACACAATCTTAGGCTACATCTACTTACTACTGGGTGCAAACTAGCTTGGATTTTCGGGTGGTCTAATGGATAATGAATTAATTGCAGTGACGAGTTTCAATTTTACTTGTGTTCGTTTTATACCCCTACAGACAAATACCCTTGCGGAATTTATGAATCCATTTTTCTCCCTCACGCTATGGGTTAATTAATATGAGTAGTATCAGTAAAGTATTGTTATTTTTTAAAAATATTTCGATTTCGTTAAACAAGCAACTAACTCATAAAATAAATTCAATCATTTCACAAGATTCTATTCTCAATCAATAGTCTTTTAATTAGATTTTTTTATAAAGATCCATTTTCATCCGAAGTAATGATATAGTTTGTTCTTGAAGTAGTTTTCCTTTATCAAAAATCAACGTATCAGGACTTTCCACTTATTGACTGTCAGCATGTGGAGAGAAAAAAACATGATAAATGATGACCTTCCACTTGGAAAAGATGATCAACCTTTATACGTCAGTTCATCACCTTAGTATTTTCGTTGTGGTTACGTGTTTTTATACAGAGGCAAAGACAGTCCTTTTGTTTGCACATCAAAGTCGTACCCCAGGTTTCATTTCCTGTGATGAAATTGTTCAAAAAGATTTTATTTGCATTCAGACAACTAACCTGCTTCTGACCCATCATGGCACGGCTCTATTTTTGTTCATCTGTCGACCGATGCCGTAACATTTTTTGCAGCATCACGATTCATCTTCTGACATCTTCAAAAACTTCAAGATCAATCGTGATGACAAACTCTATGCCTCACAGTATGAGGGTCGCCCGTTCATGTGAAATGTCGTCCAAATTCGGAATTGCCTTTTGTGGATATTCTCGGTATGAATTGCCGGTTGCACGAAGTATGACTTAAATAATTCTCGACATTGCATATTTGGCGTATTTCAGACCTACTGCAACATTAGAAAAAACTTTTTCCCCGATTTGAAACAGAATTTCACGCAAAAGAAATTGCACGTTAAGATCTCTTCATGGTTCGACTGTCGTGCAAAAGGAAAAGACAAGGGCACAATGCACATGTTCATTCAGGCACATGCACATCAATTACTAACCAATATGGAGCAATGAAGTCTTTCAAAAATGGCTCAAGTCATACTTCGTGCAACCGGCAATTCATACCGAGAATATCCACAAAAAACAGAAACTTAAATTCTCGACATTGCATATTTGGCGTATTTCAGACCTACTGCAACATTAGAAAAAACTTTTTCCCCGATTTGAAACAGAATTTCACGCAAAAGAAATTGCACGTTAAGATCTCTTCATGGTTCGACTGTCGTGCAAAAGGAAGAGACAAGGACACAATGCACATGTTCATTCGGGCACATGCACATCAATTACTAACCAATATGGAGCAATGAAGTCTTTCAAAAAATGGCTCAAGGTTTCTGTTGTGGGATCTCCCCTTTTTCTATGATAATGGACTCGACTTGAGTATACATGTACTCCTGTCATAGAGAGATCAGAATCCAATCCATGAGTACCGTAAGAAGTCCGTAAGTTACCGAGATATCAAAGTTATACAGAGAGAATACAGCGTCAGTAGTCATAGTAGCTCTGAGCTCCACTCAGCCAGAATAGTATTATGCAGCACTCGTCAGATTCGACGTAGACATACTAATTCCAGCACGGCTTCACTTCAAAGACTTATATATATATATATATATATATATATATATATATATATATATATATATATATATATATTTTAATCATTTCACCCCGAGCAAGGTGGAAATGCCACTGATGTGCAGGGGGCTACATAAATGTAAAAAGATTAATTAGAAAAGAGTGAGGAGTACAAACTGGTTAGAAAGGAGCAATAGAATGCTGAGAAAGCAGGTGCAATGACAGATGCATAGGTGGAGAGAAAGGGAAGGATATACGGGGGTGGGGAGAGAGCTAGAGTCCAACGGTTAGTAGATGACTATTGACTTTGCATTTAAATTTCTGGAGGTTGTAGCCGTCAGGTAAGCAAGAATACGGGAGCGAGTTCCACAGGCGGGAAGTGCGAGAGAAGAAGCTGCAGGAGTAGAATTGTCGTCTGCATTTGGCTAACCTGACTGTGAATGGGTGGGACCCAGTTGCCAGTCTGGTTGCACGAGTAAACACGAGCTGAGGAGGCACCAGTGACTTAAGTTCGTCCGAGCAGAAGCCATGAAAGTATTTATCGAACAGACAAAGGGAGGCCACATTTCGACGATGGGGAAGTGGCTGCAGTCGAGCCGCCAGATCAGTACCTATCACATTACAGACTCGCCTGACCATAAATGGCAGCAGTACTCCATGCACGGATGGATGGTTGACTTGTATATATGCAGGATGGATTCAGGCGGAAAAAACATCCTGGATCGACATAGTGACCCAACCTTCTTAGCAGTAGATTTTGCTATGGATTCAATATAGTGGTTCCATTTGAGGTCTGAGGACATGGTAAGTCCGAGGAGGCGTAGTGTATTGCTCTCCGGGAGAATCGCTTGGTCCATGCTTATGGGAGGCAGGAGAGGTTGCCTGTAATGGTTGACAGACAACAGCTTGGTTTTGGATGAGTTGAAGTTGACAAGCCACTTCTTGCCCCAGTTCACCACAGAGTGTAGATCCCGTTCAAGGTCAGCAGCGAGATTATGTCTGTCCGCCACGACAGGTTTCTTACTGGTGCGGGAGTATATTGTAGTGTCATCTGCGTAGATGCCTACTTGGGACTTGATCTCATCTGCGAGGTCGTTGATGAAAATAAGGAAGAGCGTGGGACACCAGCATTCGTGCTGTAGGACGAAGAGGCACGCTCATTCAAAACGACCTTCATTTTGCGGTTATTTAAGAAAGATTGGATTAGGTCAAGCAGGCGACCGGTAATACTGTAACCCCGTAGTTTGCATAGGAGGCCAGAGTGCCAAACCCTGTCAAAAGCCTTGGAGATGTCCAGAGCAACCGCGCGAGCCTCATCAGACTCATCAAGGGCCTGTAGCATGTACTCCGTTACGGTTGTTAGTAGGTCGGGGCCGTGGACCTGGCAAAGCGGAATCCATATATATATATATATATATATATATATATATATATATATATATATATATATTCCTTACTAATCGTATATCTGGATTACTAACCTGCGTTCCAGTTTGTATCTTTACGCTTAATATAAGTTATTTTTTCTATCTCAAATATCTGTTTTGTTGTTCATTATTTTGTGCGGTTCCTCACCCGGAATCCACAACAGTTTCTATGACATAAACTTTTGGTTGTGAAGACCGCAACAACGAAGTCAAGCAAAATACAGTCCGGTCAGTACATATACGAGTGATCGCTATAGAATGCCAGGTTCTGTAAGCTTGGATGTGCGGTTCGTGTAATGAATAAGACCTTGGGACTATTCCTCAAAGAGCCGAGTTTTAATTTCAGTTGGATTCGTTACGAGCAAATACCTTTGTTAAAAGTATGAATCCACTTCGTCTTCCCAAAACTATGGGTTAATTAGTAAGACTTGTACCACTAAATCATTATCATGCCCCGCAAATCTTATAATCTAAGATATTTTCTGGATTTCAATAACCTGCAAAAGGTTTGATAAGCCGAAAAAATTAATTAATAAAACTGAATTTAGCTGTGAGTATCTTAAAATGTTTCCTTCATGTCGTATATATATATATATATATATAAAACAGAAATAGGGGTTGTTTCCGAGAGAAACTGGCATGGAAGAAAAATTGCGAGAAGCTGTGAACATTTTTGAAGTGTGGATTTATTATTATTATTACTTGCTTTTTGTATGATATATTAAGTGTCCATAATATATACGGTGTTTCAAGTCTAAAGATGTCCTTCTTCAGGCGAATAAGCTTGTTACTTCATATATCGAAATCCGTTCGTTTTTTCTGATGGCCAAGGCATCGTGTATAAATAGATGTCAATTGGTAAGTAGGTCAGAAAGCTTATATGTGTGCGTGCGTGTTGTTTTTTTTTTGTTTTGTTTTGTATTGTATTTTGTTTTTTTTTTTTGTTTTTTCGCACTCACACGTTAAGTTTCCTTTGTCACCTTCCTTCACTGTAAAAATTGTTTTCGTCTTTGTACTTCAAATTTGTTTTCAGCGGTTTTTATTCAATTCTACTCTACGTAGATGTGTGTTGTGGTGCAGTGGATATCGACCCGGAACGAGAAATCGGGGAACCGAGTTCGAATTCCAGTTGAACCCATTGCCTTCATTTACGCACAAATACCCTTGGGAAAGGTATTAATCCGTCTCTTCCCTCCAGTTATGGGTTAAATAGCAGGGCAGATTGGGTTCTATAGTCGGCTGGCAATCAATCTACAGCAGAAAGCAATGGCAACCTACTGCGGGATAATCTTCAGCCCAGTCAGTCATGTCTCTTTCGAGACATGATCGTATGGCACTTGACTGACTGACTGACTACTCTACGTGTCATCTAGTTTTTTTATTGTTTTGGGGATGCTATTTGAATTTATCACGCGCGTGTGTGATTTTGTACTTTTTTATATCTCGTTTGAATTGAATTTCGTGTGTCTGTGAGTGTGTCTTAGGTTTTTAATGTTGTTTGAAGGAAGGCTTGTATTTTATATATATATATATTTCTTCCTGCATCATAAGTGCGTCATAATCTGCATTTTGATATATATATATATATATATATATATATATTGGGCGCGTAATATGATATGCGCTAAAAAAACTACCTTCTTCCACCGATTGCCCCGTGGCCCAGGGGTAGATTCGCCGACTGACGCCAGATCGGTCGGGTTTCGAGCTTGGGTTGTGTAGCAATCGGAGTCTGATCGTACTGATGAGCTGTGATACAGCGAAACAGATCTGTCTGCGGATGACAAAAAAAATAATATATATATATATATATATATATATATATATATATATATATGAAAAGAGGAAAAAGGAAAAGTATTCATGGCCGATGCGTTTTGTCATCAAAGGAACATTTTTGGGTGTTGAACCTGTTTGCATAAAAAAGGAAGGATGTGATCTGTTTATCAAGGCTTTTAAATTTTTGACCTTCACATGTTTTGATTCACCTTTCAACAACCTGATAAACATTTACGAACGTTCTTAAATTTAAGGGCCTTGATTAAATGAGATCCGCGCTTTTGTATATAAACACGGGGAACAAAATAAGTTGTACATTTGGATTGAGAAAGAAACCCGTCGGCCCAGAATAGGTTTTCCACTAGTCTCTTTTTATTAATTTTGTTTCTCTACAGATACATGCTACCAATAATATATATATATTTTGCACTTTATGACAAAAAGCATGCCTGCCAAAAATTAAATCTTACATTTGCCTTAAAAAGTCCCTCAGAGGACGAAATGCGTTGGCTAAGAATAGCTTTTCAGCTGTCTCTTTTATTAATTTTGTTTCTCTACAGATACATGCTACCAAAAATATCTACATATTTTGCACTTTATGACAAAAGACATTCTCATTCTTGTAAAAAATTAAACCTTACTTTTGCCTTAAAAAAGTCCATCAGAGGACGAAATGCGTTGGTTAAGGATAGCTTTTCCTCTTGTCTCTTTTGTTCATTTTCTTTTTCTACAGATACACTCTACCTGAACATGATTTATACCAACACACACACACACACATATATATATATGTGTGTGTATGTGTGTGTAAACTACTAAAAATGTTATCATTGATATTTTTATTAATATGCTTATTATTGACGTTATCATTGATTTTTTAATGTTTATTACTAATGTTATCATTGATATTTTTATTAATACGTTTATTATTGATATTTTTATTAATATGCTTATTATTGATGTTATCATTGTTATCTTTATTAATATGGTATATTTATATTAACAATATGCATTTTTTTTATAAGTTTTGTTTTTGATTAGTGTATATTTAGGTTTGCCCCCCTTATTCTAATATTCTGTTTTCTTCATATACAATACATATACAGTACATATACTGTACATATACAGTAGCCGAAACTTGATGACGATTTTCTTCCAGTGTGATGGTTAACAAGTGTTTGCTTATAACTGATTACAATTTCATTGTTTTGTTCTTGCTTTGTTTTTGCTTCTTTGCTGTTTTTATAATTTGTTAATTTTTTTTGGGCCAAATTTGTTTTAGAAATCGCAGTATGTTTTTTTTTTCTGAGCTAACAAAGAACTTGCAATTTTTTTTCAAATCTTAATAACTAAAAGTGGAAGATTAGTATCAGCTTTTGCGTGGAACCAAAGACAGGTGAAAAAGTGATCCAATCATGATGCTTCGAAGAACTTGAGCCAAAAGAAAGGGAGAAAAACGTTTTAATTAAGCGAGATACGGATGTCATTCGACCGACGTTCCTCTCTCTCTCTCTCTCTCTCTCTCTCTCTCTCTCTCTCTCTCTCTCTCTCTCTCTCTCTCCACCTACCGCCTCTTAGTTTTGGGCAACTTTCATCTCCCGTATCCGCTAGGTCAGTGTCCACAAACATCCGGGACTTTTGACAGATACCGGAAACTGGTTAATCAGGAAGGGCATCTGAGGGTTCTAGTAAATATTTCACAACATGCCTGCTGCCGGTGCGTTGGCTGGATGCCATACTTTCCAAATAATATCCTCTATCTTATTGTTTTATTATTTTAATTATTATAGTTGCGCCGACCTTATTGTTATAATTATATGTAATCTAATACCAGTAAGAATTGATGACTATAAATGGAGAACAAGCGACAGCAAGTTTCTTCAATATTGTCTTACTATTCTCTTGTGCATTCAAACTGGTTTGAGGAATGCCGTCGTCTACGTGATGCCAATTCTTCCATTTTTATTGCGATTATATGAGCACTTTAGGTGCTCGAAGCAGCGTTGCCACTTACGTACTCTCAATATCAGGTTTGATTTATGATTTATTTTGTTTAACGGCATATCAACCTGAAAGGGTTATTTAATGGCAGAAGTACTTTTAGGATATTTTTGTATGATAAAAATATGTATTGTTTGTAAGAAATCAATTTGTAGGAGATGTGTTTTCAGTGGCGTAATTTTGCATAATATTTTTTGTCAAAAATTTCGAAAATGTACAAATTTATTGCTGGAAATATTTTTTCTTCCGAAAATGTATAACTGGTAATATATTTTCTTCAAAACATGTATTGCTGGCAATATTTTTCTTCCAAAATGTATTACTGGTAATATTTTGTTCTTCAAAACATGTATTGCTGGTAATATTTTTTCTTCCAAAAATGTATTACTGGTAATATTTTTTTCTTCAAAACATGTATTGCTGGTAATATTTTTTCTTCCAAAAATGTATTACTGGTAAAAAATTTTCTTCAAAAAATGTATTGCTGGCAATATTTTTCTTCCAAAATGTATTACTGGTAATATTTTTTTCTTCAAAACATGTATTGCTGGTAATATTTTTTCTTCCAAAAATGTATTGCTGGTAATATATTTTTCTTCAAAACATGTATTACTGGCAATATTTTTTCTTCAAAAAATGTATTACTGGTAATATTTTTTCTTCAAAAAATGTATTGCTGGCAATATTTTTTCTTCAAAAAATGTATTACAGGTAATATTTTTTCTTCAAAACATGTATTGCTAGTAATCGTTTTTCTTCCAAAAATGTATTGCTGGTAATATATTTTCTTCAAAACATGTATTGCTGGCAATATATTTCTTCCAAAAAGGTATTACTGGTAATATACTTTCTTCAAAACATGTATTGCTGGCAATATGTTTCTTCCAAAATATATTACTGGTAATATTTTTTTCTTCAAAACATGTATTGCTGGCAATATTTTTCTTCCAAAATGTATTACTGGTAATATTTTTTTCTTCAAAACATGTATTACTGGTAATATTTTCACTTCAAAAAATGTATTACCGGTAATATTTTTTCTTAAAAAAATGTATGACTAGTAATATTTTTTGCTTCAAGATATGTGTTGCTGGCAATATGTTTCTTCCGAAACGTATTACTGGTAATATTTTTTTCTTTAAAACATGTATTACAGGTAATAATTTTTCTTCAAAACATGTATTACTGGTAATATTTTTTCTTCAAAATATGTATTGCTGGTAATATTTTTTCTTCCAAAAATCTATTAATGGTAATATTTTCTTCTTCAAAACATGTATTACTGGCAATATTTTTTCTTCAAAAAATGTATTACTGGTAATATTTTTTCTTCAAAAAATGTATTGCTGGCAATATTTTTTCTTCCAAAAATGTATTACTGGTAATATATTTTCTTCAAAACATTCATTGCTGGTAATATTTTTCTTCCAAAATCTATTACTGGTAATATTTTTCTTTAAAAATGTATTGCTGGTAAAATATTTTCTTCAAAACATGTATTGCTGGCAATATTTTTCTTCCAAAATGTATTACTGGTAATATTTTTCTCTTCCAAAAATGTATTGCTGTCAATATATTTTTCTTCAAAACATGTATAGCTGGTAATATTTTTCCTCCAAAAAATTTATTACTGGTAATATTTTCTCTTCCAAAAATGTATTGCTGGTAATGTATTTTCTTCAAAACATGTATTGCTGGCAATATTTTTCTTCCAAAATGTATTACTGGTAATATTTTTTTCTTCAAAAAATGTATTGTTGGCAATATTTTTCCTCCAAAATGTATTACTGGTAATATTTTTTCTTCAAAAATGTATTACTGGTAATATTTTTTTCTTCAAAACATGTATTACTGGTAATATTTTTCTACAAAAAAGTATTACTGGTAATATTATTTCTTCAAAAAATGTATTGCTGGCAATATTTTTCTTCCAAAATGTATTACTGATAATATTTTCTCTTCAAAAAATGTATTACTGGTAATATTTTTTTTTCAAAACATGTATTGCTGGCAAATTTTTTCTTCCAAAATGTATTGCTGGTAATATATTTTCTTCAAAACATGTATTGCTGGCAATATTTTTCTTCCAAAAATATAATACTGGTAATATTTTTTCTTCCAAAAATGTATTGCTGGTAATATATTTTCTTCAAAAAATGTATTGCTGGCAATATTTTTCTTCCAAAATGTATTACTGGTAATCTTTTTTCTTCAAAATATGTATTACTGGTAAAATTTTTTCTTCAAAATATGTATTGCTGGTAATATTTTTTCGTCAAAAAATGTATTACTGTTGATATATTTTCTTCAAAACATGTATTGCTGGCAATATTTTTCTTCCAAAATGTATTACTGGTTAAATTTTTTCTTCAAAACATGTATTGCTGGTCATATTTTTTCTTCCAAAAATGCATTGCTGGTAATATATTTTCTTCAAAACATGTATTGCTGGCAATATTTTTCTTCCAAAATGTACTACTGGTAATATTTTGTTTTTCAAAACATGTATTGCTGGTAATGATTTTTCTTCCAAAAATGTATTGCTGGCAATATTTTTTTCTTCAAAACATGTATTGCTGGCAAAATTATTCTTCCAAAATGTATTACGGTTAATATTTTTCTTCAAAACATGTATTGCTGGCAATATTTTTCTTCCAAAATGTATTACTGGTAATATTTTTTTCTTCAAAACATGTATTGCTGGCAAAATTATTCTTCCAAAATGTATTACTGTTAATATTTTTTCTTCAAAAAATGTATTGCTGTAAATATTGTTTCTTCAAAAATGTATTACTGGTAATATCTTTATTCCAAAAATGTATTGCTATTAATATTTTTTCTTCCAAAATGTATTACTGGTAATATTTTTTCTTCAAAAAATGTATTGCTGGCAATATTTTTATTCCAAAATGTATTACTGGTAATATTTTTTTCTTCAAAACATGTATTGCTGGCAAAATTATTCTTGCAAAATGTATTACTGTTAATATTTTTCTTCAAAACATGTATTGCTGGCAATATTTTTCTTCCAAAATGTATTACTGGTAATATTTTTTTCTTCAAAACATGTATTGCTGGCAAAATTATTCTTCCAAAATGTATTACTGTTAATATTTTTCTTCAAAACATGTATTGCTGGCAATATTTTTCTTCCAAAATGTATTACTGGTAATATTTTTTTCTTCAAAACATGTATTGCTGGCAAAATTATTCTTCCAAAATGTATTACTGTTAATATTTTTTCTTCAAAACATGTATTGCTGGGAATATTTTTCTTCCAAAATGTATTACTGGTAATATTTTTTTCTTCAAAACATGTATTGCTGGCAAAATTATTCTTTCAAAATGTATTACTGTTAATATTTTTCTTCAAATCATGTATTGCTGGCAATATTTTTCTTCCAAAATGTATTACTGGTAATATTTTTTTCTTCAAAACATGTATTGCTGGCAAAATTATTCTTCCAAAATGTATTACTGTTAATATTTTTTTCTTCAAAACATGTATTGCTGGCAATATTTTTCTTCCAAAATGTATTACTGGTAATATTTTTTTCTTCAAAACATGTATTGCTGGCAAAATTATTCTTCCAAAATATATTACTGTTAATATTTTTTCTTCAAAACATGTATTGCTGGCAATATTTTTCTTCCAAAATGTATTACTGGTAATATTTTTTTCTTCAAAACATGTATTGCTGGCAAAATTATTCTTCCAAAATGCATTACTGTTAATATTTTTTCTTCAAAACATGTATTGCTGGCAATATTTTTCTTCCAAAATGTATTACTGGTAATATTTTTTCTTCAAAAAATGTATTGCTGTAAATATTGTTTCTTCAAAATGTATTACTGGTAATATCTTTCTACCAAAAATGTATTGCTAATAATATTTTTTCTTCCAAAATGTATTACTGGTAATATTTTTTCTTCAAAACATGTATTACTGGTTATATGTTTTCTTTCAAAAATGTATTACTGGTAATATTTTTTTCTTCAAAACATGTATTGCTGGTAATATATTTTTTTTAAAAATGTATTACTGGTAATATTTTTTCTTCCAAAAATGTATTGCTGGCAATATTTTTCTTCCAAAATGTATTACTGGTAATATTTTTTTCTTCAAAATATTTACTGCTGGTAATATTTTTTCTTCCAAAAATGTATTACTGGTAATATTTTTTCCTCAAAAAATGTATTGCTGGTAATATTTTTTCTTCCAAAAATTTATTACTGGTAATATATTTTTTCAATACATGTATTGCTGGCAATATTTTTCTTCAAGAATGTATTACTGGTAATATTTTTTTCTTCAAAACATTTATTGCTGGTAATATTTTTTCTTCCAAAAATGTATTACTGGTAATATTTTTTTCTTCAAAACATGTATTGCTGGCAAAATTATTCTTGCAAAATGTATTACTGTTAATATTTTTCTTCAAAACATGTATTGCTGGCAATATTTTTCTTCCAAAATGTATTACTGGTAATATTTTTTTCTTCAAAACATGTATTGCTGGCAAAATTATTCTTCCAAAATTTATTACTGTTAATATTTTTTCTTCAAAACATGTACTGCTGGCAATATTTTTCTTCCAAAATGTATTACTGGTAATATTTTTTTCTTCAAAACATGTATTGCTGGCAAAATTATTCTTCCAAAATGTATTACTGTTAATATTTTTTCTTCAAAACATGTATTGCTGGGAATATTTTTCTTCCAAAATGTATTACTGGTAATATTTTTTTCTTCAAAACATGTATTGCTGGCAAAATTATTCTTCCAAAATGTATTACTGTTAATATTTTTCTTCAAAACATATATTGCTGGCAATATTTTTCTTCCAAAATGTATTACTGGTAATATTTTTTTTCTTCAAAACATGTATTGCTGGCAAAATTATTCTTCCAAAATGTATTACTGTTAATATTTTTTCTTCAAAACATGTATTGCTGGCAATATTTTTCTTCCAAAATGTATTACTGGTAATATTTTTTTCTTCAAAACATGTATTGCTGGCAAAATTATTCTTCCAAAATGTATTACTGTTAATATTTTTTCTTCAAAACATGTATTGCTGGCAATATTTTTCTTCCAAAATGTATTACTGGTAATATTTTTTTCTTCAAAACATGTATTGCTGGCAAAATTATTCTTCCAAAATGCATTACTGTTAATATTTTTTCTTCAAAACATGTATTGCTGGCAATATTTTTCTTCCAAAATGTATTACTGGTAATATTTTTTTCTTCAAAAAATGTATTGCCGTAAATATTGTTTCTTCAAAAATGTATTACTGGTAATATCTTTCTTCCAAAAATGTATTGCTTATAATATTTTTTCTTCCAAAATGTATTACTGGTAATATTTTTTTCTTCAAAACATGTATTGCTGGTAATATATTTTTTTTAAAAATGTATTACTGGTAATATTTTTTCTTCCAAAAATGTATTGCTGGCAATATTCTTCTTCCAAAATGTATTACTGGTAATATTTTTTTCTTCAAAATATTTACTGCTGGTAATATTTTTTCTTCCAAAAATGTATTACTGGTCATATTTTTTCCTCAAAAAATGTATTGCTGGTAATATTTTTTCTTCCAAAAATTTATTACTGGTAATATATTTTTTCAATACATGTATTGCTGGCAATATTTTTTTTCAAGAATGTATTACTGGGAATATTTTTTTCTTCAAAACATTTATTGCTGGTAATATTTTTTCTTCCAAAAATGTATTACTGGTAATATTTTTTCTTCAAAACATGTATTGCTGGTAATATTTTTTCTTCCAAAAATGTATTACTGGTAATGTTTTTTCTTCAAAAAATATATTAATGGTAACATTTTTTCTTCCAGAAATGTATTACTGGTAATATTTTTTTCTTCAAAACATGTATTACTGGTAATATTTTTTCTTCCAAAAATGTATTACTGGTAATGTCTTTCTTCCAAAAATGTATTACTGGTAATATTTTTTTTTCCAAAAATGTATTACAAGTAATATTTTTTCTTCAAGACATCTGTTGCTCGTTACATTTTTTCTTCCAAAAAGTATTCCTAGTAATATTTTTTCTTCAAACATGTATTGCTGGTAATATTTTTTCTTCAAAAAATGTATTGCTGGCAATATTTTTCTTCCAAAAATGTATTTCTGGTAATATTTTTTCTTCAAACATATATTGCTGGTAATATTTTTCTTCAATTCATGTATTGCTGGTAATACTTTTTCTTCAAAACATGTATTGCTGGTAATACTTTTTCTTCAAAACATGTATTGCTGGTAATATTTTTTCTTCAAAACATGTATTGCTGGTCATACTTTTTCTCTAATACATTTGAAAAGAATTATTACCAGAAGAAAAATGATTACAAAAGATAGATTAAAAAAAAAACAAATATTAGCAGTCGTAGTCTTTAAAAAAAAAATTACCGAATCTATTACTGGTAATATTTTTCTTTAAAAAACATATTACTGGTAATATTTTTTTCTTTTGAAAATCTATTACTGGTAATATATTTTTTCTTCCAAAATCTATTGTTTGTAATATTTATGTTTTCTTGTAATAATTTTTTTTTAAAGTATTGTTGTTATTTTTGCTATTAAGGTTAATCTTTTTATTTGCTTAGTGTTTTGGCTAAGTTTTTTTGGGGGATTATCTCTTTACCCAAAGCTGGAACCTTAACAGGTGAGGCCACCCGGGGTCGGGGTGAACCTAAGAACAACAGCAATTAATAGGTGGTTCTATGTTCCTCAAAACCTCCCGAGCTGAGGCCTTGCTGCCGGATATAGTTTATCGTCATACCCAGGACACGATGATGTAAGCTATTCGTTTTGGTGCAGTAGAATATTTTAACGCTTTTATCAAATCGCAGCTTGGGTTAATTATATTTCAAAGCAAAAATACTGGAACACAAAATTAATGAAATAACTGTTTAGCCACGTGGATTCTTTTTCTATGTGCCCTGTCCCTTCAGAACGTAGGCGATCATGGCTTTCCACGTCTCTCTATCCCTGGTGGCTCACGAGTTCTCCTGTTACACCATGCAACCCTCGTTTCATCACCAACCTGACTAAGTCATTCAAATATGTTATCCGCTGCTTTCCCCTGTCTCTTTTTTCCTCTATCTGGCCTGTTAGTATCAGGTTCTCCAAGCCTTCCTTCCTCATTGCATATCCCAGGAACTTTAGCTGTCTCTTCCTGATGGTCAGTATTGATTTCCTTTTTGTTTCCATCAATGTGGTTCCAAAATGGAGGATCGATTTTTTATAACGTTGTTTGAAAAACTGAGCCCCCCTACTAAAATTGTTTAAATATTGAAATTTTAAAAATATTTTTTGGTAATCGGAAACTTTATGTAATAACCCATAAGACTGCGCTGGAAAAAGTGAAAAAAAAAATGAAAAACAACAAATTTGAAGGTAGTGGTAGTCTCCTTCAGGTCCGCCAAACCGTTCCGTTTTATATATATATATATACTACCGGTCATAATTATTAGGCCACGCCAGTTTTTTAAAAGAAATGATGTATTTCATACTATTTTTAGTATTTAATGCCAAGTGGAGAATAGTAAATTAAATTAGAATGGTTCTTTTGTTATTATTACTTTGCAAAATTTTACATGGGAGCCAGGAAGCCTTTGCTTCGTTCAGCCAATAAGAAGAAGAGACTAGCATGGGGAAGAGAGCACAAAAACTGGACAACAGTTCATTTGATGCACATGTTATGATGCATGATTAACAAAAGAACCATTCTATTTTCATTTAAAAAGAAGTGGAGTGGTCTAATAATTATGGCCGGTAGTATATATATATATATATATATATATATATATATATATATAGATAGATAGATAGATAGATAGATAGATAGATAGATAGATAAGCATGCGGTGTAGATATAGAAGAATCCAAAGGAGTATCCTGTACATACAGTGGTAGGATAATTCTGTAAGAGAGGTCTAAATATAGATGTATATAAATACATATAGAGCAAATATAAGAAAAATTAAGGCACACACGTTATTTTATGGTAAATCGGATGTAAATGCCTATACTTCCGAGTTACCATGAAATAACTTGTCTGCCTTAGTTTTTCTTATATATATATATACATTTCCCTCCTGTCACACTGTGAGATAGCAGCGAGCCAGCGTTGGATCAGTTACTATCACTTATTATACTTTACAACCAGTTATGTAGGTTCTTTCCGCATGTTCGTTCTTTAACAGTGTCTTATTATTTTATTTTTGCAATAATTATGTTGTCGCGTAATATATATATATCTTCTCTATTATAATAAAGAGTTATATATATATATATATATATATATATATATATATATATATATCTCCGAGTGAATACAGAACTAAGAAAGAATTCTTACAACGCCCAAAACATTAATTTAAAACTGTGCTCGATATATAATATATAGAGCTGTGAATATTTATTATAAATTATATTTTAGAACATTTACATAATTTTTCTATATATTTCCACGACAAAGGTACGTTTGTTTCGACATTGAATCTTCAATGTCTCATCAGGTGGTATGAATATATATATATATATATATATATATATATGTGTGTGTGTGTGTGTGTGTGTGTGTGTGTGTGTGTGTGTATGTGTGTGTGTGTGTGTGTGTGTGTGTGTGTATTTCTTCTGGTACGTTCAGAAGTTTGTTTTTGTTTTTTTTTCCTGATGTTTTTATGTAAGATACTCAATAGTAAGTACAGCAATATATATACTGACGTCATTTCAGACGGCATATCGATATAAATATTTTGCCGTCATTTTTGGTGGCACGGGCCCACTCGTAATAATAATAATAATAGCAATTATAATGATTATTTATGAATGAGGGAACAGTACACCAAAAAGATGACGTTGGCTAAACAATCCCCATCATGACACGAAGTTTGATAGTCTAATAATGTTATAACA
>JBBBDQ010001539.1:437500-527500 GCA_037127315.1 Ascarosepion bandense
ACTATACTGAGCGGACTTTAGTTACAGTTGATGGAAGAGAGTGTATTATCTGGTGTGACCAACAGTCTGAATAGGGCCAGTATGCTCAAAACCTCTGTGACTTGTGACTTGTGACTTCCACAGACGTCTCTCAAATAATCTTGTCTACCAGTGGGTCAACCTTTGGGTCAAACTGTCGTATATTTTTCGGACATTTTCAAAAGGTGCTGCACGCCGTGATTGCCTCTCCCGGCCAAAAACATAAAAGAAAATCAAATTCCTGACAAATAGACCCTGGTGAGGTTCGAACCAAGATCTCAAGGAAGGAAAACGAACGTTTTAACAACTCGGCTCTACTGCGTCAAAATCGAAAGAGACATGATCTGCTAATCGTGTATCGTGTATGGGTTGGTTAGCAGGATGGGTCCTATTGTCTTGGTTGGTAACTAGTCTACTACAGAAACGAACGGCAGACTTCTGCTAGAAAATATTCCGCCCCATCAGTCATGAATCGAAAGAGACATGATTGACCAAGCGTGTATCACGAGTGGCACTTAACTAACTGAAATAAAACTAGTAGACAGAGATTTGAAAAGTCTCAACCAATCTGTCACTGAGATTTATTTTTAACCAGAGGTGGGGGTCTGCCTTTGTCGATTTCGTAAAGATTACTCTTCAACTATGGGAGTGGTTTTCCTGATGAAAATGTAATAAATTACCTTGACCCGGCAAAAATATGATTGATATCAAAGGCTGAGAGCACAGGCAGTGGCCAACAAAGAAATGACTGGTATCAAAGGCAGAGAAATTCAAGCTGGTTAACGACTCCCCAACAGCTCCTGCATGTGCGTGGTTCTCTCCTGCTACCCATTACTCTACTCCAGTATCACCTTCGTTGATGACAAGACGATTGTTATTAGCTAGGTAATTGTTTTGATTTTTATTGGTGGGGAACATATTTCTATTTATTGGGACATCTCGAACTAGACCGGTTGACGTTAATTTCAATAAGAAAATTAAAAAATAACTGGTATCTCAACTCGAATATGCGTAGTTTTTAACAATAATAATAATATATATTTATATTCCTTTTCTGCGAGATGGAATAAATCCGACATATTTTTAATTTATTTTTTAAACATTTTTTTTCAATGGATACTCGTATTTTAGTAGATATTCTGTTTTTTATATTTAATCAGTATATATATATATATATAATAATTTCACCCCAAGCAAGACAGTACCGCCACTGATGTGAAGGGGGTTACATAAGAAAGTTAAAGTTTTAGACAGAAAAGGTGTGAAGACAAAGACGAACCAGCTGCAGGGGGTGAAAGAGAAAGGGAAAGAGAAAGATATGAACACAGAAGTGAAGACAGTTACGAAGGTAGAGAGAAAGGAAAAGAACAAGATACACGGGGTGATGTGAAAAGGGCTAGAGTTATGTGGTTAAGAGATGGGAATTGACTTTGCGTTTAAGTTCTTGAAGGATATAGTCGTCCGGAAACCAAGTATATGGAAGGGAGTTCCACTGGCGGGAAGCGCGAGAAAAGAAGCTGATGGAGTAGAATTGTCGCCTGCATTTGGTTGATCTAACTGTAAAAGGGTAGCACCTTGATGCCCGTCTGGTTGGCAGAGTAAATTATTGTGGAAGAAGCACTAGTGACCTAAGTTCTTCGGAGCAGAAACCATGAAAATATTTGTAGAAGAGACAGAGGAAAACCACATCGCACCGATGAGAAAGTGGCTGGAGTCGAGCTGCTATGTCGGGACCATTCACATTACAGATTCACCTTTGGGGCCTGTCGAGAATACTGAGATGAGCAGCAGGGGCGCCTGACCAGATCTGGCAACAGTATTCCATGCATGGTCGAATGTTTGATTTGAATATATGCAAGATGGATTTAGGCGGGAAAAATTCCTGACCCTACACCAAACCTTCCTAGCAATGTATTTAAAACGCAGTATATATATGAGGTGTAGAAATAGAAGAATCCAAAGGAGTATCCTGTACATACAGTGGTTGCATAACTCTCTAAGAGAGCTCTAGATATATATATATATAAATACATATCGAGCAAATATAAGAAAGATTAAGGCAGACACGTTATTTCATGGTATATTAGAAGTCAAGGCCTATATCAGGCGAACCATCAACAGTTTCCGTGTTTATTGTACAAAAGATTCGTGTAAAATCTTTTGTACAATAAAGACGGAAGCTGATGATGTTTCGCCTGTAATAGGCCTACACTTCTCATTTACCATGAAATAACGTGTCTGCCTTAATTTTTCTTATATATATATGTATATATATATATATATATGTGCGTATGTGTGCGTGTGTGTGTGTGTGTGTGTGTGTGTGTGTGTGTTTATATATACATATAAAGACAGCAGATGTGAATATTGGTAAAGATCATTGAATTTATGGGTGTTAAAACGCTTACATTGAACCTTGCATTACTGCAAATATTTTGTGGTTGAGTGGTCTAAGACGCGGCAAATCTATTGATGGCTTCATAGGGTGTACAGGTTCGTAAGCTCTGGAGGACGCATATTTACCTAAGAAAAATTCTCGATTATTTAAGCCGATATATATATATATATATATATATATATATATATATCGGCTTAAATAATCGAGAATAACTGAACTATATATATATATATATATATATATATATATATATAGTTCAGTTATTTAAAAAGTATCTGCGAGAAGCCATTAAAATAATGTTTAAGCAAAGAAATTAAAATGTATGTATAATTATGTATTCGGGTAGAAATCTTTCTTTTATTCAAGTTTAAGTAAAGACGACTAAAAAAATGTCCCAATTAAGTTTATTTATTTATTTATTTATTTTGTACTCAAATAAGAGTTTTCTTTTCTGGAACATAGTGCAGAAATGATCCAAACTTCGTTGCCGAGCTGGAAAAGGACCTCCGATCCGTGGCGCACTGGGGTAAGAAATGGCTCGCGAATTTTAATACTTCCAAAACGAAACTGCTCTCTATTAACCATCACAGACAATCCCTCCTACCACCCCCATTAACATGGATCAGGCTAGTCTCCCTGAAACAAAACAAGTGGAGTAACTATATAGAATCCATTGCGAAATCCGCTGCTAGAAAGTCGGTTCTCTGTGTGGGGCCAGGAAGTTTTTTCCGCCTGAAACAATCCTGCACATATATGAATCTACAATCCGCCTGTGCATTGAATTGCTGGTCGGGTGCTCCTGCTATCCATCTAGGTGTCCTTGACACAATCCTACGGAGAATCTGTAATGTGAAAGATCCCGACTTGGCAGCTCCGATACAGTCACTTTCTCACCGGTGCAATGTGGCTCCCCTGTGTCTCTTCTACAAATGTCTTCACGGCTTCTGCTCAGATGAACTCAGCTCACTGGTTTCCCCTATATATACATTTCCTCAAGCCACAAGATTAGTAACTAAGTCCCATCCTTTTTCTATGAAATCAATAAATTGTAAGCGCAATTTCTACTCTAACAGCTTCTTTTCTCGCACTTCTCGCCTGTGAAATTCCCTTCCATTTACTTGCTTTCCCGACAGCTATAATCTAAAAGAATTTAAATATAAAGTCAATAGTCATCTCCTATCTCACTAACCTGCATCATCTCTCTCATGCTCCTTTCTCCGTCCACTCCACTCTCATCAGTATCCTCAGCCTTTTCTTACCCACTTCCTGACACCCCCTGTAACCTGTCACTCTTTCTCATAACTTTCCTCCTATGTAACCTTCTGCAAAACAATTTCAGTAAAATGCCTTGGTTGGGGCGATATGATTATAAAAAACAATGATCTCTATGTCCGAGCGCTTTCGGTTACTCTTTTAGCCACTATAAAAGAGTTTTTTTTTTCATCGTTTTTATATTTATAGTTAACATTCAAAGTAAGTCTTGTGGGGGATTGTATATTTTCCAAAGCCTGTCATAAATTGTATATTTTCCAAAGCCTGTCATAAATGTATAGACTGGCTGCACACATTCCACTCTCCAGTTCACACCATCACGCCTAATGCTCTCTATGTTTCGTCTAAGATATCTAACCATCATCGTCCTCTTCATATCCCAATTGCAAACGTTCCATTCAAGCAGCTTTTCCGCAGAATAAGCTGCTTTGTGGCACTAACTCCCGCGTGGGTACTTTTCAGATCACTATAATCTCGAACTGTTCAAGTAAGCAGCTATTCTCCATATCCATATAATATTAACTTTCTAGATAACACACTTTATTTGGTAACCCTTACATATATTTTTATAATTCTAGTTATAGAAAAAATATTTGTTCTATGAATATTTTTATGGTAAATGTTCTGATGAACTTTCATCTTTGGTACTACAACTTCTCGAATTTATGTATAATACGAGATTGGCAGTCCTACGGCTATATCGTGTTTAATACACCGTTTCTCGTCCGATCACCGAAGTTAAGCAACATCGAACCTGGTCAGTACTTAGATGGATGACCGTTTGGGAATACCAGGTGCTGTAAATATAAGGATCAAGAATAATCCACCGGCCCTTCAGGTTTGGGGGTTGGGCGCAGGGCTAACAGCGCTGCCCCATTAAAAACAGTTTGTTACAAAAACGGTAACAAAAAGTTACTGCCTTGCACACCATTGGGTGTAACGGGTGAGATGATGACGTCATTGGCAGCTAGGTGTCTTCATTTTCCAGCTGAAATTGTTAGATCTAACCGTAAGTTTTATGCTAACAGTTTCTTCTCTCTCACTTCTCGCTTGCAAAACTCTCTTCTGGCTTTTAATTGTCAGTTAT
Source organism: Ascarosepion bandense (assembly GCA_037127315.1). Classification (NCBI taxonomy): domain Eukaryota; kingdom Metazoa; phylum Mollusca; class Cephalopoda; order Sepiida; family Sepiidae; genus Ascarosepion; species Ascarosepion bandense. The sequence goes on from JBBBDQ010001539.1 coordinate 442,276, forward strand.
TTATTTATTTTCAAGTTAAAAGATCTTTGGCCAAAAATTTAAATGTAATTTCAACCGTTAATTTTTTTCTTAATTGTTGCTTTTTTTATTGTTCAGTCAGTTAAGTGCCATACGTGATACACGCTTGGGCGATGATATCTCGAAAGAAACATGATTGACTGGGCAGAATATTATCCCGCAGTAGGTTGCGGTTGCTTTCTGCAGTAGACTGGTTGCCGACCACGGTTATAGAACCCAATCTGTCCTGTTATTTAACCCATAACTGGAAGGAAGAGACGGATTAATACCTTTCCCAAGTGTATTTGCGCGTAAGTGAATGCAATGAATTCAGCTAGAATTCGAACTCGGCTCCCCGATCCTAAATAATGTTTTCTATTTTCATATTCTTTCACACCTGGAAAGTCCTTGGGTCTTAGTGTCTTTATTACCTTGCTTGGAATAAATGATTTTTTTAAAAAAAGAACTCTACTTGAACTCTTGAGATTTGTAGTGAGTGACATTTAGTGAACAAAAATGAAACAGGACTAAAAGATCGACACAGATATTCAAAAGCTTACAGGAATAGTAAAAAAACGGTTGTCACCATCTGAGAAATAAATAGAAAATACACTGCTGGACTGATATATAATAAAAATAATTATTATTATCATTATTATTAACCTGCATATCATTATTATTATTATTATTATTATTATTATTATTATTATTATTATTAATTTGCATATTATTATAATAATTATTTTTTTGCATATTGTTGGGACGCCCGAGCCTATTCGGCTATAATGGACTATTCCATGACTATGTAAAGTAATGGTGGCATCTACGAAAGAGAGTCTGCCGAGCAGCCGATCGACAAGTCAGTCGTAGACTTCCGGTGACGACCCGGAAGTACCCATTGCTCATACTACGTCTTACGACGGTTGAGACGATTAACCCTTATTCTTGTATTGGATACTAATAACCTTTGTAAATACTATTTTCACGGAATACAACAATTAACCTATTCCTGTTGTTGAGTTATTTATTCTTACTCACGACAAAACACATATCATTATTGTTATTATTTTGCATATCATTAATAGCATTAACCAGTCAACTTAATGAGACAGAATGTGGTCATAAAATAGCTCAAAAGAAAATAAGCCATCTATATTACATGCCTTGGCATGGCGAAGGAAGCATTCCAGAAGTTGAGTAAAGTATTAAGAAACGGGACAATTTTGCTAGAAACAAAGAAGAGATTACTGGATTGCTATGTGATGTCAGTTCTTCAATATGGCAGTGAATGCTGGACAATATCATCAGCGATGAAAGAAAAACTTAAGCAACTGAAATGTGGTTCTACAGAAGGATGCTGCGCATATCATGGATCGAGCATGTGAGCAATGATGAGGTTTTGGAAATGATGGAAACAAAAAGGAAATTAATACTGAGCATCAGGAAGAGACAGCTGAAGTTCCTGATACACACAATGAGGAAGGAGGGCTTCGAGAACCTGATATTAACAGGCCAGATAGAGGGGAAAAGGAGACAGGGGAAAGCAACGGATAACATATTTGAAGGATCTAATGAGGTGGATGACGGAACGAGGATTGCATGGTGTAACAGGAGAAGGCGTGTTCAGAGCCACCAGAGATAGGAAAACATGGAAAGCCATGATCGCCTGCGTCCTGAAGAGACAGGGCACGTAGAAGAAGAAGATATTACATGCATGACTTAAAGTTGTATCTCAAGAATGACAATGAGCTGGAGGGTCTTCTGCAAACTGTAAAATGTTTCAGTGAAAACAGTGGAATGAAATTCAATTTGAATAAATGTGCTAAAGCTACAGTTTTACGAGGATCACTACCGCAAACATCCTTAATTAGCTTAGACCCTGCTGTAACAATAAAAGACTTAGAGCAAGAAGAAGTATCCAGGTGTAGATGAGAGTGAAAGAATTCACCATAAAAAATGAAACAGATAGTGCGTAAAGAGTACTACAGAAGGCTACGATTGGTATTAAAAACTGAAGTGAATTTTCAGAACAGAATTATGGACATTAATAACCCTGCCATCCCAGTGGTCCAATATAGCTTCAACATCTTGAACTGGACTCTAAACGACATCAGACGAATGGATTTTAAGACAAGAATGCACCTTTCTAAACATAAGATGCATCATCCAATGTCTGATATAGACCGCCTATACATACCCCGTAAAGAAGGAGGAGGAGGTCTTATTCAGCTAGAATTGTCATACAAGATAACAACTATTGGCTTACTAACATACATAGAAGCAACAAAGGACTGAATGATCCAATTAGTCAAACAATATGAAAACAGAAAAAAAAATTCCATCATAAAAGAAGGCAGTAAATACAAACAAGATTTACATTTAGTAGATTCTGTAGAAAAGCAAAACAGAAGCCAAGAACCAAGTATTGCGGAAAAAATATGAAAACGAAAGCCAAGGATAAAGGTCTTGAACAGATGAACCAACGCTGGCTAGACAAACCACTGCATGGTCAATATCCAGAACGTGCTAATAAATCCGATGTTGATAAAATTGATACCCATCGATAGTTACGTGCATGAGGATTAAAGTCTGAAACTGAAGGCTTTATTCTTGCTGCGCAAGACCAAAGTCTTTTCACTAGGAATATTCAGGCAAATATTATACATAATAATATGGATCCAAAATGTAGCTATAACTTTTGGCTATATTATTTAAATACAGCACATAAAAAACTAGCCAAATAACTTCAAGAAATGGTTGACGATCCCACTAAAATTCCTGCATGGATGACCAAAGGAATTACATTTCTTCTACCCAAGAATGGTGACACAAACAACCCGAAAAACTACAGACCAATTACATGTCTTCCGACAACATATAAACTATTAACATCTATTTTAACAAAACAGACATATTTATTCTTAGAAAGAAATGACATGATACCGCTTGAACAAAAAGGGTGCAAACGTGGCTGTTATGGATGTAAAGACCAATTGCTTATTAACAAAATGATCCTGGAAAACTGCTACAGTACAAAGAAAAATCTTAGTACTGCCTGGATAGATTATCGTAAGGCATTCGATAGTGTGCCACATTCCTGGATTTTAAAGACTTTAAATATATACAAGATATCACCCGTCATCATCAATTTCATCAAACAGTGCATGTCTATATGGAAAACAACCCTTTACCTCAATCATATAAATGGAACCTATAAGTCTGATGAAATAAACATCAAAAGAGGTATATTTCAAGGTGATTCTTTATCTCCCTTACTATTCTGCATATCATTAATAGCACTAACCAGTCAACTTAATAAGACAGAATGTGGTTATAAAATAGGCCAAAAGAAAATAAGCCATCTATTTTACATGGATGACTTAAAGTTATATGCTAAGAATGATAATGAGCTGGAAGGTCTTCTGCAAACTGTAAAATGCTTCAGCGAAGACATTGGAATGAAATTCAATTTGAATAAATGTGCTAAAGCTACAGTTTTACGTGTATCAATACAAGAAACATCTTCAATTAGCTTAGACCCTGCTGTAACAATAAAAGAATTGAAACCAGAAGAAGCTTATAAATACCTAGGTGTAAATGAGAGTGAAAACATTCATCATAAAAAAATGAAAGAAATAGTGCGTAAAGAGTACTATAGAAGGCTACGAATGATATTAAAAACTGAATTGAATTCTCAGAACAGAGTTATGGCCATAAATAGCCTTGCAATCCCAGTTGTCCAATATAGCTTCAACATCTTAAACTGGACTCTAAACGACATCAGGCGAATGGATTCTAAAACAAGAAAGCTTCTTTCTAAGCATAAGATGCATCATCCAAAGGCTGATGTAGACCGTCTATACATACCCCGTAAAGAAGGTGAAAGAGGTCTTATTCAGCTGGAATTGTCATACAAGACAACAACTATTGGCTTACTAACATACATAGAAACAACAAAGGATTGGATGATACAATTAGTAAGGCAACATGAAGAAAGAAAGAAAAAATATTCAATAATAAAAGAAGGCAGTAAATACAAACAAGATTTACAGTTAGTAGATTCTGTAGAAAAGCAAAACAGAAGCCAAGAACCAACTATTGCGGCAAAAAATATGAAAATGTAAGCCAAAGATAAAGTTCTTGAACAGATGAAACAGCGCTGGCAAGACAAACCTATGCATGGCCAATATCCAGAACGTGCCAATAAATCCAATGTTGACAAAGTTAATACTCATCGATGGTTACGTGCATCTGGATTAAAGTCTGAAACTGAAGGCTTTATTCTTGCAGCACAAGACCAAAGTCTTTTCACTAGAAACTTTCAGGCAAATATTATGCATAATAATATGGATCCAAAATGCAGGTTTTGTGATAAACACCAAGAAACAATAGACCACCTAATCTCAGGCTGTTCTGTGCTTGCTCCAAATGAATATAAAAATCGCCACGATAGAGTTGGGCAATATTTACATTGGACAATGTGCAAATATTATGGAAAATCTGTAAACAAACACTGGTATGAACATCACCCAGCACCGGTTACAGAAATAGAAGATGTAACCATTCTATGGGATTACACCATCTACACAGACAGAAAAATTGAAGCAAACAGGCCAGACATTATTGTTAAAAACCAGAAGGAGAAAACTTGTCTATTAATTGATATGACTTGTCCAGCGGATTGTAACATAGCAATCAAGGAATTTGAAAAACTGTCAAAATATAAAGACCTGGAAATTGAAATAGAAAAAATGTGGAAATTGAAAACAAGAGTTGTGCCAGTGATAGTAGGTGCACTTGGCATGATAAAAAATGGAACAAAACAACACATTGAAAGAATCCCTGGAAACCCCAGCTTAAGAGATATACAAAAAATTGTCTTGTTAAGTACAGCCCACACACTAAGGAAAACTTTATCTATGTAATGCTAGGGATGATAGGGAAGATAGAAAAAACATGAAATGGAGTCATAACAACACGCCACGACCTGCCTTAGGTCTCCTCGCAGACTTGGTTGGTAGTGAGACCAAAGCAGAAATCGAAATACGATGAAAAATGACATAATAATAATAATAATAATAATAATAATAATAATAATAATAATAATAATAATAATAATAATAATAATAATAATCCTGAAATCACAGTTAGAAGTATTGAAATTTCAGGAATAGTTCAACAAGTGTTTAGAAAGAATACTGAGGAAGGTTCTGAAAATATAAAGAGAACAACTTTCAGTTGATCTTCAGTTACCTCTGGGGTTAAAATGCAACCCCTTCTACATTGCGATAATTGAAAATATCGAATTAAGACACTCCCTGAAAATCTTAGAGAATAATACAAAGAATTCTTTATTCAATGGATGCGAAAGCGTTATGGAAACACTATATTAAAAGAAGTGTACGCCCCAAAAAAAAAACTTGCCCAAAGATATGCGCAGTACGCTATCTAATCGAAAAGTCAAGCGTATAAGTACCGTGAAGGTAAGGCACAAAAGAACACCCACTCTGGAATAGCAACCACGCGATTGACTGGGTGGGTGAGGAAATAACGATGGTAGATTCGGGATCGAGACGGAAGCCCTCCTGTAACGTGAGCGGACGAGCGAAAGTAATAGCAAGGTAAAGGAATGAAGGTCATAGGTGAAAGGACATGGTTGCGCGGACAGGCATGTCGAATGGTAGCAGGATCTTATTGCGTTCAATTTGCTGGTTCATTGACTGCTTAAGTGATTCCGACATGGACAGAGGGAAAATTATGATTGATCGGCTGCTGGGTTCAAGAAGGTTAACAGGGTTGAGGAGGGAAGCCACCCGTTTAATTTCCCTTCGAAAATTCATGGTGAATTTGGATTATCAGTTGATTTGAATTAATATTTACTGAAGGACCGATTCATTTACATCAGAAATTATGGGCAGAATGTCAATATCTGGCTGCTCATTTTCGAATACACCTGTCTGAGAGGGCACTTTGGTAATCCCTGTTGCAGACGCCCACTCAGGTACATGTGTTTCTTAAAAACCCACAGAGTCAGCATAAGATTTGTACGGTAACTATGCTAAGAAGACTTTAGCTACAGCTCACAATCTAGTAGGAACTGTAATTGATCCAAAACCATAATTTTCAAACCTTCCCTCAAAATGACTTTTGACATCGATATATATATATATATATATATATATATATATATATATATATATATATTAATCATATCACCCCGAGCAAGGCGAAAACGCCACTGATGTGCCGGGGGCTACGTAAGAGTAAAAAGATTAGAAGAGAGAAAGCCGGAAACCACATCCTAAACAGGGAACAAGTGATGAGCCTCTACACCTGTTCAATAGACGTGGGTGGAGTGTGAACCGGGCGATAGTTTAGTCTATCTACTCCAATTGAAAAAAAAAAAGGGAAAGTGAAAAGATTGGAAAAGAGACAGTCGGAAACCACATCCTAAACAGGGAACAAGGGATGAGCCTTTACACCTGTTCAATAGACGTGGGTGGAGTGTGAACCGGGCGATAGTTTAGTCTCTCTACTCCAATTGAAAAAACGAAAAAGGAAAGTGAAAAGATTGGAAAAGAGAAAGCCGGAAACCACATCCTACACAAGCAACAAGGGATGAGCCTCTATACCTGTTCAATAGACGTGGGTGGAGTGTGAACCGGGCGATAGTTTAGTCTATCTACTCCAATTGAAAAAAAAAGGAAAGTGAAAAGGTGAAAAGATTGGAAAAGAGACAGCCGGAAACCACATCCTAAACAGAGAACAATGGATGAGCCTCTACACCTGTTCAATAGACGTGGGTGGAGTGTGAACCGGGCGATAGTTTAGTCTATCTACTCCAATTGAAAAAAAAAAGGAAAATATATATATGTGAATGTGAGAGAGAGAGAGAGAAACATTTTCTCATCTTGACATACGTTAAATTCTTTTAATTGTATTTATTTTAATAGGTGTTACTGCTTTTTTTGTTAATATATATATATTTATACTGTATATATATATATATATATATATATATATATATATATTGTTATAGCGTTTCCTCTTTTTACAGGATAATAGACTTGTCTAGAGTAAACATATATTTCCGCACAGAGGCAAGAAGTAAGACATCGTCAGACATCGAGATCCGCCAGATAACGTCATATCCCGACAGATACCGAGAGATACAGCGTTAGTAGTTCATAGTAGCTCTGAGCTCCACTCAGCAGAATATTATTATACAGCACCCATCAGCTTCCGATGTGGACATACTAATTCTACTACGGCTTCACTTCAGAGACATTGCATATATTTGTCTTACTAGCTGCATTTATGGATTACTAACCCGCGTTCAAGTTTGAATTCTTTACGTTTAATATACTTATTTTGTGCGATCCCAATTCATATATATATATATATATATATATATATTCCGATATTTCCATTCCGTTGAATAGCTATTTCAGCGAGAAAATTCTCGCTTCATCAGAAACGATCAAAAACAAAAATTTAATAATTCAAATCTGGTACAAAAATTCACATACCAGTATATATATATATATATATATATATATATATATATATATATATATATATATATCAGTCAATTGGCATCAGTAAAACAGGCTAAGCAAGATAATGTCTCGAAAGAAATTTGATTGACCGGACAGAAGTTATCATTACTTTCTGCAGTAGACTGGTTTCAACTGATGCTATAAAACCTAGTCTGTCGTATTACTTCACCCTTTGCTTGCGGGGGAAGAGACAGATCAATACCTTTTCCAAGGGCGTTTACGCATAGGTGAATGTAAGGAATACAACTGGAATTCGAATTTGGCTCTCCAACCTCTCGTTTCGAGCTGATATCCACTGCAATCCATATATATATATATATATATATAGAGAGAGAGAGAGAGAGAGGGAGAAAGACAGAGATAGAGAGATAGAGAGAGTTGTGGTGCAGTGAATATTGACTCGAAAAGAGAAATCGGTGAGCCGAGTTCGAATTCCAGTTGAATACCCTGCATTCTCTTAAGCACTGGTACCCTTGGGAAAGGTATTAATCCGTCCCTTAACTCCATTTATGGGTTAAATAACAGCGTAGGACTTGGAGACCCTGCCCTTAAAAAAGCAAATCCCAATGAATCTTGATACACGAAAAGAAAAAAGTATTACTAGACACAAAACTTCTATAAAATCAACAATAAATTGTTGGAAAGAAAATGGTATTAACAGCAATAAATAAATAAAATTTAGTTGGCAATAAATGACCCGCCGAGGTGTTGATATGCCATAAAAACAAAACAACCAACCACCAACCTTGTTCCAGTGATCTTAAGGAAACCCCACTGTTCTTGTTTTGTTTCCAGTCTGTTCTGTTGCGCACTCTGTTCTTTAGAATTCGAAGGAGAACTTTTGTTACGTAAAGCATTAAACTGACAGTTCTGTGGGGTTCATATTCATGAGGGGTGAGAGAATGGCAACCATTGAAGACAGAGATGATAATCCAAATGATTTTATTTAATTAATATTGACTATCAATTAGATAAAAATAGATAGCTCATTGTATATTATCCAGAGCAAATATATTGAGAGGAAAAACTAAGCACATAATTAAACGATTATAAATTCCAAATTTATTTCAGCAATGTAAAGAAATCTTTTACAGTTGCTTTGTTCAGATCGTTGATGAATAATTAAATGTTAATTTCACTCAGAATATTATTAAAAACGGTTTGTAACATAGGGAATTTTAAACCGGAAATCAATTGAGAATAAATACATCAAATCATAAATATAACACAATACAGAGAAAGGAATTCAATCACACATACATAAAACAAGTAACAATAAATTATACACATGCAAAAAGGAGGAAGGGATAGACATACACAAAACAACACCTAAACAATTAATCACACAAACATTATTTAGGAAAGAATATATATATATATATATATATATATATATATATATATATATATATATAAAGTGAGTAGAAAATTACACATAATAAACACAGATTTAAACAAATGAAAAGAACAAAAAGGGGGAGATAAGAAAAAGAGTATAGAAAAGACAAAGGGGACAGAAACCCATACAGTTACAAATTTTTAAACCGGAAATAAATTGAGAATAGATACATTAAAATGATAGTTCGGTGGGGTTCATATTCATTTTCACCTGGCGCGTTAGGCAAAAATTGATCTGCTTAGGTCATCCGATATTTTCCACCGTTGTAGATCTGATACATAATTTCTATGATTTTGTCTATGCCGAAGTCGTGTAAAGCTGCTAACATCTCTATTACAATGTCGTCTGGTTCAGTTGCTGTGTTTCTGATCAATCTTTCCAGAGTAGCTTTTTTTTAATCATTTCACCCCAAGCAAGACATTCCACTGCCACTATTGCGTAGGGGTTACATAGGGGAAGGTGCTGAGAAAGAGTGGTTGAGGGACTACATAGGGGAAGGTGATGAGAAAGAGAGGTTAGATATAGGAAATGTCAGAAGGAGGGTGATAGACGGGTAAGGATACCGAGGATGAGGGTTGGGTAGATGGAGAGAGTGTTTGAAAGAATGGATGCGAGTTAGTGTGTTAGGAGGTGTCTATTGACCTTACATTTAAACTCCTGGAGGTTGTAGCTGTCGGGGAAGCAAGTATGTGGAAGGGAATTACACAGGCGGGAAGCTTCTACTTCTGATTTTAATATTTATGGTCTGTGTATTGTTGGTTGCTCTCTCTTGTCGTAGAAGAGATCTTTTAATTGTTCTTCCCACCGCTGAAGTATTTCCTTCTTCTCTAATATGATTTGGATTTTATACATCTTCTTGATGATTATGTCTTTTGTGCTTATTTTTGTTCCTTATTTCATTCTGTAGTTTTCTGTATTCCGTTCCATGTATTTGACTTGTTTTCTGCCTCTTTTTATTATGTCCAGAATCCAATCTGCAATTCACTCATTTTTCCTTCTACGTCTGTTTTCCTTTGGAACGATGTCGTTGGCCGATGTCTCTAATGCTTCTTTTAGTGTGTCTCAATTTGAGTTCCGTTTCCAATTTCTCCCTCGTATATTTTTTTCACTTTATCCTTATACTTTCCCTACTGTTTGAGGTCATTCATGAGTGTCTGAGTGCCGCACTAGGCTTCGTCATTCTCCGCAGTTTCATCTTCAGTCTGCATATAAGCGGGAGGTAGTCGCTTACACAGTGGGCACTTGGATAAGTTTCACAATGAACAACTGCATTCCTAAGTGTCCTGTTTATAGTTATGTAATCAATTTGGATTTTTGTGTTATCTCCTGGGACTTTCCATGTCTATGGTCGTCTTAAGTATTCTTGAAACCATTTGTTGGTTTTTACCTGGTCATTCGCTGTGCATCATTAGACCGATTTTTCTCCTCGATCTTTGCAGTTTTCTAATACGAAGTTGCGAACTGATACCGCTTCCCTCTTCTTACTTACGTTGGCATTCAGGTCTCTCATGATAATTCTAACTTCTTGCGATTTACACTGAGGCTTTGCGCTATCCAGTGTAGAGTAGAAAGATTCTGTTTCCGCCTCAGTGTTTTGTGCTGTCGGTGCATACACTATTATAACCGCAATGTTGAAGAGCCTATCTTTTAGTTTGATCAGGAGAGCTGGAGAATGTCAAGCAGGATATGAGCAGACTAAATATTAGTATTGGGTGAAACTAGATATTTTACTCTTTTTTTTAGATAATTGGCAGTACCCTAAGGCGCAATTCTTCATGTCTCTGTTCAATATCAAGTTCAGTATTTTGCTATTTTTACCGCCTGCGTATATTATCCGGTGGTTGCCACTGAAGAAACCTCCATTGTTTGGCCATCTAGTTTCACATATTCCTAAAACATTGATATTCAATCTGCTTATCTCCTGCTTGACACCCTCCAGCTGCCCACAGTTGATTAACGTTTTCACATTTTGTTCCTAGAGTAGCTATTAGGATAACATAATCACCACTGTTAGAAAAGACATGAACTGAATTTTCCCTGTGTTCTATCCCATCACTAGATATCTTAATAATATCTCCTGTCACTGGCATGCTCTAATGTTTGATAAAGAAGAGCGGGAACAAACCACTCTTTCATAATTATCTGATTATATGTCATACAAAAAATTAAAGATTTTCTTGGAGTGCGTATTTTTTATTTAAATTGATTATTTTTCTTGAAAGTTTTCCGTTTTTTTTTCTTGTATTTGTGTTCTTCAAAGTTTGAAACTAGATATCTTACTCTCTTTCAGATAACTGGCAGTAGCCTAAGGCGCAATTCTTCCTGTCTCTGTTCAGAATCAAGCCAACTCCCTTTTCGCTATTTTTACAGCCTGCATATATTATCCTGTGATTGCCACTGACGAAATCTCCATTGTTTGGCCATCTAGTTTCACACACCTCCACAGCACTTATATTCAGTCTGTTCATCTCCTGCTTGACATTCTGAAGCTGTCCACAGTTGTTCAGTGTCCTGACATCCCATGTCGCCATAGTGATTTTATGTTTGGTGCAAACAGTCGCAGGGTAACGGTCAGGTGACACCTGTTACACATGTTGTTCCTTCCAGAACCAAAGACCATCTCCGAAGAATTGTTCCCGCTTTACGCCGTTGGTGCAAACAGTCGCTGGATGACAGTCAGGTGACACCTGTTGCACATGTCGTTCCTTCCAGAACCAAAGACCATCTTCGAAGAATTGTCCCCGTTTACGCCGTTGGTGCTAACAGTCGTTGGATGACAGTCAGAGGACACCTGTTACACGTGTCGTTCCTTCCAGAGCCAAAGACCATCTCCGAAGAATTGTCCCCGTTTTACGCCGTTGGTATTAACAGTCGCTGGATAAGAGTCAGGGGACACCTGTTGCACATGTCGTTCCTTACCAGGCGAGGAATTAATTCCTTTGGACTTAACCCCTTGAAGCTGTTAGGTTTTATTAGTACTACCATTCATCTTTAATTTTTTCTTCCACACTTTCTGTGCCCTATTTTTCTTTAATTGGAATGCCCTGGTCATCAGTAAAAAGGGCAGCCCAGTATCCCAAACACAGGTGGGGAGGATACTAATATCAAGCAGGTACAAAAATTTAAATACCTGGGAAATGTTCTAAGAGAAAACAGAAAGTGTGACACAGAGATCCGAAGGCGAATTGGGATGGCGAAGGACGCTTACCAGAAGTTGAGTAAAATATTAGGAAACAGAACAATTTCGCTAGAAACAGAGTATTGGATTGCTATGTGATGTCATTTCTTCAATATGGCAGTGAATGTTGGACTATATCATCAACGATGAAGGAAAAACTTGAAGCAATTGAAATGTGGTTCTACAGAAGGATGCTGCGAATATCATAGATCGAGCATGTGAACAGTGATGAGGTTTTGAGAATGATGGAAACGAAAAGGAAATTAATATTGAACACCAGGAAGAGACAGCTGAAGTTCCTGGGACATGCAATGAGGAAGGAGGGCTTGGAGAACCTGATACTAACAGGCCAGACAGAGGGAAAAAGAGACAGAGGAAAGCAGCGGATAACATATTTGAAGGACCTAATCAGGTGGGTGACGGCACGAAGATTGCATGGTGTAACATGACAAGGCGTGCTCAGAGCCACCAGGGATAGGGAAACGTGGAACGCCATGATCGCCTACGTCCTGAAGGGACAGGGCACATAGAAGAAGAAGAATTTCTTTTCCCTATAAACGACGATAATTCAAAATACAATTGAGCTATTTCGCTTGTTTGAATGACACGCGCAACACTTCTAACTTAAACATTGTGACTAGCTGACAGGCACGGTTTCAATACAAACAAATCCCTGCTGTTCTCAGAGAGTAAATGAATAAAAGTTGTTTTATTGTATTAAAATAAACCTGTCTTTCGTTTTCATTCGCTTTGGTTCATCCTAAAAGCCAGGAATATAATACAAGTCTGACTAATTAACCCAGAGCTGGTGGTAGAAGAGGTTGATTCGTACCTTTCTCAATTATTTGCGCCTATGACAATATAGCGAAACGCAATTAGTATTTGAAACTGGCTCTCCGATTTACAATTCCGAGCTCTTGCACCACGTGCACATCACAGCTTACAATATCTGGTAATTACAAGCGCTTACCCATATAAGTACCGCCAAGACACGACGTTGCTTAACTTTGAGGACCGGTGTTTCAATGCGATATTATCGAAAATTTTTCTCAAATAGTAAATGAACTAAAAAAATATCGGCAAGATAGTTACAGCTATAGAAAAAGCAGTCTTGTGTTGACTATCCCATATACTATCTACCTCTCCTCGATTTTCGATAAGGAAGTTTGAAATTGATTTTTTAAAAATAAAAACTTTTTCTTGAAACTTCAATTTTAGCTTAATTGAAAGCTAAAAGATTAAATTTTCTATTTCTACTGAGCAAAATACTCGGGTGCATTTCAAACAGAAGTTATATTCATTGGAATCTAAAATTTTGAGATTTTCTTTTTAATTTTCAATTTTTCGCTCATTAGACACATTTGTAAACAAAAGTCAATTTTCGGTTTTAAAAATCTTGCTAAAATAAAATACACATCTCTCACTCGTTATTTTTGAAAAATTAGCAAATTTAAAGTTAAATTAATCTCACTTGAAATAAATATTACTTATTAATAGCATGAAATTTAGAATAAAAGTATTTCTTAATCACAAAGGTCTGACTCGTTGACCTTTTAAGTAAGTGATAACAGTACCTGTCAATCAATCTGGACATATGGTAACCAAAAGTTGACATAAACCAGTTTAGCATTTTATAAGGTGAACAACCCTTAAAACATGTGACCTTTTAATGATAAGTCTCTTATGAGTTTCCATAGTAAAAGAAAATGTGCAGTTTAACATAATAAAAAAATTAGAAATTATTTTTAAAATCTTAATTCTAAATGATTTGTATTAAGCTTATGAATTTTTGATTTGTAAATAAAGTCCATTTTTAATAAATTAATAGCCGAAGACACTGACTAACTAGAAGAAAGTTAAAAAGATGTTTAAGACTTTAATTAGCAAAGAAAAAAATGATAACAATTCTTATAAAAATTCATTATTCATCGAAATTGTTTGTCTTCTTCAGAATATGATATCCTAAAATTATATTATATATAAAATCAATTCAAACTTTATCTATATTAAAATAGCGTGGTTTTGATGCACTTTTGTTTTAGCATTCGAAGCTGATTTTCGGAAATATGATCCCTGCAGTTACAAAAGATTACATGATTTACATTCCCCAATGGGTTCTGCATTTAAATAATAAATAAAAAATTGATATAGATAATGTATTTCGAGAAGTTTTATGCAATTAATTGAAGTAGGGTGTAACAGATGTAAAAAAATATGTTTTTACAAGATTTTCTAAAAATAATAATTGCTTAAATAATTTCATTCATTTGTGAATAAGTCCTGAAAGTTTCATTAAAACTAGATAATTAACTGATTTTTGCAAGAATTTTCAAATTAATGTGCCTTTCAATACCAAAAAAAAAACCGACTTGCGTAATATAACGTTTTGCTTAGTATTCACATTGCGTAAACATGGCGTGAATCGATGACGGAAAACAAAAAAGAAATTTTAATTAAAATTTCGAATGTGTTAAAAAGGATTTTTTTTTCTAAATAATGACAACAAAATTTGATCTTTCCTCTTAATAATAGCATAAAAATTTTGATGATAAAATTTTGTTTTATTAAATTTGAGCCCTTTTAACATCATGATATGCTGTTTGTGTTTTTGTTTGTTTTTGTTTTTTGGTTGTTGTTTTTTTTTGTTTGTTTTTTTTGCCAATTGAGTGGAGGTACTTACTTCGGGCAAGAGATTTTTGGTTTTCTTAAAATTGGAATCTTGTAGATTTAATCGCTAGGGGTTTAAGAAACCCCTTTTACGGTAATCAGTCCCATGGAAAGTTGGAGACAATGAGCAACACTACTTGTGAAGATACTCTCCGTCTTCAAGTATTAGTTGGCTTAGACGGGTTTGCATGCACATAAACACGCCGACGCGTTATGTAAGTGGCCGACTATTAACTTAATTCCACGCTGTCGTAATCATTTTGACCGGATGTCGATTGCGATTCAGAGTTCCTGACAGCCAGCCTTTAAGTCTGGCTGCTCCAGTACTACTATTATTCCCTCTCTCTCTCTCTCTCTCTCTCTCTCTCTCTTTCTCTTTCTCTCTCTCTAACGTTTTAACCCACTCTCGGCTACTTGCTCACTCATTCTCAATCACATGGCTATTACATCAGAGCGTGATGTGATATATCGCGGCGTTATTCCTTCGGGTCAACTTATAACCGTATTACCAGCACGCGTACTGTCACTGTGTTGACACCATCTTTAGAACAGTTTTTATCTTGCTTCGTAATGAATGCTCTTGTAAGATCAAGTGTTAAAACTAAGGGATTTATACATATTTCAATATCTGCACAAATTTTGAATATATCTAGGTAAATTAACCCGCTGAGACAGAAGAGCATTCTAAAGATATGCGTGAGATGACCTACCGCACACGAAATTATCAGACTTTATCATCTCAGTGTTTATTAATTTAAAATGGATAGATTTAAAATTACAGCTCATATCTGAGAATGAAGTGCTAAAAATAATTGTAATACTAGCTATACTGGCGCGGAATAAGAAATCAGCCCAGGTTGAATTCCAGTTGAATTCATTGCATTCTTGAGAGTTCCATTGGAATTCAATATAACTACTAGCCAGTTAATATTAATCGGCAGTTAGTCGAATACTAAGGAGTCAGCTTACAGTGGAATATTACCAAGTTCCTAACATTTTGGGTGCGTTAAGTCGATTAGCAACCGACATAGCACGATTATAACTTTCAGTGCAAAAACTACTCCACAACAGTTAGTGAAAATGATTGAACAATTAAAGATTTATCTATTAAAATTCGGACAAGATATTCAAAGTGATGCGATTTTATAACCAATTTCACAAATGCTCAATATGCACACTACCTGACACACATAGAGTCCGTAGTTCAGCTCCTGCCACATACGATGTAGTATGACATGCGTAACATTCTCCAGTGCCTTTGAATTTTCTATGTAGTGTCTAAATCGGCATTCTAGGCTTAATGCATACTATTGCTCAACACTGTTCTAGCGTTGATCTAACATACAAAATCGTCATTGTACACCATGAAATATAAAAACAATTAAACATTCAACTCAGATTTTAAATATTTTATTAAAATTTGAGATCATCTGAGCGAAAATTAGCTATGTTATTAAACGACAAAATGATGTCTATTTTTGAAATGATATATAATATAATGATATGCGCTAAAAAGTCTGCCTACTTCCACCAAACGCCCATAGCCCAGGGGTAGAGTCGCCGACTGACGCTCTTTCGGTCGGATTTCAATCCTGGGTAAAAAGCAATCGGAGTCTAACCGTAATGATGAGCTGTGATACAGTGAAACAGATCTGTCTGCGGATGACTATATATATATATCTTGATTGTTTAATACTTAGTTTTCGGTCATAATAGGGTTAAACCAATGTACATTTGTATTAAAAAGTATTCAATACAATTATATTGTAGAACTTTTGAATATTTTTCATTTGTATTACGCGACCTAGGTTTCTACCATGCATGGTGTCTTCTGGCGATTTTTAGTAACTGATTTTGCCGTTTCTTTTCGAGAACGCTCACGTAACGGTGTTTTTTTTTGTTTTTTTTTAGGGGGGTGTTTTTGTTATTTTTTTTTTTTTGAATGGTCAAGTGGCAGGGAATTTTTGAACGCGCAATTTTTAAGATTAAAACGAATTATGGTGTTTTCATCCATGGTTGAGTTAACCTAAGATATATTTTTTACCATGGTTACATACTTATTTTCGTCCCTGCAGTTGCATTCTTTATTAGTGGTTTAATCATACTAAAAAATACATCTTAGGTTCATACAAGCATGGATGAAAACGACATAATTCGTTTTAATTTTAAAAATTGCTCGTTCAGCGTTAAAAAAAAATAAACACCATCACATGAGCGTTCTTAAAAAAGAAAAACGGTAAACGGTAAAATCAGTTATTAAAAATCGCCTGAAGACATCACTCATGGGAGAAACCTAGGTCGTGTCATAACTCTTTTACAAATGAAAGCAATCGGAGTCTAACTGTACTGATGAGCTGTGATACGGCGAAACAGATCTGTCTGCGGATGACAATATATATATATATATATTGAGATGAAAATTCAACACATAAGCAAACGGTTATATATGAGCTCCCTATTTTCATCTAACTTATTTTTTATATTAATTAGATAAAATCTTTTGAATTACCCTCTCCTCATTCATGGGTTGGCATTCTCTCATACATACATGCATACATACATACATGCATACATATATTGTTTTATATATATACTAGCAGTATAGCCTGGCGTTACTCGGGTGTAATGAAAGCTTTAAAACTAATCCATGGTCCTGGAGCTCAGACTCTTTGGACGTCGGCACGAAAGACTAAAAAGCATTAGTCGTTTCCAGTCAAAGCGAAACCGTAGACTGAAAGAAAAATTAAAGGATGTAAGTCAAATTTTGATTTCCTGGTATAGATATCAAATTTTCTGCACTATTGTAAGAACTGCAACCTTGAAACTTCTGAATATCGTTTCTTATGTCTTTGTCTATGAGTGTATCAAATTTGATTAAAATCGGACCACTCCTTCTATAACCCGATTTTTTCAATTAGCGATTTTCGATGTTTATCGGGGGTACTTCGACACAAAACCTAGCTGAGAACACTCGCAGACGCTTATAATACAACTGTGTAAACTTTCAAGAAAATCAGTTCAGCCGTTTCGGAGTCTATAGGTAACGAATACACAGACACACACACACAGACAAAGTTCCATTTATAAATAAGTATATATATATATATATATATATATATACTAACAGGGACTTGTTCCCACAGAAATAACAAATAGACTTAAAGAATGTAGATGTCATCATGTAGACCTAAGGGTCCTTTCAGCCAACACATTATCTAAGGTGCTCGTTGGCGTTATTGTTAATGATAGGCAGGACACGAAAATTACTTACAGAAGGAAAGTTGGAACTTGTTTAAAAGTACAATTTTATTAAAAAAATAATTTAAAAATAATTTAAATGTTATTATTTTTTTATTTTTTAATATAATAATACTAATATTATAAACGAGGATCTTAAGGTCTACATAATGACGTCAACTTTATTTTAATATATATATATATATAGTGTTGACTTGTGATAATGTTTAGGTTGTTGTTTTTTCAGTCGTTTTACTGATAAAATGTATTTTGACAAACGGGATTTTTATCGTAAAATGCTCGATATCGACTGGAGATGAAGAACTGATAAGCCCAAAACGTCTGTTACTTTAACCGAGCAGATTCATGCTGACTTCGAAGTTTCATGAAGACAGATTTCTGATGTTGTCACTCGTCTGCCATGAAAAGTGAGACCAGAATAACTTCGAAGTTGGCATGAACCTGCTCAGTTAGATTGACAGACTTTTTGTGCTTATATATATATATATATATATATATGTGTGTGTGTGTGTGTGTGTGTGTGTGTGTGTGTGTGTGTGTGCGTGTGTTTTGTGCGGCTGAAAAGATAGTCTAACAGTATCATAAGAGTGGCTCTGAGATTTATTTAATACTATAATTCATTTGACTTATTAAAATCATTTTTAATGTTTTTATTTTAAAATGTTTTATTATAATACATTTAGTATAATTAAAAAATTTCAGTAAATAATCCGAGTGCTTTTTACCCAGGATTGAATCCGACCGAAATGGCGTCAATCGACGATCCTACCTCTGAGATATGGGCACTCGATAGAAGAATGCGGTCTTTTAGCGTCTGATATACCATGTAAACATACGCCAGTAGCCGAGAGTATTCTAATTCTTTACTGAATGAACGATGCGTAGATGCTAGAGTAGATACTGTTTTTTCAAAGTCTACCATTCCTCTAGAGTGCTCAATCAGCGTATGAGAGCGTAAATAGTCATTCGCAGACAGATCTGTTTCGCTGTATCACAGCTCATCAGTACGGTTAGACATCCGATTGCATTTTCCCAGGATATATATATATATATATGAATTTTTTATTTGTTTAACGTTATTTTTCTAATGGATACTCGTTTTTGAATGGGAAATCTGTTTATTTTTTATATATACATATAGTTAAACAGTACAT
Organism: Ascarosepion bandense; assembly: GCA_037127315.1. NCBI lineage: Eukaryota > Metazoa > Mollusca > Cephalopoda > Sepiida > Sepiidae > Ascarosepion > Ascarosepion bandense. Next base: position 461,488 of record JBBBDQ010001539.1, read on the forward strand.
TATAATTTCCACTGGCCTTAATCGTTTGAGAAATCTTCCGGCAGGAATCGAACCTGCAAACTCCCACACCGGAAAAATGCCATCTTTAGACCGACTCACAGAAGATTTCATGGAAGACGAAATTCAATTTCACCTTTATTCACCTGATTAATATCTGGTCTGCTTCTATCCGAATGTAAACAACATTACGGATTTTAACAGAAATCCACGAAACTGGCACTTTTTATTCAAATACGAGTATCCATTAAAAAAAAGTAATAATGTTAAACAAATAAAAAAATTAAAATCTGTCGGGTAGTGCGAGTTTCGTGGATTTCCGTTAAATTCAATAATATCTAGAGAGATATAATACATATATATTCAATAATATATAGGGAGATACAATATATATATATATATATATATATATATATATATATATATATTGCATATTTGGCCAGCAATCTCTCTTTTTATGCAAGTTTCATTAAAAATTACATACTAGGTGTGATGCTTAAGTTCTTTATGTAATTTTTCACGTGATCTTATATTTTTTTTAGGACATACATGAAAATTATCTAAAAGTTTAGTTAATCGGAGTCTTTTCGGCTAAACTCTTAGCCATTATCGAGGAAGATTTTATATTTTACGTGTAGCAGAATGTATGTGGTGATATGTGTGAGGTATGAAAGTGTGTATGTGTCATGTACGGATATATATATATATATATATATATATATATATATATATATAAAAGAACCCCTATTTCTGTTATATATATATATATATATATATATATATATATATATATGATAGCAGAATCTGTTATTATTTCGTTGTCTTGCATCTGTCCTCAAGAAACTAAATATATATTTCTCGTTTTCGTTTTTGTTTTGTTTTTTGTTGTTTGTTTGTTGTTTTTTCTTTGATTTTTGTTTTTGTTTGTATTTTTGTTTGTTTTGTTTTGTTTTTTGATTTTTTTTGTTTGTTTGTTTTTTTTGTTTTTGTTTTTTGTTTTTGTTTTTTTTCTTCCGCTTACGAGTAACTAGTTCAATGTCGGCCATTTATAACGTCGGAACACTGGAGACCAATTGATACTGTCTCTTGTTTCATCCGGAAGCCAGTGATACTTTGACGAGATCTCGTCAAATGCGTCCTGAATCTCAATCTGTTCCACCTGCTTACAATAATTGTTCGGTCACAAGCGAATTCACACGAGATTCTCACTTGCTAATCAACCGAGATCACCAAGCCAAACTTTGTACAATGAGCAGCCATTACCATCTCTCTACCTCTCACAGAGTTGGTAAAATAATTAATTCTTTCTACCAGTTTGACAGATAGCTTTGTCAAGTAGTAACAGCAAAAAGACAAGATTTGTAAAGAATCTACAATGTCTCAGTAGGAACGCACCTCTCTCTTCTTCCTTTCTCATATCATTCAACTGTCTCAGTCCCTCTCTAATAGAAAGTTCAATAATGAAAATAGCATTTCACACAAAGTTTGATTTTTTAAAAGAATTTCCTTATTTTGTCAATGCTCTTAACTGAAGACAATCCTATTAATCACATAATTATAACATTATACAATAAAAATCCATATCAATAATAACCTGGCAACATATCAAATCAAAGGCTTACTGATCCACACTTATATATATATATATATATATATATATATATATATATACTAGCAATTTAACCCGGTTTCACTCGGGTAGTTTAAGGAATAATAAGAATAAAAACCATATGATGAATTTACATAGCAAATACTTACACAACGTCCACCCTCGTCACTTTTATAGATATAGATAACAATGTAGAATGTCTCTTTTTGATTAGGGCGGGAGGGAAGGAGCAACATATATAGACATAGATAATGTAAAGTGGGATGATCGATTCTATATAATAATAAATACATAAACTGATCCCTTTCTAAAAATTTCAAGGTGTCGTTAGCGTTCTAAAATTTTGATCTACATCTGAGCACAACACCCGTCGAGCTAGACCGCAAAATGCAGACGCTAAGTCGAATCTATCAAACAAACAAATTTACACAACGTCCACCCACGTCACTTTTATAGATATAAATGTGCGTGTGTATATATATATATATATATATATATATATATATATATAAGGTAATTTTCGTTACTTTTCTCTTTTTCTTCTTTTCTTTCTCTTGTAGCCATTTCGACGTCCAGTTTTCTAGACACATACTGTCGTTGTTATATATTTTTATAAATATCTAGATGTGAATATTTATTTTATTATCCTATCTTTGTAACTTGAAGTAAGTAATTTGTGTGGATGTGTGCATCTTTTCAATTTTGTAGGGGATTATTTTAAATACAAAATTCAATTTTATAATAAATTTCAATGTTTTTTTTTTTCTGCATTTATCTTTCAACCATTTTCTATTGGATTCAGGTCGGGGCTCTGGTCACTTCATTAGGGCGAATCCTTCTTCTTCAAATAAAGCCATAATCTTCTGAGCTTTGTGGAAAGGTGCATTATCCTGCATGAAAATAGGAGATTCATAAAGATTATGGTGTAATCTTGGTACCACATCCTGCTGAAGAAGCTTTTTGTAAATCTCAGCATTGATATTGCCATGTACGACACTTGAAGTAAGTAAGTTGTGTGGATGTGTGCATATCGAGGCTCACTTCTATGAACAGAGACTTACCTGAGAAGAATAGAAAAAGTTAATGCCTAATACTGCGTACTCGGGGCTGATCAAATTTTGACCCTGGATCCGAGTGTCTACACTCGGGTTCCAAGAGCTTGTATCATATCCAGTCTCAGTAGAGACGCATGGGTAAGTACTAGTGTCCTGCGGTCCTGCAGCTCGATGCATATCATCTCTCAGTTGCATCGCTGTTTTCCAGCATGAGTGCGACTGAGTTGTAGCCTCTCTCTGTGAATAGAGGCGCGTTTGAGGAATATTTTTCTTCTTCCCTGTCTATTCTACAAATATTTTCATGGCTTCTGCTCCGACGAACTTAGGTCACTGGCGACCACATCACAACAATTTATTCGTGCAACCAGACTGGCAACAAGGTCCATCCATTTACAGTCAGATCAACCAAATGCAGCCGACAATGCTACTCTACCAGATTTTTTTCTCGCACTTACCGCATGTGGAATTTCCTTCCGTTTACTTGCTTTCCTCACGGCTGCAACCTCCAGGAATTTAAATGCAATATCAATTCCCATTTCTTATTCACTTGACTCCAGTTTTTCCCTCTACCTTTCGACATTACCCCGTATATCTTGTTCTTTTCTCCTAACCTCCGCAACTGTCTTCACTCCTGTGTTCACATCCTTTCTCTGTGTCCTTTCTTTGACACCCCCTGTAACTGGTTCGTCTTTCTCTTCACTCACATCCTGCCTAAACGTTTACTCTCTTGTGTAGTCTCCTGCGAATCAGTGGCGGTACCGTCTTGCTTGGGGGTGAAACGATAGAAAAAAATAGATTGGTGTTAATATTTTTTTCTCCAAAAATGTATTTTTGGTAATATTTTTCTTAATAATTATAATGCTGGTAATGTTTTTTCCTTCAAAATATTATTCTGGTAATATTTTCTTCTGCAAAATGTATTGCTGGAATTATCAACTTCTACACCTTCAGAAGGCTTTGACGCTAGTTTGGTGGTTAACTGCCTTATCACAGTTGGGACCCTAATTGGCGCCACCACACCGGATTAGTCCTGATCCGGGAACAGCAGCAATCAAGAAGCGGTTCCACGATCCTCAAAACTTCCCAATCAGAGGCCCTGCTACCGAATGTAGTTCACTGCTAATCCAGGACCGGAATATAGTTTATTCATACCCTAGGATGCCCCATTAGGTGGAGAGGCGGTTACCTCTTTACAGAGATGCAGTCGGCGTATTCTGAAGCCCTAGCCGACAGGACGAGTTTGCTGTTCGGCCTTTATGTGTAGTACAATAATCTTTCTATACTAATTTAGACTGGGTAAATGTGGATACGCAAGTAGTGCAGCGGTCAATGTCATGATAAGTGAAATCGCCGAGCTGAGTTCAAATTTCGGTCTGGTCTGCCGCGTTTACTTTCGTTATAATGCCATTGGAAAGGGTATGAATCCATATCTTCTAACCAGCTATAGGTTAAACAGCAGAATATTATGTCGGCTTGGATGGCAACCAGTCTAAGAGAAGAAAAATATCGAATTCCAGGCCGGAAAAAAGCAAACAAATCAAATTTCTTAAGAATCGGAAATGAAACAAAAAATTTTTAATGTTTCCTTCATGCTAATTTTCACCAGATACAAGACTCAAGCGCCACTCTAAGTAGAGTGTTGCTGTTAAAATGGTTATAATGTATGAGGTGTGTGATGTGAATGTTGCTAGAAATGAAGATTAGGAGAAGGAGGAGAATAGTGATATGAAAGTAAAGGAAACTGTGGAGAACCATGATCATATACAGTATGAAGGGGTGTGGTCTAAAAAAATAAATCTTATACCGATTTATTCTGGTATGCTTTCTTTAGTAAACATGTCGACATTTTGTTGGTTGGGTTCGGGCGACTTATTAATGCAATGCAACACGTTTTTTGAAAACGACAATCGCCAATTCCAAACGCCCCGAACCGCCTCCTCGCGCGCTAACTGTCGGGATTCACTTGGGGCTTGGGATATCTTTGTCTTAACAAAAATGTGGTGTCATTTTCACGTCAAATTAAGGGCTAATGTTGCGAAGGTGCCGTAGCCCTAAATCAAAACTTTGAAGAATGGGCAAAAAATAAATAAATGTTTTGAGCAGAAGAAAAACGATCGATTTTTTTTTTAGAAAAATATAAAGAACAAGTTAATTTCGAATTCGTAGCGAATGAATCAACAATAAGAAGCGTAGACTTTGTAGTAAACATTTAATCTAAAATCAACGTATCGTCTTTTTTTGTTGCTGTTTTTTGCTTCTAATGATATTTTCTCTTGTCTAAAATCAATCATTAGTTTTCTTTTTTAAAGAAATGGCACGTTTTGTAAGTTCTATTATATATTTTTTTAACCTTTTTTTCCCTCTTTATTCGAAAGCTGCTGCTAGTCTTCTCTGTTCGACCAGATCACGTACATGTCTTGAAATACGGTATTGTTTTCTCAGGGCGTACCTCATTGAAGCTACTGAGGTTTTTTTGGCATATGTACAAAGTGCGAGGGAGTGTGAAGGTCGTATTGGTAGTAAAAGTGATGGCGGGAGTAGTGCAACTGTGGCGCGCGTGCCTCAAACTCGTCAAATGACTAAGCCATATATATATATATATATATATATATATATATATATATATATATATATATATAAAACAAGAGGAGAAAAAGAATCTATTTATCGTGATGCGTTGTGAGTGGTAGAAGTTGATTTGGGATGAACAAGTGGTACCTGGACAGGTTTGAGTGTTGCTTTACACGTTGATGCCGTCGGCAAGGATTTTAATAAAGAAAACACAATGAAGAATGAAAGAAACTAGACAAACATAAGAAGAAAAGGTATAAAAGATATGAGATTTGGAAAAGAAAGAAAGATAGAAAAATAGTAGAAGAAAGAAGAAGAAAAGAAAAAACAAATAGATGAAGAAAGACAGGAAAAAGGCTGAAGGAAGAACATACAAAGAAAAAGAAAAAGAAACTAACAGAGAAAGTAGATGAAATGACAGAAGAAGAAAGAAAAAACGAAATAAATAAATAAATAAAGAAAGAAAGAAAGAAAGAAAGAAAGAAAGAAAGAAAGAAAGAAAAAACTGAGAAAAATTAAAAAAATGGGAAATAATAGAGAATGTAGAAGAAATGAGACAGAAAAAAAGAAAGACGAAAGAAAGAGGAAAATAGAAAAAAATGGTTAAAAAAGAGAATGGGAAATAACAGAGAAAGTAGAAGAAATAAGAAAGAAAGAAAAAATGAAAGAAAAAAGCAAAAGGAAGAAAAAAGGAAAATAGAAAAAATAGATGAAAAAAGAAATGCAAAACAAAAGAGTACGTAGAAGAAATGAAAAAGAAAGAAAGAAAGAAAATAGAAAAAATTGGTAAAAAAGAAATGGGAAAGAACAGAAAAAGTAGATGAAATGAGAAAGAAAGAAAGAAAGAAAGAAAGAAAGAAAGAAAGAAAGAAAGGGGGAAAGAGGGAAAATAAAAAATGGATGAAAATGGAAATGGGAAATAACAGAGAAAAGAAAGAAAATGAATATAAAAAGAAAGAAAAACGAAAGAAAAAAGGAGAAGAAAGTTAAGAAACTAGACATAAAAGAGATAGAAAGATAGCTCAGAGAATTGTCACAAAGAGATAGATCACAAGAAAGAAAATCTATAGGTAAAGAAGAATAAAATTAAAGAATAAATAAATTCAAGAAAGATAGTAAAATTAACAGAAATGAATCAATGTAGATTATAGACCTAATTGGGAATAAAAAAATTGACATAACTGGGAATGACATAAGAGTAATCAAGAATCTCTACTGTCAGCAAACCGCCTGCATACGGACAGGTAACGAATTCAGCAGATAAACAAATAGAAAGGGGCGTAAGGCAAGGACATGTCTTTTCAGCGGATCTATTCAACTTGTACAGCAAGACTATTCAGAGGACCCTAGAAGTTATGCCAGGATTCAACATCGGAGGCCACAATTTAGACAACATAGGGGACACAGATGATACAGTGTTGATAGCAGACACGGAAATGAAACTACAAGAACTCCTGCAGAACGTAGCTGAAGAGAGTGACAAGAAAGGACTACAGATAAACTGCAAGAAACCAAATGCATAGTCATCAGCAAAAAGGGCAGCCCAAAATACCAAATACAGGTACAACAATTTAAATAACTGGGAAGTGTTTTAACAGAAAACGAAAAGTGCGACACTGAGGTCCGAAGGCGAATTGGCATGGTGAAGGACGCATTCCAGAAGCTGAGTAGACTATTAAGCGACAGGAAAATTTCACTACAAACAAAGAAGAGAGTACTGGATTGCTATGTGATGTCAGTTCTTTAATATGACAGTGAATGCTGAATAATATCATCGAAGATGAAGAAAAAATTGAAGCAACTGAAATGTGGTTCTACAGAAGGATGCTGCGAATATCATGTATCTGTGTGTGTGTGTGTGTGTGTGTGTGTGTGTGTGTGTGTGTGTGTGTGTGTGTGTGTGTGTCCGTTACCTATAAACTCCGAAACGCTGAACCGATTTTCTTGAAAATTTACACAGTTGTATTATAAGCGTCTGCGAGTGTTCTTAGCTAGATTTGTGTTGAGGTACCCCCCGATCAATATCGAAAATCGATAATCGAAAAAATCGGGTTATAGAAGGAATGGTCCGATTTTAATCAAATTTAATACACTCATAGACAAAGACATAAGAAACTATATTCAGAAGTTTCAAGGTTGCAGTTCTTACAATAGTGCAGAAAATCGATAATATATATATATATAAGGCAAGATGTTTGTGTGTGTGTCTGTTTTTCTGTCTGTATGTTCTTTATACAAATCCACAATTTTTATCCGATTCTCACCAAACTTCACACAAATATTCTTTAGGCTGAGTCTGAGCTCCAGGACCATGGATTAATTTTAAAGCTTTAATTACACCCGAGCAACGCCGGGCTATAGTGCTAGTATTATTTTATTTATATATCTTAAGAACATTATTTTACTTATAAATCTGTCTGTTTAGAGTAAGTTACAATATATCCGTTATAAATTGAAAAATGATATACGTATATAGAAACAAGAAAAATCGTTCTCTCCTTGTTTAGCTGTTGGTTCAGCCTACACACAGCCAACGTCGGAGTTGAGTCAGTCAGTTCTTAGCCTCACTTGAGTTAGCTGTCTCAAGTGTATAGTTCTTTTGCCATCTTTTCATATATTTTTTAAACTAGAAAATTTCGTTTTATCCATATGTTGGCTGAAAAGATATTAACGAAACGTGGCAAAGAAAACTTTACTCATAACGGATTCCTATAAGTCTTTGACAAAACAAGCAAAGCTGACAGCGAGATGAAATATTGGCAATTTGAGCCAAAAAATCGGTGCAATAGATAGATAGATAGATAGATAGATAGATAGATAGATAGATAGATATGAAGAGAATGAGATAGATAGATAGATAGATAGATAGATAGATAGATAGATAGATAGATTGCGATACAAGGTAATTAAATTACCCAAGTTTAAATAAAATAATATTGCTAGTGCTAGTAAATTTATTGAACGGTTTTGTATTTATAAACAAACTTTTCCTAATATTAAATCGCCCGGCTAACGTCAAATCAGCTAACGCCCAAACGGCCGGGCCCAACTGTCAAACGGGGCCCAAACAGCGGGGCCCAACTGCCAACCGGCGCCATCAGCTAACGCCTAAACGGCCGGGCCCAATTGTCAAACGGGGCCCAAACGTCCAGGTCCAAATGACGGCGCCCTAACGTCTGCGCCCAATAGCCTCATTCCTCAGTAAGGATGCATTTTTCGAAAATTTATTTGCTTGATAGCTCACTCCAGATCTCAAGTGGGATTCAAACATACAATAAATTGCTTAATGTCAAAATGGTCGACACCTTTTTATTGCTCCAGAAACGACCTGACCCTTTCAGCTTTTATCTTAAAAAAAACTTTGACTAAACCAAAAATAGTGCATTGCTGCCATATTTACGCTGGGGCTACTCAATCTCCGCTTATCAGTTTTGACAAGGTTCAAAATCGTTTTAAGCCGTAAGAATACTTATACCCCACCCTGAAACCTCTTTTTCACAGATACAATATCGCAAATGCCAATCGCTACTGCATCTCTTGTTCAATGGCCAATGTTTCGATGAACTTATTTTCCTTTCCTTTCCCAATTCACGTATTTACTGCAAAGACAGACTAGTTCCAAGGAGTCGAATCATGTTCGTTTCTCCCCGTGTTCCAGATGTAAGGAGAAAGTTCTACTCTGTTTTTTTTATTTTTTTTATGTCATTTTATAGAACAAACACCTGCGTGGATTTTCCGTAACCCCTACAATATTAGCTTGTTCGAGGCAAAGGATAACCTTTATGAAGTTTTCGAATTCTGATTTTCAAATCAGGCAAACCCTATCCATTCGAACAAAAGGGATAACGTAGTCTTCTTTCTATAGTCTTTCGTGTCGTAATAAGTAAATTGCCAATGAATATGCGTTGTGGAGCACAGGACATCGGGTCAGAACGAAAAATCTGAGAACCAAATTCGAATTCCAGTTAAAATCGTAGCATTCACTGACGCTCAAATACCCTTGGGAAAGGTATTAATTCATATTGTTTCCCTCCAGCTATGGATTAAACGGCAGGACAGAACGTGTTCTATAGCCTTAGTTGGCAAACTTCTACCGCAGAAAGTAATAACAACCTACTGCGAGAAAATATTCTGCCCAGTCAGTCATGTCTCTTTCGAGACATGATCACCCAAGCGTGTATCACGTATGGCACTTAACTGACTGAAATAGCCAAACCTTGAATTTCAAGGTTGACTTTCTAGACAGGCGACTTCTGCTTATTTCAACGACTAGAGTAACACTCGCTTAAGCTGTCATCTTCCCTCGTTTTCTTGAAACATAGTAAATATCAAAATACAAGAATGATCTAAGCTTATTCTCCAGACGAGTAGAGTAAGATTAAGGGCAGCACAGTAGAGTAAAGGATAGAGGCTCGGATTGTGATTAGCAACCTACTGCGGACAAATTTTACACACCCCATGCGGCTGGGGAGCCAAAAAGTTCCCATGAAATACCTAGAGAAGAAACTAGACTGATTGGGCAGAAGATAATCCCGCAATAGGATGCCAATGCCATGCCATTGCTTTCTGCAGTAGACTGGTTGCCAGCCAAAAACTATAGAATCCAGTCTGTCCTGTTATTTGACCCATAACATAACTAGAGGGAAGTGACGGATTAATACCTTCCCCAAGGGTATGTGCGCGTAAGTGAATGCAAGGAATTCAACTCGTCTCCCCGATTTGTCGTTCCGAGTCGATTCCACTGCACCACAACGCACATCACTAGCAAATAAATACACTATTTTAGCTATGCTTAAAAAATAAAGGTATCTCTTATGAAATTCTTACTCTTTTCATATGTTTTTCTTTTTATTATTTTAGTCCATTGATGGCCATCGCCTCATTGTTTTATTTAATATTTGTCATTAATAAGTTATTAAACGAAAACCTATAATTAATACAGAGTCATTAAAGATTAACGATAAAATAGTTCAGCACTCTTTTCTGTGTTTCTAATCAGATATTCCTGTATCTTAATAATTTACAGTTGTACTTTCCCTACACTGTTTGCCAACTAAGGTTAAAGAGCGCGGTCTAGTTTGTTAATTAACCCGTAACTGCCGGTACGGAGAAAAGATGTCCGAGAATATTTTCTCGTTGCTCGGGTGTAATGAAAGCTTTAAAACGAATCCATGGTCCTGGCGCTCAGACTCTTTGGACGTTGGCACGAAAGACTAAAAAGCAATAGTTGTTTCCAGTTAAACCAAAACCGTAGACTGAAAGAAAAATGAATAGATGTAAGTCAAATTTTGACTTACATCAAATTTTGACTTACATCAAAACTTATTTGATATCGATACCAGTAAGTCAATTTTTGACTTACTGGTATCGATATCAAATAAGTTTTTTTCGGCGTAAACTGAATTTTGAAGGCTAAATAAGTCCTATGAGTAAATGGTATCATAGCTGAGACTAAGAACTACAGTTATACCTACTTAGAGTCAAACCGGAACAAAAACTAAAATAAAAGGACTGAAAAAAAATACTGACATACAAGCAGATAAACAGACACACATACAAACATCTTGCCTTTTATATATATATATATTATCAATTTTCTGCACTATTGTAAGAACTGCAACTTTGAAACTTCTGAATATCGTTTCTTATGTCTTTGTCTATGAGTGTATCAAATTTGATTAAAATCGGACCACTCCTTCTATAACCCGATTTTTTCGATTAGCGATTTTGGATATTTATCGGGGGTACCTCGACACAAAACTTAGCTAAGAACACTTGCATTCGCTTATAGTACAACTGTGTAAATTTTCAAGAAAATCCGTTTAGCCGTTTCGGTGTCTATAGGTAACGGACACACACGCAGACACACACACACAGAGACAAAGTTCCATTTATTATATAAGTTTAGAAATGTAATGAAATCAGCTGGAATTCGAAATTGGTTCGCTGAATTTCTCGTTTCGTGCCGCTAACTACTACACTGGCTGCGTATCCACATGTAAAAGTGCGGAGTGAAGGGAAGCTGTGAATGTGGAAAAATAACCTCCAAAATGATGCAAACAGAAAAGAAAAAAAAAGATAATGAAATAAAAAAAAAACACAGTAAGCAAGAATAACAGTATTTTCATTTTAAGGGGGAATAAAGAAAGACGTTTTTTTAAAAAATGTAAGAGAAAGGTGAAAGTTTAAAAACAAGGCGGGTCAAGAAGAATTAGATGGAAATGATGAAAGAAGAGAAAAAAAAATAATAATTAAAATTCAAGAAACAAGAATAATGAATAAACCGCGCGAAAATATTTCCTTTTTCCACAGAAAATATTCATAGAATAAGAAACAAAAAAAAAAAAAAAAAAAAAAGAACTGCGAATGAAAGAATGCATTCCTAAAGATTTGGAATGAAAGTGAAGAATACCTCCTGTGGTTTCCTAAGATGAAACTGCACCACTGAATCTGGAAAATAAAAGTCATCAGAACGAAAAGTCATTTATTGGCAACGTGATTTCTTTTTAAAGCAACTTTGATAAAGTGCAAACGATAGAAAAAAAAAAGATGGCTGCAATCAGATTCGATATAAAAAGGAACCACTGAAGTGAAGGTCTTTAACCAAACGGCATCCAATTCGTTTTATACATTCACAAAATTCAAACAACTGAAAATTAATTTTTGGCATTTTGGCAACAGTAAAATTTGACAGCTTCCTGGTAAAAAATAGCGATAAAATATAAATACTAATCATTTATTTTTTATTTATGCTTAAACTAGCAGTACAGCCCGGTGTTGCTCGGGTGTAATGAAAGTTTTAAAACTAATCCATGGTCCTGGAACTCAGAGTCAGCCTAAAGAATATTTGAAATAATAAAATAATTGCGACAATTTACAAATCGCACCTAATATAAATATGTATATATATATACTAGCAGTATAGCCCGGCGTTGATCGGGTGTAATGAAAGCTTTAAAACTATATCCATGGTCCTGGATCTCAGACTTTGGGCGTTGGCAATAGTTGTTTCTAGTTAAAGCGAAACCGTAGACTGAAAGAAAAATGAATGGATGTAAGTCAAATTTTGATTTCCTGGTATCGATATCAAATAAGTTTTTCATCATAAACTGAATTTTAAAGGCTAAATAAGTCCTCTGAGTAAATGGTATCATGACTAAAACTAAGAACTGCAATTATACCTACTTAGAGCCAAACCCGAAGCAAAAACTAAAATAAAAGGGCTGAAAAAAATACAGACACAGACACAAACATCTTGCTTTTATATATATATATATATTATCGATTTTCTGCACTATTGTAATAACAGCAACCTTGAAATTTCTGAATATCGTTTCTTATGTCTTTGTCTATGAGTGTATCAAATTTGATTAAAATCGGACCACTCCTTCTATAACCCGATTTTTTCGATTATCGATTTTCGATATTTATCGGGGGTAGCTCGACACAAAACCTAGCTAAGAACACTTGCAGACTCTTATTGTACAACTGTGTAAATTTTCAAGAAAATCGGTTTAACCGTTTCGGAGTCTATAGATAACGGATACACACACACACACACACACACACACACACACACACACACACACACACACACAAAGTTTCATTTATAAATAAGTTTAGGTTTAAAAATCAATAAACAAACGTCTCGATATAATCTCACTCAGTTTAAGAATTTAGATATTAAAATGGATTTAAGGGATTCGTTAACAACTGTACACTAAGTGTAACGGATAATAGCGCTGAAAAATGGAATCGGAGAGTTGGGTTCAAACCCCGGCTAGTCTGTTGCCTTTAATTTCGCACAGCTTCTTTAAAAACAAAAACAAAATAAATAAATACATCTTTTTACCCAAAGCTACGGATTAATTATCAGGGTAGATTGGAATCTCTAGCCTGGGGTATCAATCAATTGAAAACAAGGAAAACTCTTTTCCGAGTATATAAGACAATTTGTACATAATAAAAAAAAGCAGTGGAAAGCCATGATCGCTTATGACTTAAAATATAGATGCGTTGGTTTGAAAGTTAAAAAGACAAACCATAGACTCGGACAGCCGTGTTCGAACTGTAGATTAAACAGTTTGCATTCATTTCGCATAAATCCGTTGGGAAGGATACGGATCAAGATCTTCCCCAAATAATGATTTAAATATCAACACAGGCTGACCATTCGGGACATTATAGGGCAACCAAGTCTCGGAGAAAGGCTACTCTGGATTCAAAATGGAGGAAAAGTCAACAGGAAATTACTTAACTATGTGTCAGATAGAAAGACAGGTAAATGGATAGATCAGTGCCAAAGTGTGATAGATAGATAGATAGATAGATAGAGAGAGAGAGAGAGAGAGAGAGAGTCCAGATCGTGATAGATAGATAGATAGATAGATAGATAGATAGATTCCAGATAGATAGATTCCAGATGATGATAGATAGAGAGAGAGAGAGAGAGAGAGAGTCCAGATCGTGATAGATAGATAGATAGATAGATAGATAGATTCCAGATCGTGATAGATAGATAGATAGATAGATAGATAGAGAGAGAGAGAGAGAGAGAGAGTCCAGATCGATGATAGATAGATAGATAGATAGATAGATAGATAGATAGATAGATAGATTCCGATGATCGTGATAGATAGATAGATAGATAGAGAGAGAGAGAGAGAGTCCAGATTGTGATAGATAGATAGATAGGTAGGTAGGTAAGTAGGTAGGTGGGTGCCAAAATGAGATAGATAGATAGATAGATAGATAGATAGATAGATAGATAGATAGATAGATAGATTAGATCGTGATAGATAGATAGATAGATAGATAGAGAGAGAGAGAGAGAGAGAGAGAGAGTCCAGATCGTGATAGATAGATAGATAGATAGATAGATAGATAGATCCAGATAGATAGATTAGATAGATAGATAGAGAGAGAGAGAGAGAGAGAGAGAGAGAGAGTCCAGATCGTGATAGATAGATAGATAGATAGATAGATAGAGAGAGAGAGTCCAGATCGTGATAGATAGATAGATAGATAGATAGATAGATAGATTCCAGATCGTGATAGAGAGAGAGAGAGAGAGAGAGAGAGAGAGAGAGGGAGTCCAGATTGTGATAGATAGATAGATAGGTAGGTAGGTGGGTGCCAAAATGAGATAGATAGATAGATAGATAGATAGATAGATAGATAGATAGATAGATAGATAGATTCCAAATCCTGATAGATAGATAGATAGATAGATAGATAGATAGATAGATAGATAGATAGATAGAGAGAGAGAGTACAGATCGTGATAGATAGATAGATAGATAGATAGATAGATAGATAGGTAGGTAGGGAGGTAAGTAGGTAGGTGGGTGCCAAAAAGAGTTAGATAGATAGATAGAGAGAGAGAGAGAGAGAGAGAGAGAGAGTCCAGATCGTGATAGATAGATAGATAGATAGAGAGAGAGAGAGAGAGAGAGAGAGAGAGAGAGAGAGAGTCCAGATTGTGATAGATAGATAGATAGATAGGTAGGGAGGTAAGTAGGTAGGTGGGTGCCAAAATGAGATAGATAGATAGATAGATAGATAGATAGATAGATAGATAGATTCCAGATCCTGATAGATAGATATATAGAGAGATAGATAGATAGATAGAGAGAGAGAGAGAGAGAGAGAGAGTCCAGATTGTGATAGATAGATAGATAGGTAGGGAGGTAAGTAGGTAGGTGGGTGCCAAAATGAAATAGATAGATAGATAGATAGATAGAGAGAGAGAGAGAGAGAGAGAGAGAGAGAGAGAGTCCAGATTGTGATAGATAGATAGATAGATAGATAGATAGATAGGTAGGAAGGTAAGTAGGTAGGTGGGTGCCAAAATGAAATTGATAGATAGATAGATCCTTTTTTTTTTTTTTTTGCTGATACTAAAACCGCTTTTAAATCCTTGGATGTGACCAACACTGTTCCCCCCTTTCTCCCCAACAACTTAATTGAAACTCTGAGTTCCATTTCCATCTCAGTGTCATTAATCTTTTAATCACCACTCTATTCTTTTCACTTCACACCCGACAAAAGAATTTTCCTGACCGTACTCCTCTGAGATGTTAGACATTTTAAGTGACCCCTCATTTATCAAGCGTGCGACCTGACGACGTAGCAGTCAAGGCCCAGAAGTAATGGTCACTTTTTTCTCTCACAAATAATCATCTAAAAGCAAACATTTAAGCCGTGAAAATTTAAGAAACATCGAAAAAAATAATCATATATATTTTTTTGTTGTAGAAGGGGGAAAAAAACGGAAAAAAATTTCTTAGACAATGTCGGATTGGAGGTTAGGTATTTTCTAAAAGAGTGAGTTAAAACTCATGTTGTTAGAGATCGACGTTTATATTATCAGTTCTATTTCCTTTGAAGGCCTGGGATTGGTGTAATATTTGGCAAGCGTGTCTCGTTAGAACCTATTACAAGAGAGTTCGAGCCTCACTGTATACCCTATACTTTCGGTCTTGTGCCACATCTAAGTGGGGCTTAAAAAATCAACTGTCTCCTCAACAAATACCTTTAGCTTCTATACTACAGAACGTTTCAAATATGTTTCGTTAATATCTTTTTTATTTACTATTTTTCTATGTATATTTATTTATCTCTGGTTACAGTCAGTTAAGTACCATACGTGATAGACGCTTGGGTGATCATGTCTCGAAAGAGACATGACTGACTGGGCAGATTATTTTCCCGCAGTAGGTTGCTCTTACTTTGTGCAGTAGACTTATTACCAACCAAGGCTATAGAACCCAATCTGCTCTGCTATTTAACCCATAGTTGGAGGGAGAAACAAAGGATTAATGCCATTCTCAAGGATATTTTTCTCATAAATGTAAACTTTATAAATGTAAATATATTTTTAATGTCATGTGTTCTCTAGACCAAGAAAATGTTACAGCTTAATTAAAGTAATCCCTTTCTTTTGCCATAGAAAGTTCCATCAAAAATTATCGGGAATAGCACTATATGAAAAAAAAACTACACCACATAACAATTTAGCATTTAATCTCCTTCGAAATAGTCCTCTACTGAAGCCACACATTTTGTTCAGCTTCATTTCCTTTGATGGGTGCATTGCTGAAACTCATTTTTGGGGATAGTGAGCAGCAGCATCGTTGCATTCTCTAAGTGTATTTCCCCGATGTCTTGAAATCTTGTTGCATTGAAGAGGGATTCGATTTTTGAAAATGAAAAAGTCGCAAGATGACAAAAATGGGAAATATGGTTCTTTTCAGAACTCGGAAATGTGCTTGGCTAAAAGAATCGCCAAATTTCTTCCGAGCAAGGCGGAAACGCCACTGATGTGCAGGGGGCTACATAAATGTAAAAAAATTAATTAGAAAAGAGTGAGGAGTACAAACTAGTTAGAAAGGAACAATAGAAAGCTGAGAAAACAGGTGCGATGACAGATACATAGGTGGAGAGAAAGGGAAGGTTATACGAGGGTGGGGAGAGAGCTAGAGTCCAGTGGTTAGTCGATGAGTATTGACTTTACATTTAAATTTCTGGAGGTTGAAGCCGTCAGGAAAGCAAGAATACGGGAGTGAGTTCCACAGGCGGGAAGTGCGAGAGAAAAAGCTGAAGGAGTAGAATTGTCGTCTGCATTTGGCTAACCTGACTGTGAATGGGTGGGACCCAGTTGCCAGTCTGGTTGCACGAGTAAACACCTGTTGAGGAGGCATCAGTGACTTAAGTTCGTCTGAGCAGAAGCCATGAAAGTATTTATAGAACAAAGGGAGGCCACATTTCGACGATGGAGAAGTGGCTGCAGTCGAGCCGCCAGATCAGTACCTATCACATTACAGACTCTCCTTTGGAGCCTGTCAAGAACACTGAGGAGAACAGCAGGGGCACCTGACCATAAATGGCAACAGTACTCCATGCACGGACGAATGGTTGACTTGTATATATGCAGGATGGATTCAGGTGGGAAAAACATCCTGGATCGACATAGTGACCCAACCTTCTTAGCAGTAGATTTTGCTATGGATTCAATATAGTGGTTCCATTTGAGGTCTGAGGACAGGGTAAGTCCGAGGAGGCGTAGTGTATTACTCTCCGGGAGAATCGCTTGGTCCATGCTTGTGGGAGGCAGGAGAGGTTGCCTGTAATGGTTGACAGACAACAGCTTGGTCTTAGATAAATTGAAGTTGACAAGCCACTTCTTGCCCCAGTTCACCACAGAGTGTAGATCCCGTTCAAGGTCAGCAGCGAGATTATGTCTGTCCGCCACGACAGGTTTCTTACTGGTGCGGGTGTATATTGTAGTGTCATCTGCGTAGATGCCTACTTGGGACTTGATCTCATCTGGGAGGTCGTTGATGAAAATAAGGAAATTAGTTTTTTTTAATTATATGTTAATTTGCATGGCATTCTTTCTTCATTTAAGCTGTATGCTATCCCAGGTTAAATTGTCCAATCATCTTTACTATTTAATCTATAGCTATATTTTAGAGTCATTCACTTATATCATGTCTCTTTGGGCGATAATGCCTCTTTCGATCAATTACTGACTAGAATGATTGCCAACCACATCTATAGAACCCAATCTGTCTTGCGATTTATCCCATAGGAAGGAGAAACGGATTAATAATTTTACCAAGGGTATTTGCGTGAAAATAAATGCAACGAATTTCACTGGAATTCGAACTCGCTTTCACAATGTGGTTAATTAGAAATCAAGGAAGAAATGAATAGATTACATATCATGAGGAAGGAATGCTTAAAAAATTAACCCTCAGAGGGCATATAGAGAGTAACAGACAGGAGAAGGCAGCGGTTAAACATACCTCACGAGCTGGTGTAAATAGATGGCGAAACGAGGAGGGGACGTTTGGCAAAAAAGAAACACTGCAAAGGGTCTCAAGAACTAAGACGCTGTGGAGAGCTATGATTGGCCATGTCCTAAAGGGCCACGGCACATAAAAGAAGAACAACATTCATACCAGGCTCTTTCTTTTACGCATTAATTCTTATATTTAACAGATTCGAGAGCAATGATCCTTATCTTACTGGATGGCTCATGACGTGCTGGCAAGGTTTTTGAAAAAGGCTTGCTTTCTCTGAGCAGTTCTGCCTTATTAAGGCTGCAGAGCATAATCTACCCTACTGTTTAATCCTAGTTGTCGGGCAAAAGTGATAGATTTATGCCTATCTCAAAATAATTAATAGGAATTAGCCATTACACAAAAACAGAATTCAGCTTCATAATTCCATTTTTTCAATCAATTCCTGTTACACCACTCAAGACAATCCATAATATATATATATATATACATATATATATATATTATAAAGGATTTTTCAATTATTACCTTGGGTAATACATATTTCGCTGCTTTGATGTTCTTAACGCGGCTCGTCAGACCCAAATGATACAACAGTAGGTAATCGAAATATCACCACCCACCGAAAAAAGTCTTCTCTTTTATTTGATTCTCCGTAGACGCCCACATGTCCATATTAGGACGGACATTTGTGACGGTTATATACGAAAAGGTTCTCGTTCATTCGAAAAAGAGCCCCAAAGAAAGGGGAAGGCAAGGATATGGGAGGGTTGACGATTGATAAGTGCAAGGAAGAGAGAAAGTTGGAAAACAGAAAGAAAACGGGGGAACCAGACAAAAGAAAAATAAAAGAAAAAAGGGAAAAATATGAATTTAACATTGAGTTCTCTCGAGTTCGTCTCTTTTGGAATTTACCCGGGTTACATACCAAGTGTACTTAACAATTTACTTCTGAAGATGATCTTGAATGAGACTGAAAGTACTTGGCAAAGTAACAGGAATGAGAAAAACTACAGTGCCTTCCTTAATGTATTTAATGACAACATCTAGAAACTTTCCTGAAGGGATATAGCATTTTAAAAAACTGTTTTTGTGTCCTACCTTTATCTATTCTGCGTATTTGTAGAATTGAAACAGACTCAACTCTATGTTTCCTGATCTCAGCTCAACAGATGGTCGGAATAAATGAAAAAATATCTCTCATGTTGACACGATTGTCTGCTTCTGCTATGATTAGGGGAAATCTTACAGCTTAATTTTGAAGTAATCACTTCCTTTTGCCATAGGAGGTTCGATTAAAAAGTATCGGGAATAGCACTATAAAAAAACTACATCACATAACAATTCAGTATTTAATCTCCTTCGAAATAGTCCTCTACTGAAGCCACACATTTTATTCAGCTTCATTTCCTTTGATGGATGCATTGCTAAAACTCATTTTTGGGGATAGTGAGCAGCAGCATCGTTGCATTCTGTTAGTGTATTTCCCCGATGTCTTGAAATCTTACTTTTAAGAGAGATATGACTTTTGAACCAAATGCAATTCTGCTCCACCAGCGTCTTTTTTCGCACTTCCCGCTTATGGAACTCTCTTCCCTATTTTTGTTTTCCTGACAGTTACAACATCTAGGAATTTAGATACAATGTCAATACCCATCTCTTGACCACTTGACTCCAGTTCTTTCTACTTCACCCTGTTTATCTTTTCCTTTCTCTCTACCTTTGCATCTGTCATCACACCTGTATTCCCATCCTTCTCTTGCTCCTTTCTCTGACACCCCCAGTAACTGGCCCGTCTTTCTCTTTACTCTACTCCTATCTAATCCTTTACTCTTATGTAGCCCCCTGCGCATCAGTGGCGTTACCACCTTGCATGGAGTGAAACGTTTAAAAAAAACAAGAGGAACAAGTCGCAAGGTGACCAATATGGGAAATATGGTACTTTTCGGAACTTGGAAATGTGCTTGGCCAAAAGAACTACTGCACAAGCCGTGGTCACTGATTGAACCTCTGTGTAGTGATGATACGACCACACTCTACACACTTTCCTTCTAAGTTCTGCTATGAGTAAACATGAACTTTATAACTTCGTATGCATGCACGACAGAACTCAAGGTCAATATGCGTCAAGTGGCTTTACTCTGAGTACTTTCACTCTGTTACCTTAGCAACAGTCTCGATACTTTATGATCACACCTCGTATCTTTAGACACCTTCTGATTAATATCAATTCCAAATTTTAAAGAATTTGTGTCGAAATTTCTGAGGTTGAGTATTTATATTATTTACATTGTTCGGGACGTTGTCCTCATCTTTATTGTCATATTCACAAAGTTTTCATCCGTTGTACGCTCCTGAAGAAGGTAATTAAAGTTTTAAACCGAACCTTGTATTTTTTTATCATTCCCCCCCCCAAGCAAAGCGGTACCGCCACTGATGCGCAGGGGGCTACATAAGAGAGTAAAAGTTTAGGCAGGAGGGAGTGTGAGGACAAAGACGAATCAGGTACAGGGGGTGTCAAAGAAAGGGCAAAAAAGAATGTGAACACAGATGTGAAGACAGTTGCAAAGGTAGAGAGGAAGAAAAAAAAACAAGATACACGAGGTGATGTAGAAAGAACGAAGGAAAGAATCAAGTGTATAAGAGATGGGAATTGACGTTGCATTTAAATTCCTGGAGGTTGTAGCCGTCATGAAAGCAAGTATACGGAAGGGAGTTCCACATGCGATAAGTGCGAGAAAAGAAATTTCTGGAGTAGAATTTCGATCACTGGTGTAGATTGTTCTTGTTCCATGGGTCATGCCACTTCCGGATGTTTTAGTTATCTCAATGTAACTCAACTCTCTAAGTTTTTTGTTTGCCACTGCTGTCATTAGGTATTAAACTCACGAATCTTTGCGTCTAGTTATTGGATCCACTCAACTCCTTTATTTACTGGACCATGTGTCCTTGAGGTTCATTTCAGCATTCCAATCAGCCGAAGGACAATAAAAATAAAAACAACAGTCCGAATAATGTAAATAATTTACATAATATTATTATTTAAAAATGAAAATCAGTCACTGTCTGAAAAGATACACGGCTTAGTTATTATCACCCCGAGCAAGGCGGTAATGCCACTGATGTGAGATATACGGCTTAGTAACCACAGGTTATTTTTCTTTTTTTTTTTAATCATATCACTCGAGCAAGGCGGTAACGCCAATAGCTGCTGGCCGCAGAGTGAAAAGATTTGAAAAGAGAAAGCTCGAAACCACATCCCAAACAGGGAAATCACAGCCTGAGCCCCCTACACCTGTACAATAGACGTGGGTGGAGTGTGAACCGGGCGATAGTTTAGTCTATCTACTCCAATTGGAAAAAAAAGAAAAAGAGAAGTGAAAAGATTGGAAAAAGAGAAGCCTGAAACCACATCCTAAACAGGGAACAAGGAAGAGCCCCTACACCTGTACAATAGACGTGGGTGGAGTGTGAACCGGGCGATAGTTTAGTCTATCTACTCTAATTGAAAAAAAAAAGAAAAAGAAAAGTGAAAAGATTGGAAAAGAGAAAGCCTGAAACCACATCCTAAACAGGGAACAAGGGATGAGCCTACACCTGTACAATAGACGTGGGTGGAGTGTGAACCGGGCAATAGTTTAGTCTATCTGCTCCAATTGGAAAAAAAAAAAAGAAAAAGAAAAGTAAAGATTGGAAAAGAGTAGAAAGCCGGAAACCACATCCTAAACAGGGAACAAGGAATGAGCCTCTACACCCGTACAATAGACGTGGGTGGAGTGTGAACCGGGCGATAGTTTAGTTCATCTACTCCAATTGGAAAAAAAAGAAAAAGAAAGCCGGAAACCACATCCTAAACAGGGAACAAGGAATGAGCCTCTACACCTGTACAATAGACGTGGGTGGTTTGTGAACCGGGCGGTAGTTTAGTCTATTCATCTAATTGAAAAAAAGAAAAGAAAAGGAAAAGATTGGAAAAGAGAAAGCCTGAAACCACATCCTAAACAGGAACATCATATGATGAGCCTTTACACCTGTACAATAGACGTGGGTGGAGTGTGAACTAAAGGCTGAATTATCTGCTCCAATTGGAAAAAAAAAGAAAAAGAAAAAAAAAAGATTGGAAAAGAGAAAGCCGGAAACCACATCCTAAACAGGGAACAAGAATGAGCCTCTACACCTGTACAATAGACGTGGTGGAGTGTGAACCGGGCGATAGTTTAGTCTATCTACTCCAATTGAAAAAAAAAAAGAAAAAGAAAAGTGAAAAGATTGGAAAAGAGAAAGTCGGAAACCACGTCCTAAACAGGGAACAAGTGAATGAGCCTTGCCAACTAAAATAACAGACGTGGGTGAGAACCGGGCGATAGTTTAGTCTATCTACTCCAATTGAAAAAAAAAAGAAAAAGAAAAGTGAAAAGATTGGAAAGAGAAAGCCTGAAACCACATCCTAAACAGGGAACAAGGTATGAGCCTCACACCTGTACAATAGACGTGGTGGAGGAACCGGGCGATAGTTTAGTCTATCTACTCCAATTGGAAAAAAAAAAGAAAAAGAAAAGTGAAAAGATTGGAAAAGAGAAAGCCTGAAACCACATCCTAAACAGGGAACAAGGAATGAGCCTCTACACCTGTACAATAGACGTGGTGGGAGGTGAACCGGGCGATAGTTTAGTCTATCTACTCCAATTGGAAAAAAAAAGAAAAAGAAAAAGAAAAGTGCAAAGATGGAAAGAGAAAGCCGGAAACCACATCCTAAACAGGGAACAAGGAATTTCGTTTCACACCGTACAATAGACGTGGGTGGAGTGTGAACCGGGCAATAGTTTAGTCTATCTGCTCCAATTGGAAAAAAAAAAAGAAAAGAAAAGTGCAAAGATTGGAAAAGAGAAAAGCCGAAAACCACGTCCTAAACAGGGAACAATGAATGAGCCTCTACACCTGTGAAGAATAGACGTGGGTGGGAGGTGAACCGGGCGATAGTTTAGTCTATCTACTCCAATTGAAAAAAAAAAGAAAAAGAAAAGTGAAAAGATTGGAAAAGAGAAAGCTGGAAACCACATCCCAAACAGGAACAATGAATGAGCCTCTACACCTGTACAATAGACGTGGGTGGAGTGTGAACCGGGCGATAGTTTAGTCTATCTACTCCAATTGAAAAAAAAAGAAAAAGAAAAGTGAAAAGATTGGAAAAGAGAAAAGCCTGAAACCACATCCTAAACAGGGAACAAGGGATGAGCCTCTACACCTGTACAATAGACGTGGGTGGAGAGTGTGAACCGGGCAATAGTTTAGTCTATTTGCTCCAATTGGAAAAAAAAAAGAAAAAGAAAAAGAAAAGTGCAAAGATTGAAAAAGAGAAAGCCTGAAACCACATCCTAAACAGGGAACAATGAATGAGCCTCTACACCTGTACAATAGACGTGGGTGGAGTGTGAACCGGGCGATAAGTTTAGTCTATCTACTCCAATTGAAAAAAAAAAAAAAGAAAAGTGAAAAGATTGGAAAAGAGAAAGCCGGAAACCACATCCTAAACAGGGAACAAGGGATGAGCCTCTACACCTGTACAATAGACGTGAGTGGAGTGTGAACCGGGCGATAGTTTAGTCTATCTACTCCAATTGGAAAAAAAAGAAAAAGAAAAAGAAAAGTGCAAAGATTGGAAAAGAGAAAGCCGGAAACCACATCCTAAACAGGGAACAAGGAATGAGCCTCTACACCTGTACAATAGACGTGGGTGGAGTGTGAACCGGGCAATAGTTTAGTCTATCTGCTCCAATTGGAAAAAAAAAAGAAAAAGAAAAAGAAAAGTGCAAAGATTGGAAAAGAGAAAGCTGGAAACCACATCCTAAACAGGGAACAAGGGATGAGCCTCTACACCTGTACAATTTGGGGTAATACATAGAGTCCGTAGCAATGACAAAGATAAAAATCAAAAACAATATTTCTTTGAGTAGGCAAATGATTATTAATATTACTAGGGTACCCTTGCCAGCAAAAAACTGACGACAATCGTTAAAATGTTTTAACACAGACGTAATGCAACAGGAGTCTTGAAACAATGCATTGGCATTTAGTAAATTGGACATAGAATGTTTACAAGTAAAATAGAATCAAATGAACCTTTTAATTAACCCGTTCCCTTAATATTTAACTTTAGACGTCCAGTAGTATTCATGATTCATTCATTATTGCTGGTATTATATATGTTGGGGATCGCCCCTTTGTACATAATAATGGACTCGCCTGAGTGTACATATGATCCTGACTATAGAGAGAATAGCAGAGTTTAGTTGTAAGTCAGCTGTAAGGGGTGAGTTGGATCGGGAATGGGAATCACAGGTTGCAGTTGCTCTGAGCTCCACTCAGTTAGAATCAGTTACTCGGACATACTATTTCACTTCAAGACTGTATATATTTATTTCTACTAATAGTATTCCTAAATAGACTAACTCCCGTTCCAGTTTGTATATTACGTTCAATATAACTTGAATTTTCTATCTCCATATCTGTTTTTGATATTTATTATTTTGTGCGGTTCCTCACCCGGAATCCACAACAAATTGGCGACAAGGATTTTGAAAACGAACTCACGCACAACAAATTTGGGACGAGGATTTCGAACGCGAATTCACGTATACCCCAAATTAGTGCAGAGTTAATTGGAGTAGTTTGGATATAGACTCATTACCCGGACATACTATTTCACTTCAAGACTGTATATATTTATTTCTACTAATAATATTCCTAAATAGACTAACCCGCGTTCCAGTTTGTACATTACGTTCAATATAACTTACATTTTCTATCGCCATATCTGTTTTTGTTATTTACTATTTTGTGCGGTTTCTCACCCGGAATCCACAAAAATTGACGACGAGGATTTCGAACATGAACGAAGAATGTGCAACCAGTATTTATTACACCCATAGTTACGGAAAAAGCATTCAAACCAGGTGAACAAATTTATTTCAAAATGTTAAAAAATTACATGCCACATTGGTAACCTGGAGCAATTATAAACGGATTAGGAAATGTGATGTACACAATACAGGGAGAATAATCTACCCATAAGAGACACACAAACCAAATACAAAGGAGTGAAGAGCCAAGCTCGTCATCCTCAAAAAATGATGTTACGATGAAAAAGAAATTTGAAGCCGTTGAGAATAACAGAAAACAAAGGGAAAAAATATTAACTCCTCCCAAAAAGAAGCTAAATTGACTAACTCGCGTTCCATTTTGTATATTACGTTCAATATAACTTACATTTTCTATCCCCATATCCTGTTTTTGTTATTTATTATTTTGTGCGGTTCCTCACCCGAAATCCACAATAATATATATATCGCATTTTACTCAATGTCATTGCATGTTAAAAATATTATTTCTTTAATAGAACAATGAAATAGAAATATTATTTGTTTAATATAAGAGTGATATGGAAATATCTTCGGGAAAAAAGAATTTAGCGGCAGAGCGAAAAATACGACGACAAAGACGGCAACGACAAAGCCTATTTCAAGTCCAAGTTGAAACAAGACGATCATTTAATCGACAAGATTATCTGAGTGCTTCACATGAAAGGCTTGAACAAGTAAGACTGTAATCTAAGAAATATAGGAGTAAAGGAACTGGTTTATTAGGCTGTTCATTTTTCTCAGGAACTAATTACGTCTAAATGGGAATAAATATTTTTTATTTGTATAGATTAAAAAAACGACTAAGAGAAGCAATTCCTTATAAATTTTTTAACTTTATTTAACTTATCACCTTTCCCACTGCCAATAGTAAAGGAAATAAATTAATAAATACACATTGATAATTATTATATGCTTTGATATATGGTTTGATTATAATTATAACGTATTTTCGTAGCAATCTGAATATGACAAAAGATTATTCAAAAGACTGCGGTGATACCGAGAAAAACGAGGGACCGGATGTTTGCCCTCAGAGATCCAGAAAGCAAATGACCAAAACTGGTCTTTGCGCACCCTGCTCCACGCATATGTTCCGGCAGAAAAGCAAAAATTAATAAATATCAAATTCCAGTTCGCGAGCCTACGCGAATTTTATTTTTCGACGAATGGGAAGCCCAGAATTAAATACGGATTTAAATTCGCAAATGAACTGCTGTGACCCACTAAGACGAAATAAAAAGCCGACTCAAAAAGCATCGCCAGTTGAGAAAGTACGAGCGTAATTAGAACATCCCTTGACCTCGTCAAGCTATCCACTATGCTCGCCTCCTTTCCCTCTCATCTTCTTCTTCGCTGTCCCTGAGCTACTTACCTGCGGATACATCAAAGACATTCCTAACTGACAAATGCTCCCTCATACAAATTCACTTTTCGGCATTTATTGCTATGAACATTTTAACGTCCTTTGGACCCATACTAAAGACATTACTTTATTTGTAAAAAAAACTTCATTGATATCTGTATATATAAAAATGTTGTTTCTATACTCGAATTGATTTCTTGTTTTATAACCCCTTTTATAACTAATAGTGGGCTATCTACTTAGGAGGCCAAATTCAGTTAATCTGACATCAACAGCCGACTACGTTTCACTAGAACGGATAACCCACTATATGACAACAATGGAAGCAAACTGATTTTAGTGGAAATTCAATTGTCAAACAAAGCATTTAAATTAAATAAGTTGCAAAACATTTAAATTAAATAAGTTTCTTCTGTGGTTCTAATACTTCTAGGGCATTGAAAAGAGAAAATCTTTATTTTTAAAGCCCGAAAAGCAACTTTGAAATAATAAAAACCCATTTAAAACGTTTCAGTTGTCCCAGGATAATTTCCATTGTTTCTATTAAAATAGAATCTAAAAAAAATCAATGTAAATGAAGCTATTCATCGTGTCTTACTCAGGCACATCATTTTTAAAGCGATCGTATTCCATATTACCTTTGCAGTGCCTATTTCATTACTCTACTCGCACTTCCTGCCTGTGGAATTCCCTTCCGCATACTTGCTTCCACGACAGCTACAATCTCCAGGAGTTTAAATGTAAGGTCAATAGACACCCTAACTGTCACCCATTCTCTCAAACACTCTTCCTATGTACCTCCTTACCCGTCTATCACCCTCCTTCTGACATTTCCTATATCTAATCGCTCTCTCAGCACCTTCCTCTATATAACCCCCTACTCTATAGTGGCAGTGGAATGCCTTGCTTGGAGTGAAATGATGAAAAAAAACACTAGAATGTAAGATAAATATTGGGAAAAGCGGTTGTTTTTACATTATTTCCATGTCTTTTTTTAAAGCAATTTTTTTATTCAGCATTGAAGGATGTGATTTTTTTAGTAATTACACATAGTGTTTAATCGGTATCATCCCAAGCAAGGCAATAAAGCCACTAAGACGAAAGGGTTACAAGTTGTAGAAAAATTAGGAGCAGAAACATTAATAGTCGTCGTCGTCTTGCGGCCTTTGGCCGAGATTGAACCCACTACACCCCTCCAGTATTCCCTGTGCATTTGGAACCCTGGCGCAATTTGTAGCGAAATGCATAATCTTGTCAAATAGCTGAATATTTGATGCTTCGACAGGGCTACCAAGGGTGTTTTTTTTATTGTGACACCAACACTAGATGGGTTGCCTCCAGGCTCCATCCGTTATTTAAGCCATAACTGGAGGGAAGTGACGGATTAATACCTTTCCCAGGGGTACTAGTGCTTAAGTGAATACAGGGTACTCAACTGGAATTCGAACTCGGCTCACCGATTTCTCCTTCCAAGACGACATCCACTGCACCACAACGCACGTCCGTCGCCGAACGCTTACAGCGCCTGGTATTCCCAAGCGGTCACCCATCTAAGTACTGACCAGACTCACGTTGCTTAACTTCGGTGATCGAACGATAACGGGTGTATTCAATGTGATATGCCGTAAGCATATCACATTGAATAACATTAATAGTAAGCAGGAAGAGAACAGAGTAATCACGAGGAAAATACAAAACGATTGATATTGTATTTAATTTTTGGAAGATTAAAGTTGGCTGGAAAACACTGAGCCAGAAGGGAGTTCTACAAGCGAGATGTGCGAGAAAAGAAACTGTTAGCATAGAATTTACGGCCACATCTAAACAGCACAACTATAGATTGATGCGATATCGACACCAGTCTAGTATTGAGCGTAAATTCATAAAGTCTAGGTCAGTCAGTCAGTTAAGTGCCATACGTGATACACGCTTCGCCGATCGTGTCACGAAGGAGACATGACAGACTGGGCAGAAGATTATCACGCAGTAGGTTGCCATTACTTTCTGCCAGCCAAGGCTACAGAACCCAATCTGTCCTGTTATTTGACTAATAGCTAGAGCGGGAAAGAGATATATTATAATATTAAGTAGTAATTAGTGGGGGTCCAGTTTAGTACTTTATACCAAAATAAAACTGATCCCCCACTTTGTGCCCAGTAGACGCCTTAATCATGATTTCAACTATTTATATTCAGTCAGTCAGTTAATTGCCATACGTGATACACGCTTGGGCAATCATGTCTCGAAAAAGACATGACTGACTGGGCAGAAGATTAACCCGCAGGAGGTTGCCATTACTTTCTACTGAAGACTGGCTATCAGCCAAGGCTACAGAACCCAATTTCTTTTGTAACCCAAAACTGGAGGGAAGAGACTGATTAATACCTTTTCCAAGGGTATTTACGCGTAAGTGAATGCAATGAATTCAACTGGAATTCGAACTCTGATCAGTGATATCTACTGCACCACAACGCACAGCCGTCTAGGTACCAAAGCCAAAAGCTATTCTAAACAATTATCATAAAAGTATTTATAGAAAAGGCACAGAGATGCAAAATTACGACTGTGAGTAAGAAACTAAAGCCGATCAACCCGATCAACACCAATAATATTGCTGATTTTTCTTTGGATTTTATCAAGAAGCTCAAAGTTAATAACAAAAGCACCGGACGATATGTGGTAGGAATATACTAAGTATGAACGAATGGTAGACTTATAGATATGTAAGATAGATTCTGGAGAAGAAAATTGATTTACTCGACACAGGGAACCGACCCTTTTAGCAGTTGACCTAGCAATAAATTCAATATAATGTTTCTACTTCATGTCAGATGAGAAAGTTAGCCCGAGAAAGCACAACGAGTCACTTTCCTGGAGGTTAGCAACAGTCATGTTAATGGAAGGCAAAGAAGGGTTTCTCAAAAAGATTAATTTTTTTAATCGTATCACCCCGAGCAAGGCGGTAACGCCACTGATGTACAGGGGGCTACATAGGAGTGAAAAGATTTGGTAGAAGAGGATCCAGTTAGAAAGAAGCAAGAGAAAGATAGGAATACAGGTGTGATGACAGTTGCAAAGGTAGAGAGAAGGGAAAGAATATACATGGTGGTGAAGAAAGAACTAGAGTCAAGTGGTTAAGAGATGAGTACAGACATTGCATTTAAATTCCTGGAGGTTGCAGCCGTCAGGAAAAGAAGAATATGAAAGAGAGTTACACAGGCGGGAAGTGCGAGAAAAGAAGCTGAAGGAGTAGAATTGTCGTCTGCATTTGGTTAATCTAACTGTGAATGCGTGGGATCCAGTTGCCTGTTGGGTTGCACGAGTAAACACCTGTTGCAGAGGCACCAGTGACTAAAGTTCGTTGGAGCAGAAGCCATTTATAGAACAGACAAAGGGATGCCACATCTCGTCGGTTGGGAAGTGGCTGTAGTCTAGCCGCCATATCGCTACCTATCACATTACTGATTCTCCTTTGGAGCCTGTCAAGAACACTGAGATGAAAAGCAAGGGGGCCTGACTATAGGGAGAAGTTTAGTTTGGGGGACGCTAAAAATGAGAAAGCATCTTTTGTTCGAGTTAAAAACCGATTTGAGGTCGTTTTGGACATCAGCTGCCATTTTGACCTAACCGGACTGATCAGCTTTATTATCGATGCAGGAGTAAATAGTTTTGTCATCAGCGTAGATATCAAGTTGAGACTTGAGACTATCGTGATTGTCGTTAATGAAAATAAAAAAAAACACCATAAAACCAAGGCTTTCAAGATGTCGAATGTTCACCATAGACATCCGCGTTAGTACGAAAAAATTCAGATGAGTGGCCATTCAAGATAAATTTCATTTTATGATTTGATTGAAAAAACATGATCAGTACAAAAATATGTCCGGAGATACCGTAACGTTTCAGCTTGTAGAGAAGATTTTTATGCCATACATTGTCAAAGGCTTTCGAGATGTTCAATGCTTCACCATGGACATCTGCGTTAGTACGAAAAAATCCAACCGAGTGGGCTTCAAGATAACTTTTATTTTAGGATTTAATTAGAAAAACTTGATCAGTACAAAAATTGTGTCCGAAAACACCGTAACTTTACAGCTTGTAAAGAACTCCATGCCATACACTGTGAAAGGATTTTGAGATATGCAATGTTTACCACAGACATTCGTGTTAGTACGAAAAGATCTAGACGAGTGGGCATTTAAGATAACATTCATTTTACGATTTGATTGAAAAAACTTGATCAGTACAAAAATGTGTCCGAAGATACCGTAACGTTTCAGCTTGTAGAGATCTGTGTGCCATACATCGTCAAAGGCTTTCGAGATGTCCAATGCTTCACCGTGGACACCTGCTTTAGTACGAAAAAGTCCAGACGAGTGGGCATTCAAGATATCCAATGCTTCACCGATTTTATCTGGAGCATGATAGACTCTTTCCGCAATTATCGTCAATACATCAGTAGTAATAGCCGTATTGCTTGTCTGAGAAAAGAGCCTGCAAGGAGAGGTGATGAACCAATTCAGCATTGATGAGGATCGGTAGGAGTTTCCCAGAAAGTGTTAGAAGACTAATAGGCTGATAGTTGGAAGGGCCGGTTCTTAAAAACTAATAAAACAGATGGTGATTTCCAGCATGCAGGAAAGTAGGAAGCAGTGAGGCATTTATTATGCAGTCTCGAGAGAATAGGAGCCATTTCGGGAAACGACTTCTTAATTACTGTTACAGGAATACCATCGGGTCCACGTGTATTGTGGGGATATAGGTTAGAGATAATAGCAAAAACCTTGGAAGTGGTTATATGCCTAACACTCAACAGTGACTTGGTTCGATGCGGAAGGTTAGGTAGGAATAACCCGAGTAAGTCCAGAGTAAAGTTTGAAGATAATTTATGGAAAGAATCATTCAGCTTTATCAGTAGATATGGTTGATAGAAAGTCTGATGAACTATTTAATCCATAGCAGGAGTATAAGATTAATTCATTACTTTTGCATTTCTGTTTGTGCATAAGTGAATGTTACCGATGCGGCTGTTCCTTGTTCTCTTACCAAGCTGTTAAAATCAACAAGATCACCGGAGATTACCGACCTAATCGCAAAACGATAAAATACATAATTCTAGATACCCATTATGACCCATCATTTCACAGATCCAAACACCTATTTATTTATCTAAATTAATCAATGATTTTATCACCCCAGATCTACCTGCCAAATACAGTATTACATCTACTCAATTCTCCCAAACCTTCAAACAACAGAACAAAACCAAAGTATTTTAGTTTCCCATGATGTGAAAAATCTCTTCAGAAATGTCTCTATCGATAAAACCAATGATATAATCTGTAACTCTGTTTATAACCATAATTCAATTCCACCTCCATCCATCAAACCTAATATTCTCACGCAATTATTGAACAAAACTCTATTCTACGACCATAATTGCAATATTTATGCTCACAATAACAGTGTTAGCATGGAAAATCGACTTGGACTATGTTTCTATAATTAATAGGTCTCACGTCGAAAAATATTTTTAAAAAGTTACAAAACCTAAAACGTATGACCGCTATGTAGAAGATATTTTTATTTTAGCTGAAGATAAATGTTAAACAAAACAACTTTCAAAACAAAATTTGAATAGTTGGTTTTCTAAGCGCCGCTTAGATGTGACACAAGGCCGAAAGTATGCGGTACCCAGTGAAGATCAAACTCACTACTCATAGGTACTAGTGAGACAAGCTTGCTGACCACTGCACCACGTGGAGGTGACTAAAACCATATTTGAATAAACTGACACTAACTACGAACAGAGTCTAAAGAAATAAACTTAGTAATAAAACTTAGTAATAACACATTCATCACTTCGTCATACAAAAAATCTATAAGTAGAAATTCTTCTTGTTCTTCTTCTAAGTGCCTTGTCCATTCGGGACGTAAGTGTTCATGTCCTTCCACGTCTCTCTATCTCCGATGGCTCTACGCACGCTTTCTCCTGTTAAAGCACGCAATCCCCGTACTGTCATTCCCCTGCTCAGGTCCTTCAAATATATTATCCGCTGTTTTCCCCTATCTCTTTTCCCCTCTTTTCGGCCTGTTAGTATCAGGTTCTCCAAGCTCTCCTTTCTCATTGCATGTCCCAGAAACTTCAGCTGTCTCTTCCTGATGCTCAGATTAATTTCCTTTTCGCTTCCATCATCTCCAAAACCTCATCATTGCTCACATGCTTGATCCATGATATTCGCAGCATCCTTCTGTAGAACCACATTTAAGTTGCTTCAAGTTTTTCCTTCATCTTTGATGAGATTGTCCAGCATTCACTGCCATATTGAAGAACTGACATCACATAGCAATCCAGTATTCTCTTCTTTGTTTCCAGCAAAATTTTCCTGTCTCTTAATACTTTACTCAGCTTCTGGAATGCATCCTTGTGCTTTTGGATCTCAGGAATATAAATGTATAAAAAATGCAGTGACCACAAAATGAGGGATCAGTTTATATATTGATTATAATATGGAATTGATCCCCCACTTAATATCCAGTATGCTTCTGTAGAACCACATTTCAATTGCTTCAATTCTTCATCTTTGATGAAATTGTCCAGCATTCACTGCCATATTGAAGGACAGACATCACATAAAAATCCAGTACTATCTTCTTTGTTTCCAGGAAAATTTTCTTGTCACTTAATACTCTACTCAACTTCTTGAACGCGTCCTTCGCCATGCCAATTTGCCTTCGGGTCTCTGTGTTGCACTTTCCAACTCCCGTTAAAACACTTCCTAGATATTTAAATTTTTGTATCTGCTTGATTTTAGAGTCCACAGCCTGCAATTGGCATTTTGGGCGGCTCTTTTTGCTGATGACCATGTATTCGGTTTTCTCGCAGTTTATTTGTAGTCCTTTCTTATCACTTTCTTCAGCTACCTTTTGCAGCAGGTCTTGTAGTTTCTTTTCCGTGTCTGCTACCAGCACTGTACCATCTGCGTATCTTATGTTGTTCAAATTCTGGCCTCCGATGACGAATCCTGGCATAACATCTTGAGTCCTCAGAACAGTCTCGCTGTACAAGTTGAACAGATCCGGTGAAAAAACACACCCTTGTCTTACGCCCCTTTCTATCTTTGAATATCTGCTAAATATGTAGAAATGTGTTTCACCTTAATATTATGAACGAATATCCGCTTGGATACAAAAGTAAATATCTTAAAAAATCTCTTTAGGAGTGCGCACGAGAATTCATCTTCTTTTCCATTATCTTTTAAACAACTCAACAATGTCAAACAGACGTTAGTTAATAACCATTTTTAGAACTACCTCATAGATAATCAAATTAAATTATCTATACATATATAAAAGGCAATCTGTGAGTCTGTGTGTGACTGTAACCTATGCACGCCTACATTTTTTAAACTACGTCATTCAAACTGTTTAGGGACACATATCTACAGGGAAGCTAAGTCGACACATACTTTTTGAGTTTAAGTTCAACAATTTTCCCTTTCGCACTTTTTGGCCAATGGGCACGATTGTTTACATTTGCTCCGTAAAACATCTAAGATCTAAGAAAGTTGCTGAATTACGTTACAGAAATCAAATCACGTGTCAAACACGACTAAAAAAAAAAAAGAAAATGAGCCTTTATATTTAATTTTTATTCTGACGTTTTAAAAATTCATTTGGTCAACAAAAAATTGTGAATATTTTCCCTGTAATTTTGAAACAAAAGGAATATTTAAAAAACAAAAACTAAATATGTAAAAAAAAGTGCGAAAGGTTAATTTAATTATTTAAATCTTTTTTTTTTCAGATTTAATATTTCATACTTCAGAAAATAGAATAAAAAAATAAAGTTTTTTTTGCTAAATATTTCATGCAGGAAAACAACTGTCTGTAATTTGTGTGGCATTAATGCAACTTTTTCCTCTAATATTAAATGTCTACATTTTAAAATATTCTTCGAAAATTTCTAAAATCCATAATAGTCAACAAAAAATGAAAATATTTTCCCCGTAATTTTGAAACAAAAACAAACGCAATGTTGTTTACAATGTCACACAAAACATCAACTCACATTTACGCAAAACAAAAGAAAATAGATTTTTTTAAATGGAATTTTTGAACAATTTTTAAACAACGATTTTTTCTATAATTATTTTTTTATAACTGAGTTTTAAATTGAGGCGCCGACTACAAGCGCTTGGAAATCGCAACATGCTGCATTAATCATCTAACTAAAAAATGTTCTGAGTTGCATGAGCAACGCCGGGCAATGATGCTAAAGTAAGCAACAACGAACCTGAATGTAAAGATTAAAGCGATATATCAAGATTTTCTATAAAAATCAAATAGACATTAATTATAAGCAGCATAAATTTGGCCTGAGAAATATTAAGAAATACATAACACCCGTCAACCAGACAGAAAATTAAGTTAATTTTCTATGATAAAAAATATAAGTAGTTAATACTAACAACTCACCTGAAAGATAAAATAAAAGAAGATTAATATTATTTATGGCCCTTGTAGAACTGCTTTCCTGATCAAAACAACTCCATGAATAATTATATTCGACACTAGCAGTTTAGCGCGGCGTTGCTCGGTTGTAATGAAAGCTTTAAAACTAATCCATGGTCCTGGAGCTCAGACTCTTTGGACGTTGGCACGAAAGACTAGAAAAGCAATAGTTGTTTCTAGTTAAAGTGAAACCGTAGGCTGAAAGAAAAATGAATGGATGTAAGTCAAATTTTGATTTCCTGGTATCGATATCAAATAAGTTTTTTCGTCGTAAACTGAATTTTGAAGGCTAAATAAGTCCTCTGAGTACATGGTATCACGGCTGAGACTAAGAACTACAATTATACCTACTTAGAGCCAAACCTTAAGCAAAAACTAAAATAAAAGAGCTGGAAAACTGATTTTGATCAGATCTTGAATTTTATATATATATATATATTATCGATTTTCTGCACGATTGTAAGAACTGCTACCTTGAAACTTCTGAAAATCGTTTCTTATGTCTTTGTTTATGAGTGTATCAAATTTGATTAAAATCGGACCAATCCTTCTATAACCCGATGTTTTCGATTATCGATTTTCGATATTTATCTGTGGCACCTCAACACAAAACTTAGCTAAGAACACTCACAAACGCTTATAGTACAACTGTGTAAATTTTCAAGAAAATCGGTTGAGCCTTTTCGGAGTCTATAGGTATTAGACACACACACACAGACACACACACGCGCGCGCATACACACACACACAGACAAAGTTCCATTTATAAATAAGTTTAGATACCCTACCATACTTATCAAGATGACTTATATTACATCTCTTAGACCATAGGTCAACTAGAATCCATATAAACACACACGGAAATCTACCTAAATACGTTTGTAAGCAACATACGCGTGAAAAATACAGCCATAATAGTCACATCTGTAAAAAACTGGCTCAGAGTAATGAAAACATTGATAATAAAAAAAAGCCAAACAATTAATAATATTAACTATGAACATGACCACAACGTGCTGTCTTTGTTTAAGAAACAAATCCAATCGCTATTGATATACATATATAAATATCTAGATATTTAGAGAAAAGTAAAAAAAAATCTTGATCATGGCTAATAGAATAGCTTAAGACTATAAAACATTTGGACAGTTTTACACCCTTTATGCTCGGGAAATAAAACCCTTACGCGAATACAAAAACAGTAAATACCTGTACCAAATACTATCATATATTTATTTCTTCGAGCCTGATTATTTACGATAATTTTTTTTTACAAAAATGTGTGTCATTCGGCAGGATTCGAACCTGCGATCCCTATCCACACAAGGGAAGCCACCATGTGATCTAACGCGTCTTAGACCTCTCGACCACGAATGACTTAATTTGACTTCATAATCAGGCCGGTAGAAATAAATATATAAATATCTACTTAAATACGAGTATCGATAAAAAATAATGTTCAATCAAATCATTTCAAATTGTTGGTTGTTTATAACCAGTTTCGTTAATTTTCGTAATGTATACATATTGATTGTTAAATTACTAAGTTTTTGGTCATAATAAAATTAGATCTATGCACATTTGTATTAAAAAGTGTTCAATACAATTAGATTGGAGAACTTTTGAATATTCTTCATTTGTAAACGAGTTATTACGCGACCTACGTTTCTACCATGTGGTGTCTTATGATAAAAATCTAGATCACGTAATAACCCGTTTGCAAATGAAGAATATATATATATATATATATATATATATATATATATATATATATATACATCTGACCGGGTGCCCCTTCTACTCTAATCGGACTTCTTGGCAAAATATAAAGGAGAACCTGTAACGTGATCGATACTGACTTGGCAGACCGGCTGCAACCACTCTGTCACCGGCGTGACGTGGCTTCCCTGTGCCTCTTCTATAAATAATTTTACGGCTTCTGCTCCGATGAACTTCGATCATTGGTGCCGCCCAGATCCAAATTTACACGAGATACTAG
The DNA here is from genome assembly GCA_037127315.1 of Ascarosepion bandense. Lineage (NCBI taxonomy): Eukaryota > Metazoa > Mollusca > Cephalopoda > Sepiida > Sepiidae > Ascarosepion > Ascarosepion bandense. Next base: position 498,322 of record JBBBDQ010001539.1, read on the forward strand.
ATTAGCAACTAGGTCCCACCCTTTTACAGTAAAACAGATAAGATGTAACCGTAATTTTTACTCCAACAGCTTCTTTTCTCGCGCTTACCCGCCTGTGGAATTCCCTTCCACATGTCTGCTTTCCCGACAGCTACAATCTCCAGGAGTTTAAATATAAGGTCAATAAACACCTCCTATCACACTAACTTTCATCTATTCTCCCAACACTCTCACCATCTACCCAACCCTCATTCTCGGTATCCTTACCCGTCTATCACCCTACTTCTGACATTTCCTATATCTAACCATCCTTTCTCACCACTTTCCTCCCTATGTAACCCCCTGCGCAATAGTGGCAGTGGAATGCCTTGCTCGAGGTGAAACGATCATATATATATATATATATATATATATATATATATATATATATATATATACCGACTTGGTAGTTTCGCGAGGATACAGTAAAACTACTGAAGAAGGAAACATCTCAGCGATAAGCATTATCACAACTCAACATTATGTTTTCCCCTGTATTTTTTCCATTCAGTATATCATGTGAGTGTCAAATTTTCTAACCCGTCTTTCCTCATTATGTGTCCTAGAAATTTCAGCTATCACTTTCTGATTCTAAGCTTAAGTGACATCTTTGTTTCTTATTTCTCTAAAGCGACCTCGTTATACACTTGTTTGGTCCATAGTATTTTCACTCTCTTTCTGTGGAACCGCGTTTCTGTTCCATCCTGATTCCTCTTCATCAGTGAGAAGATTATCTATCATTCCCTGCCAGGACCGGTATTGCATAACAGTTCAGTACGCTTTTCTTTGATTCTAACGAAATATTCCTGTTTCTTAATATTTTGCTTACTTTTAGGAAGGCACCTGTCCCGTGAATTAAACATTATTATATTTGAAGAAAAAAATCAATAATCTTAAAATAGTGTTGCAAAAATCAGACTCAACATAATCCTTTTCAAATAAGAAAATTGGAATGAAAGAGGGTGGGGTCACCTCTGAATCCGTCACGAAAAAAAATTAGTGGGATTAGTAAATGCTAAACATTACTGATATCTCTTTGGATCAGTTATAACAATATATAACAAATTTAGCAGAGGAGATAAGGAAACTGAACTGCGCTAAAGGTAGTTTCACACAATACCGCAAATTGCTGCGCAACCAAAACATTAACTTAAAACCTATTGAGAGACCCGAAAATTTCGTTGGAAACAAAGAAAACAGTACTGGGTTGTGGTGCAGCGAATATCGACTCGGAACGAGAGATCGGGACGCCGAGTTCGAATTCCAGTTGAATTCCTTGCATTCACTTACCCACAAATAACCTTTGGGAAATGTATTAATCCGTTTCTTCCCTCCAGTTATGCGTTAAATAATAAGATATATTGGGTTCTATAGCCTGGAGTGACAACCACTCTACCGCAGAAAGCAATGGCAACCTACTGCTGGATAATCTTCTGCCCAGTTAGTCATGTCTCTTTCAAGACATGATCGCCCAAAGCATTCAGTATATCGTGTGAGTGTCAAATTTTCTAATTACAAACAAAATATGGGAATATTTTCTGCATGTCTAATCATATACGTAAAGAAATGTCTTTTTTTTTTATTGATGTCCCCTTATTGATTGTTTGATCTGTTTGTTTTTTACGGTTTATCAACTCATTGGGGATTATTTAAAGCCAATATTTTAGATAGTAAAAATAATTTTTCTTTTTGCGACTGAATATTGAATTAACATTATTTTTAAATAACTATTATTTGTTCAGATAAAAATACTACCTTTTAATCCATAGCTGAGGAGTGAAGATGAATTCATGCCCTTTTAAAGAATGTAATCAACCCGAAAGGAATTCGAACACGGCTCTCTGATTCCTGATGACGATTGATTTTGTCTTCCACACAATTCATGCAATATATGTCTACTCCGGTATATATATATATATATATATATATATATATATACTAGATAATTTCTATACTGTCTATTTCTGATCGTGCAGTTTAATGGCTGCATTGTGTATGTGAAAGCGAATTTCTTATGTCGGCATTTGGGGCTTCAGTCTGACATTTGCTGACCAGGTGACAGCATCAATCGAAAAGTATCGTAGACATCGATTAGTTTATTGATTGAAAGAGAGCATGGGTCAAAGAAAAGAGAATCTGGGATTGAAAGAAAAAGGAGATGATTTAAAAAATAAATAAAACAAGAATAGAAAAGTAAAGTGTGACTGGACACAGAAAGCAATAAAGAAATTCTAATATTGAAGAATAGAAGCTGCTAGAAAGAATCCATCATCAAGTAGAGCCCAGATGTAAATTACGCGTTATTTACTCTTACGAACAATACTCTGTGAGTACTATATTCTCGGATGTGCGTTGTGGTTCAGTGGATATCGGCTCGGAACGAGAAAGCGGGGAGCCGAGTTCGAATTCCAGTTGAATCCATGGTATTCACTTACGCTCAAATACCCTTGGAAAAGGTATTAATCTGTCTCTTCCTTCCAGTTATGGATTAAATAGCAGGACAGATTGGGTTCTGTAGCCTTGGTCGGCAACCAATCTATCGCAGAAAGCAATGGCAACCTACTGCGGGATAATCTTCTGCCCAGTCAGTCATGTCTCTTTCGAGACATGATTGCCCAATCGTGTATCACGTATGGCACTTAACTGACTGACTGACTATATTCTCAATATGTTCTTTCTTCATCAGAATATCCCATAAATATCACCATCTCTTTCTAACTAGAAGCAGCAGTTTCCTTGAAGTTCCAACTTTCCGTGATATTGCTTCCTTTCCCAAAAAACTCTTCATGTTGGTTTTTAATCATTTCACCCCAAGCAAGGCGAGACCGCTACTGATGGTTTACAGTAAGAGAAAAAATACAGTAGGTATTGAAAAGGGGATAAAAGATGAGTGGTATTCAAGAAGATAGAAGATGGGAATTGATATTGCATTTAAACTTTTCTTGATTGTAACTATCAGGCAAGTAAGTAAATGGAAGCTAGTTCCAAACTGTCGACGCAGAAATCGCGGTTACATTGAACTATTTCAACAGTAAAACGGTGGGACCTAAATACCAATCTAGTAGCACGCGTAAATTCATGTGGACGGGGCAGCAGGCAGAAAAGCTCATCGGAGCAGTTGCCATTAAAAGATTTGTGTAAAAGACAGAGGGAAGCCACATCACATCGGTGAGAAAGTGACTGAAGTCGAGATGCCAAGTCAGGGCCGATTACATTGCAGATCATTCTATGGATTTTGTCGTGAATCTCGAGATGAAAAGCAGAAGCATAGTATAACTCCCCCCCCACATATATACAGGAAGATACAAAAGTAGGTATAAAGTAGGTAAATCAATACACCTCTTTTATGTGCCGAGTCCTTTCAGAACGTAGGCGATCATGTCCTCCACATTTTCCTGTCCTTTGTAGACTCGTAATACCTTTTGTCTTGGTCTTTCTACCAAACCCAGCTCTGCCATCCATTTGATAATGTTTGTCATGTATATCACGAACTGTTTTTCCCTGTTTCTCTTTCCTTCTATCCGCCCTGTGAGTATCAGATTCTCCATGCCTTACTTCCTCATAAAGTGTCACAAAAAATAATCTGTCCTTTTCTGTTGTTAACTATCAGTTTCCTTTTCGTTTCCACACTCTTCAAAGCCTAATAGTTGCTCACATGTTCGGTGCATGGTATCCTCTGTCCAATCGGCAGAGGATATCAACAACTAATGACTGCTTATACTTCTAGATTTTTCTTTTTATGTGTAATTTTCCTTGATTCAAGTTTATTTCTTTCAGTGCATGCGTTCGTGCGTTCGTGCGCGGACACACCCATGTGTTCGTCTGCGCGTATGTGCGTACGCGCAGAGTATACACACACACACACACACACACACACATATATATATATATATGACTATATATATATATATATATATAGTCACACACACACACACACACACACACACACACATATATATATATATGTGTGTGTGTGTGTGTGTGTGTGTGACTATATATATATATATATATATAGTCATCCGCAGACAGATCTTTTTCGCTGTATCACAACTCATCAGTACGGTTTAGACTCCGATCGCTTCCTAACCCAGGATTGAAACCCGACCGAATCGGCGTCAGTCGGCGATTATACCCCTAGGCAACGAGCGGTAGAAGAAGGTAGGCCTTTTTGCGCGTATAAATACGCCGAATAGCTCGGGTGCTCCAATTCATTATCGAATGAGCGATGCATATATGCCGGAGTAGCTACTGTTTACAAAGTCTCCCACACTTCCAGAGTGCTCAATCAGGGTGTGAGAGCGTAAATACTATAGTCATCCGTAGACAGATATATATATATATATATATATATATATATATATATATATATATATATATAATAAAAAGTGTGAGAGGCCGTGAACGTTTTGTTTAAAGTGTATATTTATTGTTGTTGTTATTATGATACTTTAAATGTTCATATTTGTGACGCTACACGTGTTTCGAGTCTAAAGTTGACTCTTTTCAGGTGAATAAACTTTACATATCGAGTTTCTAAACGTTAACGGCCTCTCACATTTTTTATTCTATACCAATTTCTCTCGTCGGAACAACCCTATTTATTTTATTAATATATACATATATATACACATATATATATATGAAATGATTTGTTTGAACATTATTTTTGATCGATACTCGTATTTAAGTAGATATTCTGTTTATAATCAAACCGTAAAATATATTTATTTCTACCGGCCTGATTATTTACCATAAATTCAAACGCGCGACCCCTTTCCACATAGGGAAAGCCACCATGTGATCTGACGCATCTTAGACCTCTCGACCACGGAGGACGATCTAAACGAAGTCATTACGACACATTTCAGAGCAGAGATGTTTATTACGATGAATTCGAAAATTGTGTTATAGACTTAATATGACTTCATTTAGACAGATCGTCATTCGTGCTGTCATTAATTTTACTGTGTGTGTGTGTGTGTGTGTGTGTGTGTGTGTGTGTGTGTGTGTGTGTGTGTGTGTGTGTGTGTGTGTTGTATATGTGTGATTCTTAGTTGGGGCCTTTTTCTTGTCTTATGATCATCAGACCAGAAAAAGGCAGCAGCAGTAGCAGACAGCCAGGTAGGAATGACCATTCTTTGAAAGGCCAGGAACACGCTAGAACAGACACACGCTTCTCTGCCATTCTGAAGATGAGATTTTGATCTCGAAATATTAATGTTTAATAAATAGGTAATACCCAAAAACTTCTTTACCTTCCTTTATTTTACTCAACGCATTGTGATACCCTTCAAGACATAACCATATACCTATACTACACAATGCTTCAAGCCAATTACAAAACTTTACTATATATATATATATGTGTATATATATATATATATATATATATATATATATATATATATATATATATATATAGGGAAAACTAGTAAAAGTTGTAAGTTTAAAAATGTATTTTTTTGACAGTATTTATTTATTTCTATTATTATATATATATATTTGATATTTCAGACCGGCCTCGGCCTTTCATCAGAAACAAATGATTTTAAAATTTAAGCAAGAAGCGTTCGCCGTGAGAGCGTTCGTCGAGAGATGTTTACATCACGTGACGTAGAAAGTATACTGGATTTTAAAATTAAATACATATAGGCTAGGGTTAAATAGAGACTTAGGTGTTTTGTATCGTTATAAATATTTCAATAGATAAACATGTTTTAGATACACTTAAAAAATATTATTTTAAAACAACATTTAAAAATATTAGAGATAGGTTTACGTTTACAAATATTTAAAAAAAACTCTATCGCTTTCTGCGTCACGTGATGTAAACATCTATCGACGAACGCTCTCGCGGCGAATGTTTCTAGTTTAAATTTTAAAATCATTTGTTTCTGATGAAAGGCCGGGGACGGTCTGAAATATCAAATATAATAATAGAAATAAATAAATACTGTCAGAAAAATACATTTTTAACAACTTTTTTAAAAAAATACATTTTTGACAACTTTTTAGTAGTTTTTCCTATACATATTAAGACGGTATACGTGGATCATCATTATACTAGATAGATAGATAGATAGATAGATAGATAGATAGATAGATAGATAGAATAGATAAGATAGATAATGAACAGACTAAGATAGATAGACAGATAGACGATGACAGACTAAGATAGATAGATAGATAGATAGATAGATAGATAGATAGATAGATAGTTGTTGAACAGATCTAACATAGATAGATAGATAGATAGATAGATAGATAGATAGATAGATAGATAGATGTTGAACAGACTAACATAGATAGATAGATAGATAGATAGATAGTTGTTGAACAGACTAACATAGATAGATAGATAGATAGATAGATAGATAGATAGATAGATAGATAGATGTTGAACAGACTAAGATAGATAGATAGATAGATAGATAGATAGATAGATAGATAGATAGATAGATAGATAGATAGTTGTTGAACAGACTAAGATAGATAGATAGATAGATAGATAGATAGATAGATAGATAGATAGATAGATAGATAGATAGATAGATAGATTTGTGTATTTAGGCAACAAATTTAGCAGTTTTGCGGTTATTGTTTATTATCAAACTACAGGAAGTAGTTTAAGGGCAAAGGAGAGATTATATATAAACTACAAGAAAACTGAATGCATTGTAATCCTTTGAAAGAGAACATCCAAATGCTAAATCCAAGTCAAGAATACTGAATAGCGGGAATCGGGGAACAAGAAGACTTCGCTGGAATCAAATAAAAGAGAGTACTGGATTGTTAAGTGATGTCGGGCTTTTCAATATGATAGCGAATGCTGGGCAATCTCATCCAAGATTAAGAAAAAAAACTGAAGCAACCGATATTTGTTTCTACAGAAGGACAATGAGGAAACTATAGACAGAACATGTGAGCAACATCGAGGTTTTGGACGAACACGAAAACGAAACAGATACATAATTTCAGGAAAAAAGCAGCTGTAGTTTCTTGGACATGTAGTGAGGAAGGAGGGATTGGAGAATCTGATGCTCACGAGACGGATGGAGGGAAGGAGAGACAAGGGAAAGCAACGCGTGACATACTTAACGGACTTGAGTAGATGGGTGGTGAAGCGGAGTTCGAGCGAGGTAAAAGGAGTAATGGAAAACAATGAGAGAAAGAATGAAAACGGATTTCAAGACAATGAAAAAAAACGAATGACAAGAAATTTTTTTAAAAATAAATAAAGAATGACAAGGAATTTCAAAATAGTGGGAAAAAGAATGACAAGGAATTTGGAAGACAACGAAATAAAAAATGACGAGGAGTTTGAAGACAATTATTCAATGAATGACGAGGAAATTGAAAACAATGAAAGAAAAAAAGCAATTTGAAGACAATGATAAAAAGAATGACAAGAAATTTAAAGGCAATGAAAGAAAGAATGGCTAGGAATTTAGAGACAATGAAAGACCGAATGGCTAGGAATTTGAACACAATGACAGAAAAAATGAGAAATAATTTAGAGACAATGAAAGAAATAATGACAATAATTTTGAAGGCAATGATAGAATGACAAGGAATTTAAAGACAATGAAAGAACGAATGGCTAAGAATTTGAAGGCAACGACAGAAAGAATGAGAAGAAATTTAGAGACAAAGAAAAAAGAATGACAATAAATTTGAAGGCATTGATAGAATGACAAGGAATTTAACGACAATGACAGAAAGAACGGCTATAAATTTGAAGGCAACGACAGAAAAAATGAGAAGAAATTTAGTGACAATGAAAGAAAGAATGACAATAATTTTGAAGGCAATGATAGAATGACAAGGAATTTAAAGACAATGAAAGAAAGAATGGCTAGGAATTTGAAGGCAATGACAGAAAGAATGAAAAAGCAATTTCAAAACAATGAAAGAAAGAAAGAATGACAAAGAATTTAGAGACAATGAAAGAAAGAATGGCAATGAGTCTGAAGACAATGAGAGAAATAATGACAGCATTTGCTATCAAATAAACAAAGAATGTCAAGGAATTTGTTAGCAAAGAAACAACAAAGGGAATCTATTTTGAGACAAGGAAGGAAAGAAAGAATGACAAGGAATTTGATCTCAAAGAAAGAATGTAAGAAAATTAATTTGCAAACAAGCAAGAATGTCAAGAAATATGAAGACAATCAAAGAATATATGAAAAAGACTTTGAAGACAATAAACTAAAGAATGTATAGAGATTTGATTACAAGCCAAAAAAGAATAAAAAATAATTTAAAGAGAACGAAAGAATAATATGGAATTTGAAGAAAAACAAGAAAGAATGACAAGAAATTTAAAGATAAAGAAAGAAAAAAAGTAAAAGAAAGAAAGAAAGAAAGAAAGAAAGAAAGAAAGCAAGAAAGAAAGAAACGTAAAGGTGAAAATGAAAGAAAAAAGTAAAAGAAAAAAGAAAGACAGAAACGTAAAGGTGAGAATGAAAGAAAAAAGTAAAAGAAAAAGAAAGAAGTGTAAAGTGAGAATGAAAGAAAGAAAAAAGAAAAGAAAGAAAGAAGGAAACATAGAGGTTAGAAAGAAAGAAAGAAAGAAAGAAAGAAAGAAATGTAAAGGTGAAAATGAAAGAAAGAAAAAAGAAAAGATAGAAAGAAAAAGAAAAGTGAGAATGAAAGAAGAAAAAACTAAAAGAAAGAAAAAGGAAACGTAAAGGTGAGAATGAAAGTAAAAGAAAGAAAGAAAGAAACGTAAAGGGGAAATTGAAAGAAAGAAAATAAGTAAAAGAAAGAAAGAAACGTAAAGGTGACAACGAAAAAAGAAAAAGTAAAAAAAGAAAGAAACGTAAAGGCGAGAATGAAAGAAAGAAAAAAGAGACAAAAAATAATAAAAGAAATTTAAAAGAAAAATTGACAAGAAATTTGAAGACGAAAAAAAGAAAGAATGAAACGAAATTTGATAACAAGTGAAGAAGGAATGACATGGATGACAATGAAAAAAAACATTGACAAGGAATTTAAAGACAACGAATAAATGGCAAATAATCTGAGGACAAGGAAAAAAAGGAGACCAGGAAATTGAAGACAACGGAAAGAAAGTATGACAAGAATTTGCAGAAAAAAGGCGATAGGTATGACAAGGAAAGCATAATGACAAGGAATTCGATGTCAGAGAAAAAAGAATGAAAAAAAAAAGAAAAACAGAAAAACATTTGAAACGTAAAAGAAATTAGGACAAAGAATTTGAAGACAAAAATAGAGAGTGTGACAAGGAATTTCAAGACAAAGAAAGAAAGAAAGAAAGAAAGAAAGAAAGAAATTAATAGTGACAAATTATATGAAAAGAAGAAATGGAAAAAACTAATGACAAATAAAAAGTAGAATAGACAAAAAATACAAAACTGATAAATGTGTTCATCCGATGAGACCAGTTTCGCCCCCAAATAATTATTCCCACCCGTTAACCATCACCTAAAGTTTTCTTACTTTTAGGAAGTTTTTTGTTTTTCTAATGTTTTTTGTTGGCTTTTATTTTTTTATTTTTTTTTACTTTTTCTGAAAATCTATCTATCTATCTATCTATCTATTTCTACATTTTTTCTCTATCTTCAATTCATGGTATATTTGGGTTAACCTTAAGCTAATTGGACACTATATTGCCGGCCGAAATCAATGCCTATCTTTTCCCGGCAGCCTCTCTTCTATGGACACCGGAAGTTTGGTTTCCGGACGTCTGTGATGCCTGCACTTCGGAATGGATGTTTGGCATTGACGACCGCTTGACATGAAATCGTTGTTGGCAATAATAAAGAATTCTTAGAAAAGGAAAGAGAAATAAAAATCATTATAGAAAACAAAGGAATAAAAAAAACCCCAGAAGAACTCAAAAATAAGAATAAAAAACTTACAAAAAAATAAAGAAAAATTACTTTAGTGCCAAATGTTTTTGTCCCTAACACTCCATTTTCGAAGGAACGTCATTAACCCCGAGTCCGCATATGCCAAAATCTATACACCTAGACTGACGAACAGAGGATAGGGTGATACACTCATCTACTCGACATCAACTTTGAGTATAGAAATATCCGGTTGAGTGTGGCTCAGCTATCGGGCAAATGACTGTAGGCAACAGGTTCAAAGGTTCTAACTAGACCGCTACATCTGGAGGTAAGATCTATGGACATAGGTTCTAAGGTCTGAAAAGAACCTTCCATGTGAATTATATTCATTCATACAAGAAGGAAACGTATATTGATGAGGATGAATAGTTGAATCAATAGATTCACTACCTAATTTTTACTACTGTTCACCCAGTATAAACTCTAAGAGTCACTCAAGGTAGAGTAATACTGAATAACGATGCTTTCTTGGTCTCCACAACCTTAACAACTTTAAGTGTATGGTAAAACATTATCTTACATAACCACATAATCCTCACTTAAGTTCTCCAGGTAGATCATTCGTAGATTTCTTTTGTCCCTCTTGCATTTAATCGGTCCTGTGAGTATCATAATTTGCAAACCGCTTTACTTATTACGTTCCCTATGAATTCCAACTCTCTTTTTAATGTTAAGTTCAAGTGTCCTTTTGGTTTCATTTTTCCTGAAACTTCGTCGTTGGACACATGTTCCGAACCAAATTTCTGTTGCCTCAAGCCAGTTCGTCATCTGTAAGAAGATTGTCTAGCACATGTCTTTCGACAACTATTTTCATGGCAACTGCTCTGACGAGTTTTTTTCCTGGTTCCCAGACCAGATGCATTTACTCATTCTACTAGATTGGCATCTAGGTCCCACTTTTTACTGTCAAAATAGTTAAATATAATAACTCTTCTACTCTAATAGTTTCTTTTCTCGCACTTCCCGTTTGTTTTGATGATAGAATCTCCAGAAGTTTAGAAGCAACGTCAATCGCCATCTCCTATCTCATAGATTCCCTTGAACATCCCTTGTATCTTGTTTTCATTTATCTCAAACCAATATATTGTAAACGCAAATTCTACTCCAACAGCTTCTTTTCTCGCACTGTGGAATTCCCTTCGATTTACTTACTTCTCCGACAGCTAAAATCTCCAATAATTTAAATGTAAAGTCAATAGTCATCTTCTGTCTCACTAACCTGCATCCTCTCTCTCATACTCCTTTCTCCGTCCACTCCACTCTCTTCAGTATTCTCATCCTTCTCTTACCCACTTCCTGACACCCCCTATAACTCTTTCTCATAACTTTCCTCCTATGTAACCCCCTGCAAAACAGTGGCAGTAAAATGCCTTGCTTGGAGCGATATGATTATAAAAAAATATATATTTTGTTACGTTGATGCAATTATTCAAAATTTTCATATGTGGGGTTTTAAATACATGTTGGAGAACAATTGACATCCTCTAGCAATCTCAAATATGGAATGGTCTCTGGGCCAAAATAGCTATATAATTTTTTTTTTTTTTAAATTAATAGCAGTCAAAAGGGATTGACTGCGTGCGTCAAACGTTTACTTTGTCGGACTCTTTGCGGAGAGATCCCAGACGAGGCTCCGCCGAAAGATGGAGTTTCGTCTGGAGAAATGCAGACAAGAATTATTGTCCGACCTTAGGAGCTTTGGTTTTACCAACTTTAATTGTCCTTATGTCTCATCTACCTCTAGGTTTGCCCACATGGGAAGGGCGTAAAAAATTCGGAGTGTCATTGACGATTATTATCGGACTGTGCCCTTTGCGACTCTGACAACTTAACTTCCCCTCTCTTTTTAATTATTATTGATCTGCCTTATTTGTGTTTGTCTTGTTTGTACTTAATATCCGTTAGCACTGATATTGTGCTGTGCATATTTCAACACTTCTTCATTTGGTATCATACTGACACCTCGGCGATACAACAATATATTTTTCCAATTATTACATTTGATGGAGCTCAGTTTATTAGCAACGAAAGACTAAGTCACCATCTTGTTCCGAGTAGAATTCTCTGTTGATATGTTTACTACTGCCATAAAAAACGAAAGCAAATTTGCTAAAGTCTTATTATTATTTGAAGGTTTTTTATGTTAATTTTTTATATGTTTCGTTTATTTTTATTTTTTGATTCGCTTTTTCATAAAATATTTAGAAATACTTTATTCACAAAAAAGAACCAGTAGTTGTCACCCGTAGTGTGGATATCAAATGAGAAAAGCAAAAAGTTAACTTTAAACTTTTAAAAGGAAAAATTAATCATTACCATATCAAATTATATATATATATATCAGTCAGTTAAGTGCCATACGTGATACACGCTTGGGCGATCATGTCTCGAAAGAGATATGACTGACTGGGCAGAAGATTATCCCGCAGTAGGTTGCCATTGCTTTCTGCGGTAGACTGGTTGCCGACCAAGGCTATAGAACCCAATCTGTCCTGTTATTTAACCCATAACTAGAAAGAAGAGACAGATTAATACCTTTCCCAAGGGTATTTGTGCGTAAGTGAATGCAATGAATTCAACTGGAATTCGAAACGGTTGAGATCTCTAGAGAAGAAAATTTTAAAAACAGTTTCCACTTCTGCGATATAAGCATGACTCTTCAGAAATGAATTGAGTTCTTTCGGGGACTTGTTTGTGTGTGTGTGTGTGTATATATATATATACTGCTTATATACGAGACGTTAAAGTTTCCCTTCTCTGATTTCCAATAGGTTAGGGTGTATCGACTCCGACTGACACCAAATTGATCGAGTTTCGATCCTGGTGGATGTGTATAGCTACACTGATGAGCTGTGATACAGCGAAACAGGCTAATGTGTGGATGACTATATATATATATATATATATATATATATAGTCATCTGCAAACAGATCTGTTTCGCTGTATCACAGGCTAAGATGTGGATGACTAATATATATATATATATAGTCATCTGCAAACAGATCTATTTCGCTGTATCACAGCTCATTAGTACGGTTCGACATCCGATTGCTTTTACCCAGTTGGAGTCAGTCGGCGATCCTACCTCTGAGCTATAGGCGCTCGGTAGAAGGAGGAAGACTTTTAGCGTATGATGTATCATGCACCAGTAGTTAGTGTGCTCTAGTTTATTACTGAATGAGCGATGCGTAGTTATACAAAAAAGGAAAAAGTTTCGAGACGGATAAAAAGGGAAAATACTTATTCACTAATGTCCATTGCACAGCAAAAGGGAATGTAAAAAAGTATCATAATGCAGATAACCTCCAGAATACGTAGATCGAAGTCTGACCGATCTCTGAACAGGACTGAGAACCAGCTGTTCTTATAAGCCTCAGCCATTATTTAAGGGATAATTTCGTCGACTGTCCGGTGGAAGGCAAATGTTGCTCTACCCAAGCAATCTACAAAGCCAACATCTCTCCCATAAATAACAAAATAATTATCAAGTTTACACTAGAATTTCTGCGGGAGAATTTAAACAACGTTTCTACGACCATAAACACTACTTTTCCAACCCCAGTCTAATACTTCAGACTTCTCTTTTCCGAAGACTTTGGGAAATGAAAGAAGAGAAACACAACCCAATAGTGAGTTGAAGAATAAGTCCTGCCCACACCCCAATAAACTTTACGATAGGTACATTCGATGTTTAGTTGAAACAATTAAAGTAACTTATCCTACGCAAAATTTGCTTTTAAACTTACGAAAAGAATTCGTAAGCAAATGTCGTCATAAGTTCAAATTTTAGATTTTCAGTTTAGATATAAACCACCTAAATATTAACCCAAATTTCAATTTCCGTTAAATAGCTGTTTTCTTTTCTTTCTACTTATTAACCGTATAATTAATAATAATAATATGTCAACTTTTTTAACCTTTACTTTTTCTCGTCTAACCGTTTGATATCAGTTGGCGCCATAAATTTTAAATTTAATTAGTTTTATTTCTTCTTATTAGCCCTACAGCATATTTATAATAATACTTCCTGTTCTTTATATCCCTTTTCACTCTTGTTCTAAGTTTTTTGAATCCGATTCTATATTTTATATTTTGACCTAAAAAAAAATTAGATTATTTGTTTTACTATTAATGCAGTCAAGGCCATGAATTTAATTTAATTCAATTTAATTTCCGAATATGTTAATTATTCTAAATTTTTTTTAGTTAGCGATTTTATCTCTTCTTATCAGCAATATAACTTGAAATATATATATATGTGTGTGTGTGTGTGTGTGTGTGTGTGTGTGTGTGTGTGTGTGTGTGTGTGTGTGTGTGTGTGTATTAAAAATTATAAAATAATTTATTTTTATTTCGTTTAATTTTAAATTTATTTGTACCTGAAATATTAGTTAATATTGAAGCTATATTTGATTTATATCACATTGAATTTTCTATAATTAATCTAAATTTTGATATTCTTATAAAATTATAAATGTATTATGTAAATAAAATTATAACTATATTATATTATTATAAAATTATAAATATATTATTTAAATAAAATTATAAATAAATTATAGGGTTAAAAAGAAGAAAAACAACTATTAAGTTGTTTTTTTAGTCCTATATACTTTAAAAATACTAGCTACTCACGTATCTACGCATCGTTCATTCACTAATGAATTTGGCATGTGTTTACATTGTATAACACGCGCCCATAGCTCAGAGGTAGAATCGTCAACTGATGTCAATTCAGTCGGGTTTCAATCCTGGCTAAAAGCAATCGGATGTCCAACCGTACTTATGAGCTGTGATATAGCGAAACAAATCTGTCTGCAAATGACTCTCTCTCTCTCTCTCTCTCTATATATATATATATATATATATATATATATATAGAGAGAGAGAGAGAGAGAGAGAAAGAAGCAGCATATCTTCAAACATATTTCATTGAAGAATATAGATATATTTGTCTACTTACTTTATAATGATCCTTTCAATTTCTTGAAATTTATCAGGGAAGGCGCCTTTGCTTTTTCTAAACAAAGAACTTTTGACCTTTTCTAAGATCATATTCAAAGTAAATTACAAAGACAAAGACAAACTTATTGTAACTGCGATAAAATCTCGAGATCAACTGTTGATGTATTAGCAATTATTGCTGAAATAGTATACTAAGATTTACATTCGGGCTTTCGATATTTTAAAGTCATTTGACATTTACAAGTTTAAAGAGTATGGTATTTCTGAATTAATTTTTGAACTGATTCTGTTTTTATAATCAAATCGCGAAATGAAAGTTGTCTTGAATCGTCACTCTTCTAGATCATTTTTCTTAAATGCAAGTGTTCTCAGGGCTCTGTCCTTGGACCTACGTTGTTTCTAGTTTTCATAAATGATCTTCCTTAATTTATCAGTTCTTAGTTCGGTAATCTATGCTGATGTTGCGTCAATTTACTCCCCCTCTTAACAGTAAGTCTGATGTCGTTCGATAAGGTCAAAATGGCAGCTGATCTTTTAAAAAATTACCTACAATCGAATAAGGAAAAACTTGTTAATTTTACTGCCTCAAAAACTTGTCTCTTTTGAGCCCATTTTAACTTCCATCAGTCTGGCTGATGCTAACCTCAAGGATAAATTGCGTCTTTTCGGTTTAACGCTTTCAGCTGAAATGAAGTGGAAATAGTATAATTCTTATAGGGAAACACACCTATTCCTCAGATAATTGACTCTCTCTCCTATATTAATAAGAGTTAACAGGAATTTCATGGGAGTTCTTTAGAGTTCTATTGGAGTTCATTAGAACTACTAGGCAGTTGATATTAGTCGGCAGTTAACGGAATACTAAGGAGTCAGCTCTCAGTGGAAGATTACCAAGTTCCTAACATTCTGGGTGCGTTGAGTCGATTAGCAACAGACATAGCACGATTATAAGCTTCAGTGCGAAAACTACTCTACAACAAGAATGAATCAATTTCTAGGCCTGCTACAAAGAAAGCTGATTCTCTGTGTAATGCTACACAGTTTTTCTCACAGAATCTCTAAGTCTACTATTCTGAAACTTCTGCTATATGTTTAGAGATTCTTGATAAAATCCAAAAAAATCTGCAGTCGTGAACTCACATCTTTGTTTCCCTCTTTACTTACCGCCTTACCATAATTTTCTTGTATTTTTCTTATAAATACTTTTTTTTTATCGTATCACTCCTAGCAAGGCGGTAACGTCACTGATGTGCAGGGGGCTACATAAGAGTAAAAAGATTAGGTAGAGTGACAAGAAGGGACTACAAATAAACTTTAAGAAAACTGAGTGCATGGTCATCAGCAAAAGATACAACCCAAAATGCCAAATACAGGTGGGGGATAACAGAATCAAACAAGTACAAGAATTTAAGTACCTAGGAAGTGTTCTAACAGGAGATGGAAAGTGCGACACGGAGATCCGAAGGCGAATTGGCATGGCAAAGGACGCGTTCCAGAAGATGAGCAAAATACTAACACACAGGAAGATCTCAATAGAAACGAAGAAAAGAGTGCTAGACTGCTACGTGATGTCAGTTCTTCAGTACGGCTGTGAATGCTGGACAATATCATCGAAAATGAGGAAAAAACTGGAAGCGGCCGAAATGTGGTTCTACAGAAGGATGCTACGGATATCGTGGACTGAGCATACAAGCAACGACGAAGTGTTAGAAAGAATGGCAACAAAAAGGAAATTGATGCTGAGCATCAGGAAGAGACAACTGAAGTTCCTGGGACATGCAATGAGGAAGGAGAGCCTGGAGAACCTGATACTGACTGGTCAGATAGAAGGAAGGAGAGACAGAGGAAGGCAGCGGATAACATATCTGCAGAGTCTGATCAGGTGGATGACGGAACCGGGGGTTGCCAGGAGCACCAGGAGCAAACATACTAAGAGCCACAAGGGATAGGGAGACGTGGAGATCCATGATCGCCTACGTCCTGAAGGGACAGGGCACATAGAAGAAGAAGAAGAAGAAGAAGAGAGTGAAGAGAAAGACGAACCTGTTAGAAAGGAGAAAGAGAAGGATGGGAATACAGGTGTGATGTCAATTGCAAAGGTGGAGAGAAGGGAAACGATATACGGAGTGGTGAAGAAAGAACTAGAATCAAGTGGTTAAGAGACGAGTATTTACATTGCATTTAGGAGGTTGTAGCCGTCAGGAAAGCAGGTATATAGAAGAGAGTTCCACAGGAGGGAAGTGCGAGGAAAGAAGCTGCAGGAGTGGAATTGTCGTCTGCATTTGGTTGATCTAACTGTGAATGGGTGAGACCCAGTTGCCAGTCTGGTTGCACGACTAAACACCGGGTAGGCATCTATCACATTACTGATTCTTCTTTGGATCCTTTCAAGAACACTGAGATGAACAGCAGGGGCGCCTGACCATATGTGGCAGCAGTATTCCATGCACGGATGAATAGTTGATTTTATATATGCAGGATGGATTCAGGTGGGAAAAACATCCTGGCTCGACCTTCCTAGCAGTGGACTTAGCTATTATGGCAATTATTCTGTTTCTTCTACGGTATCTAAATTTCATTAATTTAAACACATTACTAGATTGGCGGTAAGGTCTCATCACTTTAAATGGATAGATGTAACCGTAAGTTCTATGCTAACGTTTTCTTCTCTCCTGCTTGTGGAACTCTCTTGCTTCTTCTTGCCTTCCAGTCAACTTTCATCTTCAAAAATTTAAATTCAATGTCGTACGTTGTCAACTGTCTTCTTAAAAACTGTTCTTTTATTGTCAGCTCTCTTTTTTCTCATTTTTGCTAACACTGCATAACTTCTTGCGTCTTAGTTGCTTTATTGCCTTCACTCCTAAAACGTATTCTGCCACCCATTTTCACAAAGTTCGTAGAACTAGGTTATGCTTTGTTTTTCTCTAAACGTCTACCTTCTGTATATCTTGTGAGTGTCAACATTTTCAAGCCATCTTTCCTCATTATGTCTTAGAATTCTTAAAAATCGCTCTCTGAACTTACTTATAAGTGTACATTTCGTTTCCACTTTCTCTAAAACCTCGTCGATTCTCACATGTTCAGTCCAAGGTATTCTAAGCATCCTTCTGTAGAACCCCATTTCTGTTGATTCAAATCTCTTCTTTATCTGTAAGGAGATTATTCAGCATTCACTTCCATAGAGGACGACTGATATTATATCACTGGCCGTGGTTTAAAAAGCGCTTCGCACCGCATTCGAACAACGGTACAGAACGCGTCAAGTTGGATTTGGTCGAGATCAAAACAACAAGCGCAAATGAGATATTTGTGTGATCATCTATAACATTTTTGTTTCTTCCTTCACGGGTGCGTTAATAACGGCAAACGCGTTCAAGAAATCTCATTGCCGATACAAACTGCAAAGAGGAACGATCGTTTTATTTACTTTTTTATGAGAATATACAAGCGGGACAATCAACAAGTTTATCTTCATACCCTGCCTGGTGGCAAACGCTGCTGGTGGCGTCAGGGGTGGCGGTCCCGCCATAGCCACCGAAACCGTGACATCACTCCTGGTCGGCGGCTGATGAAGACAGGGTATCGCACGTGCTAACACACGTTGTATGTTACAAATATAACAATTAAGTACTCTTTGTTTCGAACGGTATTTTCTTGTTTATTAATATTTGCTTAGCTTTTCGAAAGCAATTCTGCCAAAGAGGAATTACTTAATTGGTTTATTTACAGTAGTAAATATTCCTCTTGTTTAATAATATTGCTTAAAACTGTCTTGGGTTGAAGACTCGTTCATACATTAAGTTAATTAATGTTGAATGAATTATTTTATCGCGTAAACATTTATTCAAAGTGCTTAATACTCTTAATACATAGTCTTTCATAGTTCAAAAAAATATAATCATTATTCATGAAAATAAAATATCAAATAACTTTTCTTTGTATTTGTTCTTTTATGTAAACGGCGGGTTAATCTGAAGGTATTTTGTATTTAATTCTCAATATCTCGCCATTTTTTTAGTTCTACTTTTTGTTTGACGGAAAGCGTTTGAACCAATGACATCATCACTGTTAATAACAGATTTTACTTAACAGTTCATTAACGTAGAGAGGTACGTAATCAAAAAAACAATAAATCCTTTTTACAAATAGCGTAATTCGCTTTATATAGCAATTAATAATTAAAAAATGTCAGTATTCGTTTCGTATATCCAAATAGCAGTGAAGGTGTTAAGATATTTTATGTTATTCATCAGAATAAAGCATAAGAAGTATATTTCTACTATGACATAGGGATGTGCGTTGCTGTGTAGTGGATATAGGCTCGGCTATCAGAATTAGAAATTGGAGAGCCGAGTTCGAATTTTACTTAAATTCGTTGCATTCCCTTACCTATAAAGGTATTAATCCATTTTCTCTCTCCTTACCTAGCAGAACAGAATGAATTCTATAGCCTCAGTTGGTCACTTGTCTACCTCGTCCGGAGGACAAAGTGGTTTGCGTAGGGTCAACATGACTACCCGTAAAAAAAAAACAAGTTACAAAAGCAACGACCAGCCCCTCGTCGATCTTGAAGGGTCAGAAATGGCCTATTATCTACTGGGAGTGATGAAGTTTTTTAGTCCTATATAGCAATTTCTAATATTAATCCTTATAAAAAGCATAGATGGTATTCACATACCAAGGTAACAGTGAATATATTTTATTTTATTTATCAAAAACTATAAGTAGTCTCTTATAACAATTTCTAAAGTCAACCCTCATAAAAAAAAAAAAAAAAACATAGATTGGATCCAAGGTTGCAGAAAGATATTAATAAATTCTATTTGATTCATCAGAATAAGAGGATGTAGTTTTATATAAATCTTCCAGACCAACTGGGGTCGTGAAAGATGCCTCCCGAAAGCTAAGCAAAGTAATGAGAATCAAAAAGACTTCGTTTGAAACGAAGAAAATAGTACGAAACTGTTATGTAATATCAGTCTTTCTATATGAGGATGAATGGTGGAACATCTTAGAAATATGCTTCTGCAGAAAAATACTAATAATACAGCTGAATGAACTGTGAGGGTCTTAGAGAAAATAGAAAGAAAAGGAACACATATAAATAGCACCAGAGACAGTTGGAATGTCTAGGACAGATAATGCGGGTAAGAGGACTTGGAATATTTGAAACCCAGAAAACATATTAAAGGCAAGAGAGCCAGAGGAAATAGCAGAACCTACACTACCGGCCATTATTGTTATGCAACCCCAGTTTTTTAAAAGAATTGATGTATTTCATACTACTTTTAAGTGGATAATTCTAAATGAAAATAGAATGGTTCTTTTGTCATTATTACTTTGCAAAATTTTACGAGGCAAGGAAGCAAAGATGAATTCGTCCGAATCACCCAAAAATTCCTTCATTCTTTCATTGATCAAACTGCAATATAGGTAATTATTAAATATTTATAAATTCATTTGATGCACATGTTATTGTGCAGTATTAACACAAGAACATTCTATTTTCATTTACAATTATTCACTTGGCAATAAATATTAATAAATAGTATGAAATACATCATTTTCTTAAAACACTGGGGTTGCCTCATAATTATGGTCGGTAGTGTACTTAACGAGCTTATGTAAGCTGATGACATAATAGTGTTTAGTAGAGATAGCAAAAGGTCAAAATGACTAATTTCAAACGACTGAAAATTGTGGATAGCCATGATCACCAACATCTTGAAATGTCAAAAGTAGAAATGAATCTTTAAATAAATTTCATTTTATCAAAAAAGTATCAGTGTAAAACTCAGGAAATTAAAATCATCATGGGAGATTTGAATGCCAAGATTGGTAAGGAGGGGGAACGGGTGACAACTTGCAACTTTTGGCTAGAAACAGCAACGGCCGGGATGAAAAATGGGTTCAGTGGTGCATAGAAAATGTCCAGGTAATAACCAACACTTGGTTTCAAGAACACCTAAGACTATTGAAGACACGGAGAAGCCCAGTGGGGACAGGAAAAAACATGTCGTTTTTTTTATAATCATATCACCTCAAGCAAAGCATTTTACTGCCACTGTTTTGCCGGGGGTTACATAGGAGGAAAGTTGTGAGAAAGTGACAGGTTATAGTGGGCGTCAGGAAGTGGGTTAGAAATGGCTGAGAATACTGGTGAGAGTGGAGTGGACGGAGAAAGGAGCATGAGAGGGAGGATACAAGTTAGTGAGATAGGAGATGACTATTGACTTTACATTTAAATTCTTGGAGATTGTAGCTGTCGGGGAAGCAAGTAAATGGAAAGGAAATGAATCTAGTGGAGTAGAATTTGCGTTTATTATTTATTGGTTTCACAGTAAAAGGGTGGAACCTAGCTGCTAATCTTGTGGCTTGAGTAAATCTATATATAGGGGCACCAATGAGCTAAGTTCATTGGAGCAGAAGCCGTGAAAGTATTTGTAGAAGATACACAGAGTAGCCACATTGCGCCGGAGAAAAAGTGGCTGTATCCGAGCTGCCAAGTTGGGATCGATCACATTACAGATTCTCCGTTGAATTTTGTTAAGGCCTCCTAGGTGGATAGCAGGAGCACCCGACCTAATATGGCAGCAGTATTCAATGCACGGGCGGATGCGAAGTCGGGATCGATCACATTACAGATTCTCCGTTGAATTTTGTTAAGGCCTCCTAGGTGGATAGCAGGAGCACCTGACCTAATATGGCAGTAGTATTCAATGCACGGGCGGATGCGAAGTCGGGATCGATCACATTACAGATTCTCCGTTGAATTTTGTTAAGGCCTCCTAGGTGGATAGCAGGAGCACCCGACCTAATATGGCAGTAGTATTCAATGCACGGCGGATGCGGTCGGGATCGATCACATTACAGATTCTCCGTTGAATTTTGTTAAGGCCTCCTAGGTGGATAGCAGGAGCACCCGACCTAATATGGCAGTAGTATTCAATGCACGGGCGGATGCGAAGTCGGGATCGATCACATTACGGATTCTCCGTTGAATTTTGTTAAGGCCCCTAGGTGGATAGCAGCAGGAGCACCCGACCTAATATGGCAGTAGTATTCAATGCACGGGCGGATGCTAGTCGGGATCGATCACATTACGATTCTCCGTTGATTTTGTTAAGGCCTCCTAGGTGGATAGCAGGAGCACCCGACCTAATATGGCAGCAGTATTCAATGCAATGGGCGGATGCGAAGTCGGATCGATCACATTGCCAGATTCTCCGTTGACCTTTGTTAAGGCCTAGTGGATAGCAGGAGCACCCGACCTAATATGGCAGTAGTATTCAATGCACGGGCGGATGCGAAGTCGGGATCGATCACATTACAGATTCTCCGCTGAATCTTGTTAAGGCCTCCTAGGTGGATAGCAGGAGCACCCGACCTAATATGGCAGTAGTATTCAATGCACGGGCGGATGCGAAGTCGGGATCGATCACATTACAGATTCTCCGTTGAATTTTGTTAAGGCCTCCTAGGTGGATAGCAGGAGCACCCGACCTAATATGGCAGCAGTATTCAATGCACGGGCGGATGCGAAGTCGGGATCGATCACATATAGATTCTCCGTTGAATTTTGTTAAGGCCTCCTAGGTGGATAGCAGGAGCAATTCGACCTAATATGGCAGTAGTATTCAATGCACGGGCGGATGCGAAGTCGGGATCGATCACATTACAGATTCTCCGTTGAATTTTGTTAAGGCCTCCTAGGTGGATAGCAGGAGCACCTGACCTAATATGGCAGTAGTATTCAATGCACGGGCGGATGCGAATGGGATCGATCACATTACAGATTCTCCGTTGAATTTTGTTAAGGCCTCCTAGGTGGATAGCAGGAGCACTCCGGACCTAATATGGCAGTAGTATTCAATGCACGGCGATGCGAAGTCGGGATCGATCACATTACAGATTCTCCGTTGGATTTTGTTAAGAGCACCTAGGTGGATAGCAGGGGCACCCGAACAGATATGGCAGCACTATTCAATACACGGGTGGATGGTAGATTTATATATGTGCAGAATGGTTTCAGGCGGAGAAAACTTCCTGGCCCTACACAGAGAACTGACTCTCTTAGCAGCGGATTTAGCTATGGATTCTATATAGTCATTCAACTTGAGGTCTGTTGTGAGAGTTAAGCCAAGAAGGTGCAGTGTTTTGCTTTCAAGGAGACTAGCCTGATCCATGCTAATGGGGGTGGGGGGTAGAAGCGATTGTCTGTGATGGTGAATAGATCACAGCTTCGTTTTAGAAGCATTAAAATTCACGAGCCATTTCCTACCCCAGTCCACCACGGATTGGAGGTCCTATTCAAGCACAGCAGTGAGGTTTGCTTTGTTAGCGAGAGTAAACTGTAGTGTCGTCAGCGTATATGCATACTTGGCTTCTTATATAATTATAAGCAGGAGATTCAGGAATGTAGTTGTTCAATGCAAAACTTACCACGTGCCGACTGTGGAACCGTTGAATGTGGTTTTCATGACGACCCAGTCATTTGTAAACTAAGGATGAAACTTCGAAGACTGAAGAAGCCTAGTGCAGCACCCAGACTGCAATACAACAGACCTGTGAATGCAAGAAAAATAGATTGACAGTGTGACAGACAAATACGAGGAAAACATTGGAAACTTGAAACGAGACACACGAAAGGAAGCATTAGTGACATCAGCAAAAAACATTGTCTCAATAGAAATCAGACGTAGAAGACAACACGACGACTGAGAAGATTCTCAACGTGATGCATAGGAGACTGAAAAAGATGCTAAGTCATGGAACGGTATACCGAAAACTACACAAAGAAATAAGGAACAAATGCAGACAGGCTAACAAAGAATGACTCAACAACAAATGCACAGAAAAAGAGAGATTGAGCAGAACTAATAAAGGAGACATGTATGAAAGAAATAAGATAACTAACATGACAAATGGCATGTTTCTCAACAGGATGTTTGAGTTTGAGTTTTGTTTAACGGCATATCAACACCTCTGTGGGTTATTTAATGCCGAAAGGTAGAGTTTAAAGATATTTTTTAATGTTCGGTTATAATAAGAAAGTTGATTTAGTCAGATTTTGACGAAAAGAATTTATTTTTATTTTATTTTAAAAAACTGAAGATGTCTTCTCGTTTCATATTCAAAATTGTATTGCTGGTAATAATTTTTTTCCTTCAAAAATCTACGATGGCAATATTTTTTTTCTTAAAAAATGTGTAATGGTAAGAACTTTTCTTCAAAAAAAGTAATGTTTGTAATATTTTTCATTCAAAAGTATATTTTTCTATAAAAGTCTATTTTTATATTTATTATTTTCTATAAAAGTCTATTTTTATATTTATTATTTTCTATAAAAGTCTATTTTTATATTTATTATTTTCTATAAAAGTCTATTTTTATATTTATTATTTCTATAAAAGTCTATTTTTATATTTATTATTTTCTATAAAGGTATATTTTTATATTTAATATTTTCTATAAAAGTCTATTTTTATATTTATTATTTTCTATAAAAGTCTATTTTTATACTTTTATAGTGCTTTGACCCCAGTTTGGGGGTTAGCTATTTACCCATAGCTGGGACTCTAACAGGTGCTACCACTTCGGGTCAGTGTGGATCTGGGAACAACAGCAATTAAGAGGTGGTTCCATGCTCCTCACAACCTGCCAATCAGAGGCCCTGTTGCTGGATGCAGTTTACCGTCATACCCAGGACCCCAACAGGATGTATAAATTCCAAAGTGGGAACTATAATATTCGAGAAAGAGAAAATACTCCAGCGGTGGGAAGAATAAATAAAAGATCGCTTCTACAACAAAAGAGAGCAACCAACAATACGCTGACGGATCAGAAATATATAACATCCGAAGTGAAAGCTGCAATGGCCAAATCCTAATAGAAACAAGGCAGCTGTATTAGGCGACATTGCAATAGAGATGCTGACAGCCTTAAACGATTACATAAATCATAAATGAAATCTATAACAGTGGCGAGATACCTGAAGACCTAAGCAGATCTATTTTCATCGGAACTGCTGTGGAGTAGTTTTCGGACTGAAAGTTATAATCGTGCTATGTTGGTTGCTAATCGACTTAACGCACCCAAAATGTTAGGAACTTGGTAATCTTCCACTGAAAGATGACTCCTTAGTATTCGGTTAACTGCCGACTAATATCAACTGCCTAGTAGTTCTACTGAACTCCAATAGAACTCTAAAGAACTTCTAAGAACTTCTATGAACTTTCCAAAAGCTTCCTATTAACTCTTATTAATATGGGAAGGAGAGTCCATTATCTGAGGAATAGGTGTGTTTCCCCATAATAGCAACATATTTAAGAGGCTTGAGCAAGTGGATGGTAGTACGAGGTTTGTTTTAGGTAACAGGAGAAACCATGCTAAGAGCAACTAGGGATAGGAAGATATAGAAGGCAATGATCGCTTATGTTCTGAAGAATATCTGTCTAATCAAAGTTTTTAATAACAGGCTAGACTGGCATGCATGTCTTTTGTTGACAACCAGTCTAGAAGAAAAATTAAATTCAAAACCTGTTGGATAGGGGGCTTGATTTTTTTAAATAGTTTTCAACCAAAATAAGTCGATAAAGCCAATAAAACCCAAGATGTTACTAGAAAAAAATTATGAGAAAAATGAAAAATATTAAGGAGAAAAAATGAAAGAACAAGATTGACTGAAACAGAAGACAACGACTTATATCACACTTAAATTTCTAAAGATCAAGAGGTAACTAAAAAGGAAGAAACTAGAAGAGAGTCTCACTAGCGAAAAGAGTGAGAGAAGGAACTGTTATCATAAAACTTGCGGTTGCATTTATTTATTTCAACTACATTTGTAAATTCTAAGTACCAAAAAAGAAAGCTCACTATGACAATTACCATAATATTGTTTGCAAAAAAGGTTCAGGAATTTACTTTAACACAATGCGAAAAGGGCTGAAGTTCAGAATCGGTGCCTTTGCAGACTATTCACTGAATTTCGACGTGG
Organism: Ascarosepion bandense; assembly: GCA_037127315.1. Classification (NCBI taxonomy): domain Eukaryota; kingdom Metazoa; phylum Mollusca; class Cephalopoda; order Sepiida; family Sepiidae; genus Ascarosepion; species Ascarosepion bandense. The sequence continues at coordinate 524,177 of JBBBDQ010001539.1, forward strand.
TGTAATGGTTAACAAGCTTGTCTCGCTAGAACAGTTACGACTGAAAAGAGTTTATTCCTCACTGGGTGATACATATTTGACAGCCTTGGGTTACAGCTAAGCTACGCTTAAAAAAATCATTTGTGATACTTCGAAGTGGCGTAATGGTTAACAAACTTGTATCGTTAGAACAGTTACAGCTGAATAGTGAGTTCGACCCTCACTGGATACTCCATATATTCGGCCTTGTGCCACATCGAAGTTACTCTTAGAAATAATTTTCTGAAAAATACTCCCAGCATCACTCAGTCAGTACTATAAGTGATACACGCTTGGGCGATCATGTCTCGAAAGAGACATGACTGACTGGGCAGAAGATTACCCCGCAGTAAGTTGCCATTACTTTCTGCAATAGAATGGTTGCCATCCAAGTCTATAGAACCCAACCTGTTCTATTATTTAATCCATAACTGGAGGGAATAGACGGATTAATACCTTTCCCAATGGTATTTGTGCGTAAGTGAATGCAATGAATTCAACTGGAATGTCGAACTCTGCTCCCCGATTTCTCGTTCCGAGCCGATATCCACTGCACCACAACGAACAGCTACAGTTTAGTGGGAGTTAATTAAACCAATGAACAGTCTAGTGAGTTATAGCATCCGTTTGCGAATTTGGTCACAAAATGTTTATGAATTCAATCCCTGGGTTGGGTATGTGTACTTGAACTCAATGGAAACGGAGGAGCAATAACTGAGCAGTACTAGAATAAAGAAATAAACACCCCCAGAAATGAGGGCAGTGGTACAACAAGTGTCTCACCTCCGTAGATTAAATAAAATGTTCAGTTACAATTGATATACTCCCGAGGAAGACAGTAAGGCACAACAACCGAAATGATGAGACAAAAACAAGAAATGAGAGGATAATTGATGTGAATCACCCCTTTTTACACATAAGAATGAACTCGCCGGATTTGTACATATAATCCTGCCTATACACAGAACGGCGGGTAGTAGTTGCAAAAAACTACCTTTCTCACTGTCAGCACTCTGCCTTCGGGTGGAGGGCGCTCTCTGCTTCCGAGCAGAGAACAATAACCCAGTCGTGGTTCCGACGAAGGGTAGAAGCATGACTGGGCAAAAATAGACAGACATTTTTTGGCCGGGCCATATATCCCGGAAATCCCAGTCATAACTGACCATGTGTCACATGTTACTCTTACTGGGAGGGGCATCTAAATAATGTAGTAGTTGTAAAAACTCCCTTTGTCACTGTTAGCTCTCTGCCTTCGGGTGGAGAGCGATCTTTGCTTTTGAGCAGAGAGCACTAACCCAGTCGTGGTTCCGCCGAAGGGTAGAATCACGACTGGGGAAAAATAGACTGGTATTTTTTGGCCGGGCTATATGGCCCTGAAGACCCACTTTTAACTGGCCTTGTGTCACATGTTGCCCTTAGTGGGAGGGTCAACTAAATATTGTAGTAGTTGCTTTCCATTTCGTTCTGCTGTAGATCGGTTGAGAACCAAGGCTATAAATCTCTATTAGCCCTGATATTCAACCCCTAGCTGGAGGGAGAAGAGATGGATTCACGCCTTTCTCAAGGGTATTTGTGCGTAAATGAATGCTACGAGTTTAACTGGAATTCGAACTTGGCTCTCTGTTTTCTCATGCTGAGCCAATAAACAATACACCAGAAGTGTAAATAATGGTAATTCCTCATCCCAGAAATTCAGACAGAATTTAATCCAAAGAAACGATGAAACAAACTAATTATTTTATCCAAAGAGTTAATCAAAAATGTTTGCTTTATATTATATTGTAGAGTATACAAATCCTGTATCATCCATCAACTAACTAAAACACACAAAGATTTTAGTTGCTAATCTTATTGTAATATATATATATATATATATATATATATATATATATATATATTATAATATAATATATATATATATACCTCAATAAAGACTGTTGTCAATTAATTATATATATATATTGTAATATATACACAGTATATAATATATATTATAATAAAGACTGTTGGGAATTAATTAATTATATATATATATATATATATATATATATTGTAATATATACATATATGTATATATATAGTATATAATATATATATATATTATAATAAAGACTGTTGTCAATTAATTATATATATATATTGTAATATATATATATATATATAGTATATAATATATATATATTATAATAAAGACTGTTGTCAATTAATTATATATATATTGTAGTATATATATATATATATATATTATATACTACAATATATATATATTATAATAAAGACCTATGTTAATTAATTAATTATATATATATATATATATATATATATATATATATAACGTAGAATATTTGGAATTTAAGTCAGGTACATCCCGATAGAGACGAACTCAAAAGAACTCAATGTTTAAAGGTATTTATTTGATTTAACAAAGTAAATATAATCTACAAAAAAATTACATATTCTACAATTTCATGAGTAATACATATTTAGCCGGCAAACCTGCCGCTCTTCAGACACAAATGATACAACAGTTAATATTCAAAATAATCCGATGAACTTAGCTCACTGGTGCCCTCTATATATGAATTTACTCGAGCCACAAGATTAGCAACTAGGACCCACCCTTTTATTGTGAAATCAATAAAATGCAAACGCAAATTCTACTCCGCCAGCTTCTTTTCTCGAACTTCCTTCCTGTGGAATTCCTTTTTGTTTACTTGCTTCCCCGACGGCTACAATCTCCAAGAATTTAAGTGTAAAATCAATAGTCATCTTTTATCTCACTAACCTGCATCCTCTCTCACATGCTCTTTTCTCCGTCCACTCCACTCTCATCAGTATTCTCATCCTTCTCTTACCCTCTTCGTGACACCCCCTATAACCTGATACTCTTTCTCATAACTTTCCTCCTCTGTAACCTGCTGCGCACAAGTGTCAGTAAACTGCCTTGCTTGGGTTGACAGGATTATGAAAAACAATTCTTAAGAAAGGAAGATCCTTAATGCAGTTGTTTTCTTTTCGTTAGTTAGTATTTTTATTGTTCAGTGTTTTTTGATACTATACCATGAGTTTAAAACTGTGTTAGCTTAGATAAGTGACATAGTTACTTATGTACAGTATATGAATTCCGACCTACGTCAAAAGTTGTGGCCCAGGAACGTAACTCCGACGTAAACCGGATACCTACTGTATATACCGAAAGAAAAATGAATGAACTGGACTGAATTTAGAACTCTGTTCTCCGGTTACTGAATCCATTACGGTGCATCCAATACGCACACGCACACACACACACACACACACATATAT